>BMAC01000071.1:1523850-1554273 GCA_014905375.1 Phtheirospermum japonicum
AGATACATAAATATGAAAATATGCTAAATCAATCCAACTTATACCCAAAATTAACAACAAATCTAACTAAAACACTAGCCAAATATACAAAAAATTATGACAAATATCGTATCGAATCAAAGCATGAAATTTTGAGCCAAACTTTTGTCTTCCTTTCAAAATTAATTACCGGTTAACCGATATGCGTCTACGCTTTGAAAAGGAGTTCGAGTTCGCCCGCAAGAGAACGGGGTCATTTGTAGACTAGTAAGTTAACTCGGGTCAATCTCTCGAGGAAGACTAATCGGAAGTTGTTTTTGTGTTTGTTTTAAGAATGAGAAAATAACAAAAATGCTATACTAAACACGCGGACAAAGGGGATTTTGTTTTGAGAATCTTAATATCAAGAACGAGGATTTATACTACTAGTGATTTAAAAACTAATCTTGCAAAGAGGGCGTCAATCTCTATGCAAGAACTTTAATTAAAGTTTATAAAGATTTAACAACGAACTTCAACTTTTAAAAGATTAATAAAATGAGGGTCTAGAGCATTGGAATCGTCTCCACGACCACTTGGGCATTTCGTCGAACACTTATTCTACGAGTTGGGGTTGTCAATCCCAATGTATAGATTAAACGCCCAATAATTCCAAGTGATGGTTCTAAACAATTCCCGGCACTAGACCCGTAAGTTCTAATTAACAACCATCGACAAATCCAATATCACAAACATAATATTCAAACACAATATCCAAATCAAGATAATGCAAATTAACTAGTTAACGCTAAACGAATCCTCACGAAATCGTTCATAAGAAACCAAGAACAATAATCCAAACAAAATATCACAAGAACATAATCTAAACAAGAATTACCAACATGAATTCCAAACTAATTAACAAGAACATGGTTTAGAGTTTACTAAATTTCAAGAAAATACTATCCACGATAACTACGAGGAATCCTTGCTAAATCCAGCTATCCCGGGGATGAAATGAACCTCGCTGAATCCTGGAGCTTGTCACGAGCCTCCGTCTCCAGCGGTTATCACCAACCAATCAAATGAAAGGATGAAAGGAAAAATGATTCAATAATCCTCTTGGGTTGTCATCCCCAAGAGGTTCGAGATTGTCTTATCGACCCAGTTTGTCACGAACCAGACGAGGGGTTATTGGCTCCCGAATGGATTCCTAGTGATATTTTCGTGTCTCTAAATGTGGCTGAGTTCTTGGCCTTTTGTAGCCATCAAATAGCCCTTACGTAACTGAAAATCTCCACAAAATCCGAGTTTGTAACGCTTTTGTTCGATTGGATGGTCTCCCAGTCCGATCGGATGGATTCTGCCAGATTTTCTAACACTGGGTTTTGAATCTGGGTAACCCAGTGTGGATGATAGACCCAGTGTCAGTTGTAATATACCAAATTAGGGCCCAATTTCTTTGAAACTCCACTCGCGGGCCCACATTCATCCACCTTAACACCGAAAAACTTCAAAATACCTAAAATAAACATAAAATGTGGTAAATAAGTCGGAGATACATAAATATAAAAATATGCTCAATCAATCCAACTTATACCCAAAATTAACAACAAATCTAACTAAAACACTAGCCAAATATACCAAAAATCGTGACAAATACGTGCGAGTCAACCACCCCATGCTTTATTAGTTTGTTCGTCCTCGAACAAACGAAAGAATCAAAACCACGTAAGCATGAAAGTAGCTAGATCAAAGAGTATAGTTTTGCAAATATAAACACTTTTGTCAAAAACTCTTAAGCTAAGCTCGTGTTACCTATCCACCTTGAAATCAAAAGAATGCGTCCTCACAAAAGGGAAATATATATAATGGTGCACTCATTCGCTCGTATTTTTCAAAATGTAAGTGTATATGCTCGGATCAATATAGACATGCATTCAAACGCTCGTGAAAATCAAAGACTCGTACATCGCATATGTGTGCACATTTAATCAAGAATCGGATTAGGACTTTCTAGGGTTGTAATGTAGGCTCTTTGGTAAGGTATGTCATATATAAAGATGTGTGGCTAACTTGCGAACAAACGCAATCAATAACTCACTCAATCTAAAATTTTAAGCATAGAGCATAATTTTGCTCCTCATTCTTCCCAAACAATCACATACCATTATCTTAAGCCTTTTATAGCTATGGCTATTTTTAACCCTAAAACCCAAATATTTGCCTTTATAAATAGGCTTTATTTTTTTAACATCTAGATTCTCTTATGAACTTAAGCACCCTTAATTTTCATATTTTTATATATTTTTTACTTTTCTTTCTTTCTTTCTCTACTCTTTTTTTTTTCTTTTCCTTTCCCCCTTTTTTTTATAATAGCATCCCACTATTCTCCACCTTGCAATCCTCATATCTCAATAAACCAATGATCAATAAACTCTCATCTCATAAACTTAAATGAAATAAGAGCTACAATTAAGCTCGTGGCTAACAAAGAGACGRAATAAAGGCTCAAGGGGGCTCATTAGGGATTTTTAGTGGTTTTTATTTATGAGTAAGGCCAAAAACAGGTTTTATATGCGCCCATCGTCATTTTCAACACCAAATGTACACATGCAACTTTAGAGACTTCTTAAAACACTTATCAAATCAAAGCATGAAATGTTGATAAATACACAAGGCTCCTTACTAGGGTTTTATTCAAACTTTTGAAAACAAGGTGATCGAGTTTTTAAAAAGCTTCGCAAAATTGCTACGACTAATTGTTGTTTTATATATATATATGTAGTTTTTGAAAAATTTTGCACTAAACAAGCTCAAAAGACTCCAACGACATATCACATAATACATGATTCCGACAGGCAAGCCAGTACAAACACAAATAAGCATGGGAATGATTTCAACAAACGTTGACAAAAATAGTTGGTTGATATGCACGTCGTCAAAAAGAAAGACTCACACAGAACCATTCRACCGAAATGACTACGCATRCATAATAYGACTATCCYCCTCCYCTACAAACAAAAGTAAGCAATGTCCGCATTGCTATTATACCAATTAACCCAAGGAAAAAGGAAAATGTCGAATAAGTTATCATGCGAATAATTGGTCAAATGGTTATACAAACACCCGAGCACAAAACACATARCAAAATCACTAAAAATGAAAAACGAGAGTTRGGATAGAAAGTGATACAATACTGRGGMTCGGGCCCGCCTAAGTTTCCATGCCGTCCAGAGGGAAAGATGGAACTCTACAAATGGAGCGATGGTTTCAAGTAAGTCTGCTGCCTCCATCCGATCGGTCACTGCACCACTCCGATCGGACAACAGTCCAGTGTGTTTTATCCGACTGGTCATCTTCTCTCATCCAGTCGGACAGCAGTCCAGTGTGCTTTGTCCGACCGATCAATTTTTCTCATCCGATCGGATGTCTTGGAAAAGCATCATTTTCCACACTTTTTCTGCACAACTCAACAAATAATTACCACATCTATCCAACTCAAGTTAATCATGAACAAAAATATGTACAAAAATAAAATAAGAAAAATAAAATAAATAGAATTATGGACAAAAATAACAAAAACTTGGGTTACCTCCCAAGAAGTGCAATTTTTAACGTCTTTTGCTCGACTACGTACAAAGGTGATGTTATCCGGGATCCAGAAATAAATGACGATCGTGCCACGCCTTAGTGTTCTCCAAGAGTAAGAGCGTGTAATGAAGATCATCAAGGTGGGCACGTCGATCAGGTCCCATGATTAGAGAAATAAAAACTTCAACCGGATTTGGAGGTCGAAAACGTGAGTAATCGATGAACAAAAATAGATTGAAAGTCAGCCTGAGTGTGGGACAATGCTCGGTCGCCGGAATGACTAGGAGATCGGTCAAACAGAAGGAATAATCATTGACCGTCCTAAACTCCTTCTCGATTTCCTCTTCTACCGCCTCAACATTAAGATTGGTCAAAGCATTGGGTAGAACGCAATGCGGCTCAATAGACACAACCTCCTCCAATTCCGGTAAAGCAACTCCAACATCTCCACAAAGAGCAAGTAAGTCCGAGTCGCCAATATCCTCACACGGAACCTCCAATGGCAACACCCCTATACTATTACCCAAAACTTCATAATCAATCGCAAAAGAGGCGATCTCAACCAAATCCTCAATATCCATCTCCTCACACAACTCTCTCAAACAAGCATTCAAGCTTGAATCACCAAACTCCAAGGTGGGCTCCACTACATCAAAAGTTTGCAGCTCGTAAGACATATGCTGCTCCACTTCATCACAGGTGACTGAATAAGAATCATTATCGAGTGGGGCATCAGGATGATAGTGGATTTGTTGGTAGTGGTCGGGAGGAAAAGCTAGAGTATAGTCTTCATATCTTGGGTAGTAGGGATTTAAGCCGAAAAGTGCACAAGAGTCGTAGCTTGAGTAGTTCTGAATGACTGAAGCTTCCTCCTATGGCTCTTCGTCAAATATCACTCGACATGCATTCGTCAAATGCCATCGTGATCCGCAGCGATCACATTCTTCAATATCCTTCTTCGATAATGCTCGACTTGCTAGCTTAGCTTTCAGGGATGCTATCTCTCTGGTCAATTCATTGATCCTTTTGTGTCTTGAAGTGTATGAATTTGAAGATGTATCCCACTCAGGCGAATAGAATGTCTCCATGAACCAATTGTATAGTTCCTCCCACGTCCCCGAGGAATCAGGTTCTGAATGCAAATTTTCTTGCCCGACCCTTCAGCATGTAGAGGAAGAGTCGCACCTTCACCTCATCCATCGTAAGGCCTAAAAGAGGGAACGTTCGGGTAATGGCCTCGTACTCTTGGATGAAATTAAGTGGATCCTCACTCGCGAGCCCATAAAATACTGGAAGTTGCTCATAGTAGAACTCATCCGGATCGTAGTCTCGTATCGCTTGACTCCATTGAGTGGTCGGTCGAAGATCAAAACAAGCGTACGGGTTAGATATTCTTCTCTCTTTTTTTTTCTTTTGAAACGGTTTGTTGAATCTCGGCCTTGGTGTCGAGGTACCTTGCATACACAACACTCACACACAAGGTCAAATGCACCGGTGGATAATAACAAAAATGAACAAAAATATAAAATCACAAACGAACACGAAACACAAACAAAACCAATAAAAACACGAACAAAGATCACGAAGAACAAACACAAAAATTACAACCTTTAGCCTTCCCCGGCAACGGCGCCAAATTTTGAGCCGAACTTTTGTGTTCCTTTCAAAATTAATAACCAGTTAACCGATACGCGTCTACACTTTGAAAAGGAGTTCGAGTTCACCCGCAAGAGAACGGGGTCACTTGTAGACTAGTAAGTTAACTCGGTTCGATCTCTCGAGAAAGACTAATCGGAAGTTGTTTTTATGTTTGTTTATACGAATGAGAAAATAACAAAAATGCTATACTAAACACGCGGACAAAGGGGTTTATGTTTTGTTAATTTTAATATCAAGAACGAAGATTTATACTACTAGTGATTTAAAAACTAATCTTGCAAAGAGGGCGTCAATCTCTATGAAAGAACTTTAATTATAGTTTATAAAGATTTAACAACGAATTTCAACTTTTAAAATATTAATAAAATGAGGGTCTAGGGCCTTGGAATCGTCTCCACGACCACTTGGGCATTTCGTCGAACACTTAGTCTACGAGTTGGGGTTGTCAATCCCAACGTATAGATTAAACGCCTAATAATTCCAAGTGATGGTTCTAAATGATTCCCGGCACTAGACCCGTAAGTTTTAATTAACACCYATCGACAAATCCAATATCACAAGCCCAAAACAAGAATTAATCATGATTGAACAAGAAAATAGAGAACAAATAAAGTCCATCATCAATTAAAATAGAATCGAACACAAGAGTATCATCAAAAAGTTCAATATGATAAAATGAAACTTAATCAACGTCAAAGCATAACAATCCAACAAGAAACTCATGATCAAAAACATTCAAACATTCAACCATACAATTAAAGTAGAGTTTAGAGTGTACGAAATTGAAATGTTTGTGAGAACTATCTCCAGCTATTCCGGAGGGATTATCGTCTACGAGTCGAGCCTTGGAAGCTGTCACGGACTCCCGAGAAGCTACGATCGCCGTGGTAACTACCGAATCTACGCTACTGCAACTGGTTTTCGTGGGGCTTTGAGGCGACGGATCGGAGTTGTGAGTTCCGAGCGTGTCCTCGTGGGAGGTCTTCGTCCTTCTATCCGGGTAGGTTCTGATTTTTAAAAGAGAGATAAAACAATTGAAGAACGCTCATGGGTTGTCATCCCCAAGAGGTTCAAGAATGTCTTCCCATCTCGGTTTTTCACGAACCGGACGGGGTATTACTCGTCTATGGATGGTGTTTTTCGGTTCCCTGAATGTGGCTGAGTTTTTGGCCTTTTGTAGCCATCAAATATCCCTTCCGTAACTGAAAATCTCCACAAAATCCGAGTTTGTAACGCTTACATCCGATCGGATAGTCTCCCAGTCCGATCGGAGGGATCATTCTGCCAGAATTTCTAACACTAGGTTCTAGGTAACCTAGTGTGGATGGCAGACCCAGTGTCAGCTATAATATACCAAATCAGGGCCCAATTTCTTTGAAACTCCACTCGCGGGCCCACATTCGTCCACCTTAACACCGAAAAACTTCAAAATACCTAAAATAAACATAAAATGTGGTAAAATAAGTCGGAGATACATAAATACAAAAATATACTCAATCAATCCAACTTATACAAAATTAACAACAAATATAACTAAAACACTAGCCAAATATACCAAAAATTGTTACAAATACGTGCGAGTCAGATGGAAGGAAGCATGTTGGCATAAAATCCAAGAACGACCTCCCTCTGATATGGCATAACAGTGGTCACAGTAGATGTCAAGCCCTTTCAGCTAAAGAATTTATTTAGAATTTTCTTCTCGAAAAGTTGTTTTGCATGTAATTGTGGTATTTTCCTCATGTTTTTAGTTAGAGTTTAGTGTTGTTTTTTGTAGTTTCGAGTCGTGTTTCATTAGGGTTTTAGGTTCTTTCTCTTGTTTTAATGTTTTTAGCTTTATTTATCCAATGTTGGTGATGTTTGTGCGATTCTTGGGTTTTTGAGCTCAAATTTCTTATGTTGTAGGTAGCTCAAGGAATTGGACTTGCTCCAAGACGTGCCAGCATACGCCTAGGTTCGAGTCAAGGCATTAAGGCCCAAAATCCATGCCGAAATGAGAAAACTGAGCCGAAAGCATCCCGGATCGACTGACCACGGATTGATTGGAAGCTCCAAATCGACTGCTCGGTAGTAGCCAAACCACTTGGAAGCAGGCAGTCGATCGAATGCTTGACTGAGGATCGACTATAGTCGATCGACTGACCACAGATCGATTAGAACCTCGGTAATCGATTGCTCGACAGTAGCTGGGCTTGGATTAAGCATATCAGTCGATCGACTGACCACCAGTCAATCGACAACTGACTGATCGGCTGATCTACAGTCGATCGACTGCATGTACGGGAATTGTGGCATTTTGATGTTTTTTGCCTCTACAAATAACTATATAAGCCCACATCTTTCACCAACAACGGAACCAACTCTTCTCCCAACTCTTGCATGTGTTTGGGGTTAAATTTCTCTCTAGATTTTAGATTTATTTTCTCTCTCTTAGGTTTTTAGATTTCAATTTCAAGCTTTGCCTTGGGTTTGTAAGCTCAAGAAGAATTCAAGTACTCCCTTGGAGTTTTACTTTACTTTGTAATTTCACTCAAGCTTTTGGATTCTCTTTCTAATTCAAGTAAGTTTTCTTTAATTTACATGCTTGTTCTTCATTTTATGAGTTTTGTCTTAGCTCTTAGATTTCTTGTTAGATCTTGTGATTTTTCCATGGAATCTAGATGAGTGACACATCTAGATCATAGATTGAGTCTCAGATCATTTTTATTTTGAGTATTTCATATGCTTTATTTTGGATTTTATTTTCATGCATAGTTCTACGTTGAATCCTAGATCTACTCTTTGTTTCTTGTTATTTCTAGTAAAGTTTTAAACTTTCACTTCAACTTTTGTTGATCTTTACATTGATGTTTTCAATTTTTGCTAATTTACATTTTTAGAGTTTTTATGATCATGCATGCATGGTTGTACTTTAGGTTGCTTTAGTTGTACTTGGTGAAACATTGCTTTTACTTGCATATTTTCATTCTTGCTTGCTATTTCAATTTTGGCATACGCTCGAGGCATCCTAAAGACTTGCACTTCCTTTCATAGTTAGTTTATTTTCATAGTTTTCCATTTATTTTCGTTTTCATTTACATTTCAAGCTAAAACCCCCTTGATGCTTACAATCTAATCGAATTCCGATAATACCATGCTATGAACCCACTTTCTTATTTTAACACCACTAAAAAACTACAAAACAAAATGGCGCCATTGCGACTTGTCTTGGTTAAGGTTTTCGAATTGATTGTAGTTTCTTTGTGTTTCTAGCTTTCTTTTGCATTTGACGCTTTTATTGAGTGTATGCAAGGTCGTCGAACCCTTGGAAACGATTTGGCTCCTTATATTTCAAATCCTGAGAATTTAAGGCATTTACAACGTCCCCTTGCTACTCATTTCGACATGGAAAATAATCTTCCAAATACCAGCCCGTTTTCCAATTCCACCGTGAAATCTCCACGGGTTGATCCTCGAGGCTCTAATATTCCCGAGCCCGTTGTTCATATCGAGCCATCCCCACCGAACAATAAACCTGGGCTTTCGACTCCCGTTCCCATGACTCCTCCCGATCACACTATAGGAATTCAAGGGAGTGGTCTTACCACTCATGGGCACGTCATGAGCCTACACCAAGGTACAACACCCTTTCCTAACCCTTCTAATGCTTTCATTTCCAATACTCATGGCAATATGGGTTACATTCCTAACATGGGAGGGCATGGTGTAAACCATGTTAGGAATGGGATGTTTGGTACCAGTTTTGGAAACATGGGAGGGCATGGTGAAAACCATGTTGCCAATGGTGGAAACGTCAATGGTCAACCCAACATGGGAAGGCATGGTGAAAACCATGTTGGGTATGAAGGTTTCGGGGGTATGAACGGTCCGTATGGGGGCTATGGTGCTCCTACACAATTTCCATACATGCAACGCCCGATTCCTGGCCCGTATGGGGTTCCTCCCATTTACAACTTCAATTATACTCTGAACATGAATTTAAATGGTAATGGTGGTGGTCCGAGTTATGGAGGTGCCGATACTAATGTTCATGATGACACTCCCGATCCGTATGCCTTGTTTGGGGGTATGAACCCTAATGCCCAATATACCCATCCCGTCCTTGCTATGAAAGAGGTTACAAAGCCTTTGTGGGGGCGACTATTTCATCATGCATATCCCTTCCCCCCGAGGTTATGGCTATTGATATTCGTTTGCTTTATTTTGCTCGGCTTCCGATCTTTCACGAGTTTTCTAAAGAGGATCCTCTCCAATTCATCCAGCAGTTTCTATGGCATGTCTCGAGTTTCCACCGCCCGAATATGATGAGCTTAGAGCATCTTCAACTCCGTTGTTTCTTGTATTCTCTTCAAGATAAATCATTGTCGTGGTTTATGGGTATCCCCTCCAATTATATTCTTACATGGGACGACCTCTCGGCGACATTCTTGGATCATTACTATTCCATGGAAAAGATGGCCGAATTGAGGGTTAAGATTGTTTGGTTCAAGCAAATGAAGAACGAGACGTTCCACTCTTCTTCGGATCGTTTCCAAGATCTTCTCACGAGTTGTTCACATCATCGCTTTCCGAAGGAGCTTTTAATTCAAACTTTCTATGAAGCGTTGGACCCAAAATTTCAATACATGGTGGACACGTCGGCGGGAGGCAATATGAAGATCCATCCTCCTCAAGTGATTCTCAAGATTTTCACCACTTTAGCCGAAAATTCTCAACAAAAATCATCTCAAGCGTTATATTTAAGTGCTAATGAAGTGATTGAATCGTCTTCCCTAAGGAGCTTGAGAAGGACAAGAGGATCGTGACTTTGGAGGCTCAAGTTGCTAAGTTGTATATCCCGAGCCCGAACCCCCCGTGATCACCGTGTGGAATGATTGGTCATGATACCACTTAATCTACGTCGAATCCCTCTTTTTATATGCCAATGCCTCAATCGGAGGAATTTTGTGGGGTTCAAGGGTATCAAACGGGACCCGGTGTTGCCAAGCCTTCTTTTACTTGCCCACCGAATCACAATCCTCTGTATCATCTGAGCAACCGCATGAATCCGAATTTTGGTTATGCTAATCCACATGCGGGTCCATATTGTCCTTCGATTCTGATGAATGCTTCTACTCCACCTTCCGCCCGACCCTCTTGTCTATTATGCAACAATTTCAATCTTTGTCCGTTATGGTGGCTTTACTTGATGCTCGGTTTGATGCTAGGTTCAACGCCCTTGAGGCCACGACAAATGGGTTGAACACTAAAGTGGGGTAATTGGCCAGTGATGTGAATATGTTATAGCAAGCTCACGAGAAAGGCAAATTTCCAAGCCAACCTTCGCAAGCCCATGCGATCATAGTCCTTGGAAGTGATAGGGTGGTTGATAATATGGATGTCCCACCGTTCGAGGAGGAGGTGGTTGCTGTCCCGAGTGTTTTTACTCTTCCTGATTCTACACCCGTGGGCCCCACATTGGCAAAGGAACTTCCCGATGTCCTTCACAAGTCAAGGCACCAATTTCTAAGGCCCCCTTGCCCTATCCATCCCGGCTACAAAGTACTACGAAGGACGACCGATTTCAAAAGCTCCATAGTTTATTGTCCGACGTAATAAAAGCCATCCGGAATTTGCCCTCTTACTCTACTTTCTTCAAGGAGCTTTATCCCAAAAAGCTTGAGAGAACTATGAATGAGACAGTTTATCCTTCTAAGGAGGCAAGCGTGGTTAGTGACCCCTCTCTCTTGGCTCATAAGAGGACGGATCCCGACTCATTTTGTATTAATATCAAACTTGGAAATGGAAATATCATTAATGGCATGCTTGATTCTGGGGTGGGTGTTAACTTGATTCCGTCTTCGATATACAAACAATTGAACCTTCCTCCTTTATAAGAGACACGCATTTGCTTACAATTGGCCGATCGGTCAATTAGACACCCAAAAGGAGTGGTCAAGGATGTTCTTGTTCAAAGACGGGGGGGGTGGGGGGGGGTGGTGGTGGTGTGCGTGGTTCCGAATCGACTTCGTGGTATTGGATGTTGGAATGGTGAAGGATGTTGGCTCCAATCACAATATCTTATAGGCCGCCCATTCATGGCTACAACTCAATGTTTGATAGACACTGGAAAGAAAAATCTTACATTGTCCGTAGCGGGTAAAACGGTCACGTTTTCTATGGATAACTTGTCATCGATTCCATCAAGCGCCTTCTATGCGGATTGCTTACATATTGACGTAATTCACGAGTTGGGTAACCAATTTTCTATGGAGGAGGAGAGCAACGACGAGGAGTTTGATCCGGGAGCTTGTGTTACGGGTTGTGATGAGGGTAATGAGACTCTTGTTCTTAACGACGAGTCAATTGTGCTTCAATGTGCTAACAATTTATGTGAAAAGGCTTGTATATGTGTCGTTGGGGGCAACAACGAATTTTTAGAGGGGGAGGTGGAGATTGTTGATGATGGGTTGGAAATGAAACCCATTGAAAAACTCGAAGATTATCTTGAGGAGAGCGAACTGGTTATTTTCTTTACCAATGTGAATCGAGATGAAGAGGAGGCCGGACGTGAGAGGATGTTGCGAGTAGAGGAGTTAGACGATTTTCAGAACTTTCAATGTGAAAATGCTCAATTCTTCAAGGAAAGAGGGAAATGAATCCATGACGAGAGGATGGGCCCAAAATATCTTGAGGTTGGTAGGCCCATCTTGCTTTACAACGCCGGTTTAACCTTATATCTTGGCAAGTCGAAACCTAAGTGGATGGGTCCGTATACGATAGAAGATGTCAATATGAATGGGGCGGTGACCTTGATCGATCCTAAAATGCAAGAACGAGTCCAAGCCGACGGCTATCGGGTCAAGACTTATCGTCACGGCCTTCTCTATCCACCATAATAAGAAGGGAGTTCGTCAAGCTAATGACGTAAAAGAAGCGCTTCTTGGGAGGCAACCCAAGTTATTTTCATTTATTTCTTTTCTTTCTTTCTTTCGTTCTTTCTTATAATATAAAAATCCAAAAACATTTGAAAAATCGAAAAAAATAAAAATAAAAATTGTGTTGTCTTTTGGTTCTTTTAAACCTTTGGTTTTGTTTTGTGTACATATTTTCTTGTGATCTTGATCCTGTGTGATTTTTTTGTATAGTGTGTTGTATTCCAACTCTAACCTTGTCCGAATTGATAAGCTAGTAGCGTTCATGGAGCCGAGAGACACAAGCCATGCTCAGTTTTCGCTTGGATTGCTTGGATGCTTAAGTGGACACCATCGAGCTCGACCAAACTCGTTCGGTTTTGGAAGCTTCTACTTCACCCTCCTTTACTAATTTCTCATTAAAATGCAATGAGGGCATTGAATGGTTTAAGTGTGGGGTGGGTAGGTGGTTAGGGTTCGGGTGTCGAAAAGCATGATTTGTGTTTCTTAACTCGAGCCTTGGCGAAGTGACGCATTCTTGGTGAAGTGACGCTTACTAATTGCGCATTTATATGATCGAGTCGATTTTTGTGTCTTTTGTGTCTTTATTACATTGTTGAGCAATCACCATATGCTTGGAGGTTTGAATAGTTTCCTTGTCGGGTTTTTACATGTTTATGCCCTCTTGTGTAAGGAGTTGGATTCTTGTGCTTCGTCCAAAACCCGCCTGTATATATATAATCAACATCTACTCATGAAAAGATTGCAAAGTTCTAAAAGCTCTTTTGATTTTGTTTTCAAAACCCGGTGCAAACTAGTGAGTAGCCTTGTGTGAATTATCGGTTTTGCTTGCATTTTTATGGAAATTGCATTGAGGTGGCTTGATTTTGCTCGTACATGATTGAATTTGGAAATGACCTCGAGGCACATATATCACCCTTATTCCGGCCATATCCAAATATATAAACTACTTAATCCGAGCTCGATTTTAGCTCTTATATATAAATTACTTAATCCGTCCATATCCAAATATATAAACTACTTAATCCGGCCATATCCAAATATATAAACTACTATATCACCCTTATACCGAGCCTATGCCCCGTTTCTTGTTAGCCGAGCTCGATTTTAGCTCTTATATCTTCAAGAATTGTGAGGTGAGAGTGTGTGTTGTTAGTTGACTTGAAATGTGAGGGAAATCAATTGTGTGTTTTGGGTTTCTTATACAAGAAAAAGAGAAAAAAAAAGAAAAAAAAAAAGAGAATAAACTCCAACACAAATCACGAAAAGTGATAAAGCGTGCATTCATGCGAAAAGCCTAATTCAAAAGGGCTAAAATTAGTAAAAAGAAGCAAATTCAAAAAGCTTTTAACTGTTGTGAAATAAAGTCAGAAATATGTGTGAGCGTACGAAAATGTTTCGAATGAAAGTTTGGTAATTTGGGAAGGCTGGAGCGATTTTAAGCTTCGAACTTTAGAAGTTAGGATTTCGTGTGTTATTGATCACATTTGATCGTGTGTTAGCCACTATATCCATATTTCATACCTTACCAAAGATCCAACATTACAACCCAAAATAAAGACCTCTTTCGATTCTTGTTTGGTCATGTACAATGGCAATTTTGAGTTTCCGATTTGTGAAATCTTGTCGAGGTGCATGCATTGTCCGATTCGAGCGTATACACATACCTTATAAAACACACTTGAGTGAATTGAGCGAACACCCTAAAAAATTCCATTTATGAGGAAGTCATCGATTTGGTTTTCATTTGAGAAGGGGTAATACGAACAATTCTTGGCGATAACAAGTTTATGTTGATACTCTCATCATATTAATTAGGATAAGCAAAAGGATTTTTCTTTTTGCATAATGTTCATTGCATGTACATTCTCGATTCTTTTCATTGTTCGAGGACGAACAAACCGATAAGTTTGGGGTGGTTGTTTTGCATGTCATTATGGTATTTCTCGTGTTTTAGTTGGAGTTTAGTGTTGTTTTTAGTAGTTTCATTAGGTTTTTAGGTTATTTTCTTGTTTTAATGCTTTTAGCTTTATTTATCCGATGTTGGTGATGTTTTGATGTTTTTTGCCCCTAAAAATAACTATACAAGCCCACATCTTTCACCAACAAAGGAGCCAACTCTTGCATGTGTTTGGGATTAAATTTCTCTCTAGATTTCAGATTTATTTTCTCTCTCTTAGGTTTTTAGATTTCAATTTCAAGCTTTGCCTTGAGTTTGTAAACTCAAGAAGAATTCAAGTACTCCCTAGGATTTTTACTTTGCTTTGTAATTTCATTCAAGATTTTAGATTCTCTTTTTAATTCAAGTAGGTTTTCTTTAATTTACATGATTGTTCTTCATTTTATGAATTTTCCCTTAACTCTTAGATTTCTTGTTAGATCTTGTGATTTGTCCATGGAATCTAGATGAGTGACACATCTAGATCATAGATCGAGTCTCGGATCGTTTTTATTTTAAGTATTTCATATGCTTTATTTTGGATTTTATTTTCATGCATAGTTCTAAGTTGAATCCTAGATCTACTCTTTGTTTCTTGTTATTTCTCGTAAAGTTTTAAACTTTCACGTCAACTTTTGTTGCTCTTTACATTGATGTTTTAATTTTTGCTAATTTGCATTCTTAAAGTTTTTATGATCATGCATGCATGGTTGTACTTTAGGTTGCTTTAGTTGTACTTGGTGAAACATTTCTTTTACTTGCATATTTTCATTCTTTCTTGCTATTTCAATTTCGGCATACGCTCAAGGCATCTTAAAGACTTGCATTTCCTTTCATAGTTAGTTTATTTTCATAGTTTTCCAGTTATTTTCGTTTTTGTTTACATTTCAAGCTAAAAAAGCCTTGATACTTACAATCCAATCGAATTCCAATAATACCAAAACATGAGCCCACTTTATAATTTCAACACCACTAAAAAACTACAAAACAAAAGCCCATGATTAACTCTCTTTTCCTCGATCATAACCCTATTATGCAGTGCAGCGTACCTTTCCTTGGCCTCACTTGTATAAACCAAGGGGCATAAGTCTTGCTCATCTCCGGATCTTCATCATCTGAATCCTCTTTCAGAACATTATTGTTGGATTCATCTCCTTCCTTCTCCGGATCCTCATCGACAGCATCTTCAAGGTTCACTTGTTGAACCTCAAAGTCAGCATCATCTGAATCTTCAGATGCAGTGGAGCTCGTAGAGGAAGCACTATTTGCCGGATCAGGAGTGGTGGGAACTGCACTGGTAGTCACTAGAGCATTGCCATTGCAGTGGTATGCTAGCATATTCACCAACATCAGGGGCTTCAGCCAAGACACTCCTTTCAGAAGACTGACTGGAGCTTGGGGGTGACTTAACAATAGGATGAATGGAAATAACAGTAGCAGAGGGCACAAAACTTGAAGCAGCTTGCAGAGGAGCCGAATTTCCCATCTTCAATAGTAGAGACGCCAAAGGGGCATCTTCATCAGAAAACAGTTCTTCTCCATCGGTCTCCATTGATTCAGAATCAGGAGCCACCATGTTCTGAGGAGTGAGACGATGCCTCTTAGCCCTAAACTGACGCACCATTTCCACTTCAGAATCAGGAAAAAATGGAGTGGTGGGTATCTCTTCCTTGGTTTCAACAAAACCTTTAGCGGAGCATAATAGGAGTCATCGCTATCAGTTCCGTATTCAATGTCTTCAACAAAAGACATTTTTGTCAATGAAGCATGTCTGGTCCCACTCGAATAGCTCTTGGAAACAGCCTCCGGTAGGTATCCCAGGTCGATTCCACGTTGACGCCGTGAACGTTTCAGTAGGGGGTTCCCAACTCTTCCGAATGTCTCTGCAATAAATTTCATATTGGGCAAATCGACATCAATTTTGTTGCCCGGATTACCAGGGAGAATTGCGGCGTAAGGCTCTGCTGTATCAGCGACGGGAACCAGATCCAGTCTGGTGGATAGATTTGGAGGAGACGACTGGGTAGTGGAGACTTCGGGATTAGGACTCTATGTTAGGGCAGATCCACCAACATTGGCTTCGACAGCTGAGGAAGCCTCGTGCTTGCCACGAACATCAAGGGGCACATATCTCGGAAGGGAGACAATGACAGATCCAACTTTCGGCATCGTCATTGTCTTAGACAGCGAGCGGGAAGATTTCTTTGACGAACTGGCTTTCCTTGGACTCATTTTCAAATGAGAGAGAAATAGATTTTCAGAATCTGAGGGGTTTCTTTGTTGAAATCGCTCAGACAAGAAAGAGAAAGACTTCTGACAACTTTATAACTAAAACTCAAAACGAGTGGTTAGTGTGTTAGTGGGATAGTAATAAAAATTGCAAAACGAGTCCTGAGAAATCGGAGAAGTCACAAGCCCACTCCCCCTTAATGAAAACCCCACTAACATTAAACCCCAAACCACTAACACTACAAACAAAAGAAAAATAACCAAGCATATTAAGATCTTCAATCCACAAGACTCTGATAATAACCCACTGGACAGTGGGACACCAAAAAAACAATGAGATTTGAGTAAGAGAAAAATAGACTTTTGTTATGAGCATATCTTCACTTATAAAAACTATAAGAACATAATTCACCAAACATGCATGTCCTGATGGTATGTCTGCAAAGAATAACCTAAAACAAACATATAAAATTCACAACTGCAGTAGAATTTAGTTATTGTGTGATGGCATTGGGACTGATATTCAATCAACAAAGTTAATGAATTGACAATCCTTGACTCGGTGAATGACTATGTCATTTATTATAAGGATACTATATGTCGTGGAGTAATCTAATCTCCACTCAATCAGCATAATAAAAATCCAAGAGTAGGATTATTTTAACTTCAACATATTGGTTTGATAAATCTACATCCACGGATGGATGGCTGGGACATTCTTCAAACCACTGTTTCATTTTTAATCTACATCCACGATTGTTTATTCCAAATTTCTCAGATACCTTTGGCATCACACTTGGACCGTGAATGTTCCTGCATTTTTGAGTTTTGCAAGCTCTAATGTATGTTATGAAAAAAAAATGCATGTCGAAAAACTATGTTGCAGCTGATGTTGCTAGGGATGCTGCAACATATCCAGTAACAATGTATTAAACAACACATAAGCCGAGGGACTTCCTTATTCTGGAAAACCCCTCATAGTCTAATGCTTTGGTGAATATGTCTGCAAGTTGGTGCTCAGTTCCAATATTCTCAATACTCACAACATTTCTCTCAACCAAATCTCGAATGAAATGATGCCTGATGTCAATGTGTTTTGCTTGAGAGTGTTGTACTGGATTCTTTGAAATGTCAATGGCACTTGAATTATCACACAAAACAGTAAGTATATGACTTTATAACCCATACTCCTCTATCATTTGTCTCATCCAGAGCAGTTGAGCACAAGCACTACCGGCAGCTACATATTCAGCTTCAGCTGTTGATAAGGACACACAATTTTGCTTTTTATTATACCACGAGACAAGATTATTCCCTAGAAAGAAACAAACCCTTTTCGTGCTCTTCCTATCATCAGCATCACCTGCCCAATCAGAATTAGTATATCCAACAAGATTAGAATTAGTATCCTTAGTGTACCAGATTCCTAGATTGCAAGTGTCAGCTACATATCTAATTATGCATTTTAGTGCCTTTAAGTGGGTTTTTGTAGGATTAAACTGATATCGAGCACACAAGCAAACATTATACATGATATCAGGACGACTTGCAGTTAAATACAAAATACTGCCTATCATACTCCTATACACAGTGTGATCAACACATTCAGTAACATCATCTCTAGACAGTTTTTGACTCGACCCCATGGGTGTTTTCATATGTTTAGGACTCTCTAACCCAAAATGTTTCACAAGATTCTTTGCATATTTGGTCTGAGACATGAAGATTCCATTTTTAAACTGTCTGATATGCAGTCCTAAGAAGAAAGACAACTCACCTTCCATACTCATTTCAAAAGTGGTAGACATACTCTTCACAAAATCTTTGAGCACTCTATCTCAGGTTGAACCAAACACAATATCATCAACATAGATTTGAGCAATTAGTATCTTGTGATTGCTTTTCAGAATGAACAAAGTTTTATCAACTTCACCATATTTAAAATTTATTTGAAGAAGATATTGAGTAAGCCTATCATACCAAGCTCTAGGAGCTTGTTTAAGGCCATAGAGAGCGTTTTTCAATTTATAAACATAGTGAGGTTTATGAGAATCTTCAAAACCTTTAGGCTACTCAACATATGCCTACTCATTTAAAAAACCATTTAAGAAAGCACTTTTTATGTCCATTTGGTGAAGCATAATGTTCAAATGACAAGCAATTGCCAGGTGTAGTCCAATTGACTCAGTTCTTGCTACAGGGGCAAATGTTTCATCAAAATCAATACCTTCAACTTGAGTGAAACCTTGAGACACAAGTATGGCTTTGTTTCGCACAATGTTACCTAACTCATCAGTCTTGTTTTTGAAGATCCATCTCGTTCCAATGACGTTTCCAGCATTTGGCCGTGGTACTAAGTCCCATACGTCATTTTTGGCAAACTTGTCAATTTTTTCTTGCATTGCATTTCTCCAGTACTCATCTATGAGGTCTTCTTCCACCTTCTTGGTCTCCACAGAAGACACAAAATAAGAGTTTTTGGTTAGTGAACAGCACGAAGCCATACATACCAGTTTTACCATTTCCTTGAAATTGATCTGCTTCTTTCGCGTGCTTCTTTCATTCATAAATCCGATGGCTTAAGAAGTAGGATGATTTCTATGTAACTTGGAGGGGATATCTCTATCAAGTGTCTTAGAGATCCCTGCATCATCCTGATCATCTTCAGACTCAGAAGTTTCACCATCAGCATCTACCTGAATCTGCAATGTTGGTTCATGTGTTGCAACACTACCAGTAACAACATGTACAATTTCAGGAAATTCCCTTAGAGTGAGTAAGGGATCAGACTGTGGACTCCAGAGCAGATCAGTCACATCATCCTTAGCAGAATTTCTAGAGATATCCGCTAGTTCATCAAACCTGACATTCACAGACCCAAGCATGTACGGGTTCTAAGATTAAATATCCTATAGGCATGACTGTTCACAAAATATCCTAAAAACACACTTATCACTTTTAGAATCAAATTTAGATAAGTAAGACCTATCATTCAACACATAACATACACAGCCAAAAACATGAAAATACTTCAGATTCGACTTCTTACCAACTATAATCTCGTAGGGTGTTTGACTGGTACCTACCCTAAAGTAGATTCGATTCAAGATATGACACGCAATGTTAAGAGATTCAGCCCAAAACCTCTTTGACAGATTTTTAGAAATTAACATACTTCGGGCTATTTCTTGTAGAGATCTGTCTTACACTCAGTTATCCCATTTTGTTGGGGCGTAATTGGAGAAGAAAATTCATGAGAAATTCCATACTTGTCACATAAGTTATGAAACGATGAGTTCTAAAATTCTTTACCATGATCTGTCCTAATTCTGCCGATTTGCAAACAGTATTTGTTGGACAGTTTTCGAAAACTTTCAAAAGTTTCAGTTTTTTCACGAAGAAACTCTATCCAGGTAAAATGAGAGAACATCAACAATGACAAACGAATATTTCTTACCACCAATACTTTCTATCTTGATCGGACCCATAAGATCTATGTGGAGAAGTTCCAGACATCTAGAGGTGTTGAACTGTTGGATCACCGGGTGAGACACTCTGGTTTATTTTCACTTTTAGTAATCACCACATACAAAAGGGTTGTTGATGACCAGCTTGGGGACTCCTCTTACTGCCTCAGATTTGACAAGTTTACTCATCATCTTGTAGTTAACATGTCCCATCTTTTGGTGCCACAACTCGGTTTCAGAAGGTTGCACACTATGACATCAGATCTTGTTGTTTACTTTGTAGCAATTGTTCGTGGTTCGTGTGCGAGTAAGGATGCATCGATCAGAGTTATCAAATAATTCACACGAATCTCATCTGAACTTAACACCTGATCATCGTCGCATAACTGGCTGATGCTTATAAGATTAGTGGCCAATCCCTTAACAAGCAGCACATTCTGAAGCTTGGGTAGTCCTTCCACATTTAGTGTTCCTTTTCATATGATCTGACCATGCGCTCCTCCACCATATTGAACTTTGCCACCATTGTGTTGAATAATGTCAGTCAAGTGTTCAGCCAGACCTGTCATATGCCTGGAGCATCCACTATCAAAATACCACGAGCCTTCAACACTGGACTTCAGAGAGATATAGATCATGTTGCACTAGGTGTCAACCTTTCTTACCCACACCATTCTGCCTTTGTGAGTAGTGTTAGTCCTTGTGTTGGTGCTACTATTTACTGCCATTGTCTTGCTTCTGGGCGAGGATTCTCTTTCTGACTTGAGCTTTTTACAAAACGGTCTGATGTGTTCAGGTTCTGAGAAGTGATGACATACATAAGTACGTTTTCTTCGCTTGGTTTTCTTTATAGGCACAGATCCTTCTGAGGATTTGTCACTTTCTTTGACAAAAACTGGAGCCTCAAACCCTATTCCATGTCTAATCATTGTTCTTATAGACAAGATCTCATCAAGTTTGGTTGATACAGTGTTGAGTCTCTTAAGTGTCATCATGGCTACTGAAAGCTCACACCTAGTTCTGTCAAGTTCCTCTTCTCTTTTGGTCAGGAGAGCTTCTAATCGTAAGACCATGGATTGTTGTTCTTTGTCAGCACGAGTCAGTCTCTCATTTTCTTTAGAGAGAATTTTTACCTTCTGAACTAGTTTGCACCAGTTCTTCATAAGCAGCACCAAAATCTTCATTATCATCACAGTCTGTTAAGGTGAACGCGTTGAGACACATAATGTCACTCGTACTGTCAGTTTCATCCCAGATAACACAGGCGTTCATGGCAGCGACCACCCCGATTTCTTTTGATTCTTCATCTTCTTCACTATCACTCATGGCGATCAAGTTCTTTTTTCTCATGGTGTTAGCAAACTCATGTTTGTAATGTCCGAACCCTTTACACTCATGACATTGAATGTTGTCCAGATCCTTGGTGTTGTTTTCATTTCTGGGCTCAGACTTAGCACTCGTGGTAGTCACATCCCTTCTTTGGAACCTGTTGGCGGATTGACCTAATGGTCTGGGGGTGGTGGGTTCAGACGAAGACTTGAATTGCCTATTGAAAGGATTTCTTGAGTTCTTCTTCTTTTTCAGAAAATCACTGAGTTTTCTAGTGATGAGAGCAATGCCATCCGCATCTAAATTTGCATAATCGATCTCATATGCTATGGCAGCAAGATCAAGTTCTTCATCTTCAGAATCTGAGGCTGAAATCAGAGCATTACTTCTCCCTTTTGGTTACTTGATTTTTAATTCCATCTCGTAAGTTTTTAAGCATCCAACAAGTTTATCAAAACTCAGGACAAAAGTATCCTTGGCTTCTTCAAAGGCAGTGATCTTCATGATGAATTTTTCTGTCACCGATCACAGGAATTTGCTCACCAGCCTTTCATTTGAGATGGGGGTTCCCAACGATTGACATTCATTTGCAATGTCAAGGAGCTTTGTACTGTAGTTGGCAATAGTTTCACTTTCCTCCATCCTTAGTACTTCAAATTGTGTTACCAACATTCTTAGTTTAGTTCGTTGGACTCATTTAGACCCTTCACAAAAGAGTTGTAGAGCATTCCATGCTTCTTTAGACGTCTGAAGGTTAGAGATGATTCTGAACAGAGAAACATCCACAAAGTTGTAGAGAGCATTCAAATCTTTGGTGTTCGCATTCGAAATAGCAAGTTCTTCTACAGTCCAGTCAACCTCGTTCTTTAGAATGACGTCACCGTCCGGATCGTCTATCCTAGGAGCCTCCCATCCAGTTAGGATTGCGCGCCAAGATCTCTCGTCCATAATTTTTATGTAAGCTCTCATTCTAACTTTTCAGATTGTGTAATTTGTTCCATCCAACACAGGAGGTCGGATTGTAGCGTTCATTACCGTATCCATTGTTTTTCCTTCAGAAACATGCAGGATCCGCACTTAGTAGTGTCAAGTGATCGCTCTGGTACCAATTGAAAGTTTTGAAGGTCTTCACACTTGCATGAACGTGTTTAACACTAATGTTAATGGTGATATTGAAACATCTTTACTAACATATTTGTAAAAGAAAAACACAACGATGATTTTTGTCTGTGGGTTAAATAAACTCAGAGATCGCGATCTTAGGCCAAAAGATATATTACTAGAAACGTTTACAAAACAAGGAAAAAGAATTCTGCTAACATTAAAAAAATAAATGAAAAGAATTGCTCCTAAAAATTCTTCTCGTTCGATCAAACACGAACTCAAAGAACACTCTGAAATGGAGCAATGGATGCTGGAATAGGCTTTCTGTTTTTCTCGTTCTCACCACAGTCATAGTTTTCATCAAAATGCCAAGTGATATTTATAACCCAACTTTTTTGAAAGATTCCTTATTCCATATAAAGAGTCCTTGTTGCACATAATAATGTTTTGATAATTATTTGTAAAACATTTAGGAGATAAGGACTCGCCAAGATAAATGACACTATTAAATGTAGGATTAATCTACTAACATTGCAACTGACACTAAAATCTAGAATGACAAATAACTCTATAATAAAATAACAAAAATAATAGGATTTTAATTTTACGTAATCAACAATCCTATCAGCGACAAAATCGTTTAGTAATAAATATTTGGCAAACACTTGTGTTAGGCCAGATTAACGGGTCATGACCCATTAGGCCATCTGATTCGATACTATAAAGTATTAGTTTTTGTACTGTAATGTATTGGTTTGTGTACGGTAAAGTATTAGTTTTTTATAAATCTTTGACTCGTGGTATGATGTATTGGTTTTTGTATTATGATGTATTGATATGAAATTTTGACCTACCGCATGATCCGTTACTTTAGCCTACAAGAGTGTTGCCCTAAATATTTTTTAGGGGACGGAGACGGATCAGAAATATTTACAATCGACAGCCATAGCATTATCTTACAATGATTCTTATGCAATGCAAAAACAACGAGTTGAATGTCTTGCTGTCACGGATTAATGTGCTCAGAACTCAGAATTAATCGGGATAATTAAAGAATCTACCTTTGAAATTTCGCCTAATTAAAGAAAAACCCCAAATACCTTTTAAAATTACAAATAATCCCTTAGGATATTACAAACACCCCCTTGAGTTTTGGATTTTCTCGACAATTATCGACTGTCGTCAAGGGTGCAATTTGTAAACGGATTTTCTCGACAATTTTCATAGATAATTGAGATTTTTGTAATCAAAATAAACCCTAAGGGTATTTTTGCAATTAACCCAAAATTAATTTTTTGGGGACATTTTCCCAGACCAAGGAATCAAGATAAAATTCTTGACTGCAAATGATTTAAAAGACAATAAATTGAAGTGTCATAATAATCCTATGGCCACAAACAATGATAATCAAACAAAAAGCATCTCGATCAATAAAAATCGGTCAAATATCCAAAGAATATCCAAACATAATATATCACTACTAATCGAAGCAAAAAATCAATGTCTCTCTATTCATTCATTCATTCATTTTTCCAAGCATACAAAAACAAAGAAAATCCAAAACCTGCCAATGTCAACTCATTCGAGCATCCCCAAGCCACGGTCGACGATGGATCACAAACCGACGGGCTGGCCCACATTTTCTCCTCCGGTGATAAACTCGTTCGGAACATGAAAACTGCATTTCCCAAACCCGGACTAAACAACCAATTGTGCACGTCCCAAAACACCTCGATCGGTAACCCATCGACCGTGATCGTAAAATTCCCACGAAACTTCCACTTCAAATGCTTAACTTGCATAACCGTTTTCGCATCGACACGAACCACAAGAAACGGGTCGTCCCTGCAATTCGTGTCGCATTCAATTTGAAGGTCGTGGGTTGGCCCGCTATCGCAAAATCGGGCCTTTGTGCCGAAAATCGACTTCCCACAAACGTGTTCCCTTTTCGAAACGAAATTTGCGCTCGAGAGCCGAGCGATCGCACCGGTTTTTCTGAAAGCTTCGTGGGTTAGATCCCCAACTAGTAAAGCCATCTCGTTCTTGCACACAATTGCTATGTAATATGAAGATGAGGGCTCCGGCCCGGGCCCGGATCCGAATTTCGCCGTAGAAATATCCCAAAACACTTCGATTTTACCAGAATTCACTTGTAAACACCTGGAGCCTTTTCTTTTTGAGAACAAATAAGGCTTCACATCGAATTTACAGATGAGCTGATGAGCTGCATCGTCTATTTCAATGCTAAGGCATTGGCCCATCAAACCCTTGGCCCAAACAATGCTAATCAAGCAAGATTTATCAAATAGTTTGCATCTATAGATGCAAGTTACAGTGTTCTGAGAGGCTTTACTAACATTTACACTTGAACAAGATGAATCAGCAACTTGAACTCCATTTTCCCCAAAACAAGATGGAAAATCCCTCATTTTTCTCTCTCCAGTATATTACAGAAACTAAAATAACTAATAAAAATAAATAATTACCTGTTGACTTTGTTGGGATAAATTGCAGCAAAAATAAGGTCTTTATGTACCATTTTGAACAGGGAGAAGTAAAATGAACCAGAAATTGAAAAGGGAAGGTGAAAACATACCCAAAAAATATAAAAAAAATTGAATCTTTTGAAGAGGAATTTCAAGAACCCATTACTTGTTCCACCGGCTGGATTATGAGTTTGAGTTTTGGTGTGGGTGGGGTTTTAATTCCTGGTATGAAATGGAACTGGGTTTCGAGGTTGTGGTGATGTAAGAAGAGTTTGGAGTTAAATGAGAAGTGGGCATTTTTTATTATTTTATTTTTAAATGAAGTTACTAGGAATCAAACTGCATTTAAGGAATGGACAAGTGAAACTCCAGATTAAAGGCAAACTTTGCGGGGGGAAAGGAGTGAGTAGAATTACTGTCGGTACGAATGTTTAAAAATCTACTCCAATATTAATTTGTATATTTATTTAAATTTAAATACCACTTTTAAAACACATTTAGATACAAATAATTAATATGATTTAATTTTTAGTATTCTAATATTTTGGGTGATATAAGTAGTTAGTTTTAAGGCAAAAATTTGTATTAGGTCAGATTAACGGGTCATCATCCGTTAGATCATTTGATTTTTCGTAAATCTCTGACATGTATTGGTTTTTGTTCTATAATGTATAATGTATTGATTTTTCATAAATTTCATGTGCTATGAACTATTGATTTTTATACTATAATATATTAGTTTTTTACTGTATTATTTTTTGTACTAAAATATACTCACTCCGTTTCTTAATAAGTGTCGTTTAAGAGTTTTTGACAAAAATTAAGGAACATAATATTTGACCAACATATCCTAATTAATTAATTATATTCTCATTTAATTACTTTCATTATTTCCCTTTAGTTATTCTATTACCATAAACTTGTTTATATTTCTTAAATTAAGTGGGGATAAAATTGAAATAAAGTGATAAAAAAAATTCTATAACGACATTCAATTTGTAATAAAATTAAAATTCTAAAACGACAATTATTTTAAAACAGAGAGACTATTTGCATGAAATTGTATTTTAACGAATGATCTTGTTAGTTCGACTTGACAAGAGTGCTGCCCTACCTTAAAATGAAACTCATGATTTTAAAAAATAAATTATAAAATAGAAATGAAGGATTAATTAGGGAATAGCTTTAAAATTTACAAAAAAAAAAAAAAAACTATCATCAAGAAATGATTAATATTTGGAAAATCATATAATGTCAATTAAAGCTATAAAACATAGATCAAAACAATGTCAACCATACTCACTTTATCTTTTACACATAAGTTTAGTATATTTGTGGAAAAGGTCTTATAGCGATATTCTTTAAATAGTTTTTATTTGAAATGTTTATATCAATATCGTGTGTATGAATATGGCAAATATAGAAGATTCTGTTTATTTTAATATCTTATTCTATACTACTACTGATAAATTTATTCTCCATTGGTTATACTACTAAGCATGAAAAATAGTCAATGGAAATATCTACAATTACTACCAAAGATCCATCAAATCAAGAATGGCCAATGGGATTCGCCAAAAGTTTTGCTTCAAATTTTTTTTTTAGCATATTATAAGGACATAATAATTAATGTCGAACCAACATCCCATTTGTTCATGTCCATGTTCATGATGCGTGTAATTAACATAAAGCAAAAGGCAACAAACTTATGAACAAAAACATTGCACATAACAACTTCTATGAAAATGTAGGATTCAAGAAAACGGATTAAGTTTCTGTTAAGGGCTTTTGAGTAAAAATTGCAGTTTATAAAATGATAAGAATTGTCACAATTTTGTTTCTCATTTTTGTTGTCATAATTGTGTTCTTGATGTTAATTTGATCTCATTTCATGTTTATTAACAAAGGAAGCAGGTTGCTATAGCCAACAAAAGACTAGTGAGAAATTTATTGTTTGCCAAACTTGGTCCAATCAAAAAATTAATTGATCAACTAATGTAGTTGTACTTTTAATCATCACTCCAACCCAGTTCCATTTGTATTAACTAGACAAAAATAAATGTTGCAAATCAATGTGAAATGTATTGGAATTGACCAAACTTGATAAGAGTTTTAACATTTACCGGTCTAAAAAGACTATCACAACAAACTTGGGCCAAATTGTATTATTAAGGAAGTTGATTGAGAAAGGTCATCACAACAACTTTTCCATTGTGAATTTCAACTATAGTTTCAAACAACTAATCACCAAACAATGAAATTTGGTCTATAGAATTTGATTAGATCTAAGTCCATTCAGATTTGACGAGCCTATTTTTTACAAATAAAACCCTTACAATTGTTTATGATGATTATTATTGCACCCCCTAGCTACGTTATATATACAACTAACTATTTAATTCTTTTCAAAGGTCAAAAAGTGGTTTCGTAACAGACAAAACATGCTCAGAAGGAATTGAATATCTCTCATGGATTATTATTATAACCAACCTCAATTGTGTTGTGTCATCATGTACATATCTTCAATTAAATTATTTTATTTTTCTATATTTGTGGCCAACCAATGTAAAAGTATGAAATGAAAGCTGTTTTTGCAATGAAAGCAGCTTGCTTTACAGCCCTTTTGCCCCTCTTTAATTCTTTGTATCCAACTGTATCAGTATCATTGTGTTGCATACTCTCTTTTATGGACAACAGCAATTGCACCCCCATTAATCGGACATATATGCAATATTATGTCTGGCTATTTATACTTCATGAGTACTTTTCAGGTATATATTCAGCTCTTTAAAAAAAATGAAAAAACAAATAAAAAAGTATTGGTGTCTAGATCTTTTAATATGTGGACAGATAATTATACAGTTGTGTTTAATTCTATACAAAACAAATTATGCCATGCGATTATATATATTCTGTGTATATTAATCTAAAATCCTCCAATCACCAGTCTAAGGTTTTAGTATAGGTTTGCTTACCATGTTTCGTTAGTTTTGGAAAAAATTATGGTATTTCGTTATCATCCGAGCTTAATATTTATTTAATTTAATATTTTACTTTTATTATATTCTACCTAATATATATTTTTCTAATTATGTTTTTTCTAATTCAATATCTTTCTTTTATTATATGTTACCTAATTCAATATTTTTTTAATCATATTTTGCCTAATTCAATATCTTACTTTTATTCACCTAATATTAAAATATAAGTAAGTCATATTTAATTAGAAAAGTATCTATATAAGTTGAAATAATTTTATTTTTAGAATTTTAAATATTCTATTTAAGAAAAATATGATCTAAAATTATTACAAAAGAAAAATAAATATAAAAATATAAACTTAGACTTCCTTATATAATAATATAATGTATTGAGAAACAAACAAATGAAATAAATAAAATAAACTATTACGCCAAATAAGGAGAAAAAAAAGAGAAACAAATAAATAAAATAAATAATAATAATAAATGATTGCGCCTAGGAAGATAATTATTAAATATATTCCAAAATCTCCGTATCTAATCATAATATAATGCATTGATACTAACATTATATATCTACATGAACAAATTAGTGTATTATGCAGAAAAAGAAAAAAGGAAACGAAAAACACTAATAATATAATATTACAGATATTTTTTAATAGAATTATCAGTGTATTTACATATCTACAAACTCAATTTTCTACGCATATCTCTGTCAAGTTTAGGGTATTTTGCTATATATTACAATTAATTTCATGACTTTTGGATAAAAATACTTAAAAATTCTTTATTACGAAAATCAATCTTACTAGAACAAGTAATGTTCCGATTTTTGTGTAAAAAATATCTTTTTTGAAGAACAATCTTCGTATAAATAGATCAAATAATATGATGAATTGTGTGTACCATTTTTAATATTATTCTTTTAGTATTTTTAATGAGTTTTAACTTTTTTTTTCAAATCTCACGTAATATGCGGGTTTTAAACTAGTATTTATGTATGTATGTATGTATGTATGTATGTATGTATGTATGTATGTATGTGTGTGTGTGTGTGTGTGTATATATATATATATATATATATATATTAGTTTAAAATCTGTGTATTATACGACATTTATCAAATATAAATATAAAAAGTATTTTTGATGCTTAGAGTTTTTAAATTTAAAAATAAAAAATTTAAAAGATAGAAATTCTCCACTAGTGTCTTGTATCGATGTTTAATCACTATTTTCTTAATATTAAAAATTTTTATGTTTTAATATTGAGACTTATAATTTTATAATTTTGAATTTACATACTTATAAAATTTAAAATTTGTCACATTTCAACCCTTGTCTAATCTCTACTAGTGTTACACTCGTGCGATGAACGGGGAGATAATTTTAAGGTTTACTTTGTCAAAAACTTAATATTATATTTATGTTAATAATATAATAAATAAGTGGTTATACTAATTTAAACAAAAGTAGAATAAGATAAAGATTACAAAAATAAATGTAAGAAATTGAAAAATTAAACATTATACAGAACATGCTTCGCAAAACTATTATTAATCAGAATCTAATATTTTACAAATTATGAAATACTTCTTTGTACACAACATTCGTAATTTTTTTTTCTACGTTTATTTTCATCAATGCAAATCAAGATTTTTAAACCTTTATGGTTGGTCACTCTTGATATCGCAACATACAGCTGACCATGACTAAAAACAGACTTTTTCAAGAAAAGTTCAACGTGCACTAGTGCAGAAACAGCTTTTAAGAACGCATGTTTCTGCAAATCCAGAACGCCCTGCTGAGGCGTTCTGTATGGAGCTGTTCTTGAAAGTCTGACAATCAAGAACGCCCTGCTGAGGCGTTCTGGATTGTCAGACTTTCAAGAACGGTTTTCGGAGACGTTCTGAAAAATATTTCTGCCGTTCTAGAAAGTCGGTTTTACAGGTTTCGCCCGTGCTGGAAAATAACTTTCCAGAACGTCCTTCATTAAGACGTTCTGGAAAGTATACTTTCCAGAACGTCCCTTTTTAAGGCGTTCTCGAAAGTATACTTTCCAGAACACCTCGAAAAACAGGCGTTCTCGAAAGTATACTTTCGAGAACGCCTCAAAAAATAGGCTTTCTGGAAATTATACTTTCCAGAACGGCTGAAAAAACAGGCGTACTAGAAAATGTACTTTCGAGAACGCCTCTAAAAACTGGCGTTCTGGAAAGTTTACTTTCCAAAACGTCTCCAAAACAGGCGTTTTGGAAAGTATGCTTTCTAGAACGTCGCGAAAAACAGATGTTCTAGAATCTTTGCTTTCCAGAACGTCTCCAAAAATAGACGTTCTAGAATCTTTGTGTTCAAGAACGGTTTTTTGATAACCGTTCTAGATTTTTATATTTCTGGAATTTCATTCCAAATTTATATTTCCTTTTCTAGGCCTGCTCATATATCACAATTCAAATACCTAATTAAATCACAAAACACATTTCATTTATATAATCTCAAGATCACCAACACATGTCATTAATAATAATAATAATACACAATCACCATAATATGTCAATCCAAACAACATAATCCCAAGATCACCAACACATGTCATTAATAAAAATAATATATGATTCAAGCTTTTGTGTTGCCTACTTATGAAAATTTGTTAAAAGATCAATAGCTTGCCCGCAAGAGAACGGGGTCGCGCGTAGTTTGGCAACTTGACTCGAGTCGTCTCTCGAGGAACATACAATCAGAAATCTCGAATAGTTTGTTC
>BMAC01000071.1:1559754-1576115 GCA_014905375.1 Phtheirospermum japonicum
GTGAAATGTCGGAGGTTGTTGATGATATGAGGGTTTCAACTCGAAGTCTCTCGCAGTTCTACCCAACACAATTGCCGAACTATAGGGACCCACTTGAGGGGTCGTGAACTCTCTTTGTCTCGGTTCGCGCGCCTCCCGTTGGTATCTTGCTTGGTTATTTCGCCTCGCGTATTCGTCTCTCTCATGGTACCCGTCATATGCCAGCCACTCATTGACCCGCTCGTCGCCATGATATGATCTCTCAGAATAGTCGTCCGGGACGTGGCGGTAGCGATTATCTCCTTCTTCTTTGGCCTTCATTCTGGTCTATTACGTTTCGTTGAATATTCTCCTCGTATGCTTGAGGCTGTACTGGTCCGTCGGGACGATTTGGCTCACTCCCGTACCCATTTCTTTGTTGCACGGGTGGATGCCTTGGTGACTGTCATCCCCGTTGTTGTGGGCTTGGTTATCTAGTCGCAACATCGTTTCCGGAACAGGATCACAAATAAAATCAGTCGTGGCAGACGATTCACTTGTGGGTGAGTGAGGTGGTCTCACTTGATTCGGACGATGAACGTTGTCGATGAATGGTGCAAGTTCGAGCCTAAGCGACCTACGACCTTGCATGAACTCAACAACAAATCAAACGTATCGACTAGAGAGAATAATTATACAAATAACGACTGAAATAAAAATAAAAATGAACAAACATATTTTTGAAAACCTTTGTATACCTTCCCCGGCAACGGCGCCAAAATTTTGATTCAAGCTTTTGTGTTGCCTACTTATGAAAATTTGTCAAAAGATCAATAGCTTGCCCGCAAGAGAACGGGGTCGCGCGTAGTTTGGCAACTTGACTCGAGTCGTCTCTCGAGGAACATACAATCGGAAATCTCAAATAGTTTGTTCAATTCAATATCACATACATTGGGGGGGGGGGGGGGTTGATTGTTTTGATTATCTAAGAATTTTAAAACGCATGAACTATAATTAAAACTAGGTATTTTAATTCAGCAATTAGAACATGTAAACTAGAGAAATTATTCTAAGAACTAAAACAAGATTAACTAGCATAAACGAGAGCATTATCAAGAACGAAATGCAGAAACGAATAAACTAATCAAGAGAATAAAACTAAGCATTAATTAAACTAAAGATTACGAATTAAATACCAAAAGTATCTAAGGTTCGAAGCATGACAAATACTCAAGAAGCAATTATTGAAACTACTACTTAATTGCATAAATTAAACTACGAAAGCGATAAAAGGTTTGAGTACTTATTTAAACTAGAAAGCGTAGAATTCTCCAGCTAATCCGGAGAGTCGGTTGATCTCGGTCGAAGAACGAATCACGAACGGACGGTTGGAGCTTGGCGATCCTCGAATCTTCGATCTTGATCAATTGTTGTTATTGGATTGTGGATGGTGTTGTTCTCGAGCCTCAAGAGATCGTATTCAGTGTATGGGAGAGAGGTGTCTTTTGGGACGGACTTAGAAGGGTTTAAATAGATTTCCCTTGACTTGGAGCATAAGAAACCCTAAAATTCCCGATTCTGGGCCGTCGCGTCGACGGTGCGTCGACTGACGCGTGCTGGTGCTCGGCGTCGGTGCGGCCATGGCGTGGCGGTCGGCTGGGCGGGTGCGTCGACGGTGTGCGTCGACATCGACGCTTCAGCAAGTTGCGTCGACGTTGCGTCGACATAGGTGCGTCGACATCGACGCTTCAGCAAGTAGCGTCGACAGTGCGTCGACATGTGCGTCGACATCGACGCGTTCATGCAGCTAGCGTCGACGTTGCGTCGACGCTGCGTCGACTGACGCAGATCATGGCTCGCGTCGACGGAGCGTCGACGGTCGCGTCAGTCGACGCGGCTGCGCGTCTGCCCTCCGCTTTCTCATCTTTTTGCTACTCGTTTCACCGGAAAGCCCGTTCTCCATTTATCGAACATCAACTTCATCTAATTAGGCGCCTGAACTCTTCCGGTTACTTAGCTGTAAAGTGAAAAACAACGAAATATCACCTAATTGCATCAATCTTGGTCAAAACACGGTAAAATAAGCTGAGAGTACAAATATACAAAATAGAGCTTAAACTACCCAACTTATACCAAAAACAATAAGAAAAACAAGCTAGAAACCTACTAAAAATAAGGACAAATATGTGCTAATCAATATATAATCACCATAATATGTCAATCCAAACAACACAAGTATCCAAATACACGATCACCAAGTATATCCAAATACACGATCACCAAGTCTTAAAATAGAAATCCACAAAAGTCGATGAGTACCTATTTTGTTACCATTCAAGTTATCCACAAATAGTTTATTTCTTACACTCCAAAATATTGCACCTACATGGCGATCAATCAATGAACTCTAAGAAACACTCGGCCCAATGTCTACGTACATCATCAATTTCCTCGTCCGAATAAGGTTGTTCCATATTGAGTGCCTGCGCAGGTCAATATGAAAATGCAAATGTAGCTAATGAAAAATGACGGAAAATAATAAGTGTTATAAATAATATTAATAAAATGATGAAAATAGGCTATGTTTTGGTAGAGCCCATAAAGTTATTAAAAACATCTTATAAGCTATTTGCTAGCTTTTTTTAAAAAAATCTTTTACAGTAAATTTTATAAACAAATAAATAAACTTGAATACAAATAAATTAATTAGAATTAACACAACAATATTAAGAAAATGCAGTTCAACACCAGAACAGGAATCAGTCACAACAAAAACATTAGACAACAAAAGTTCAACAGAATCAGTCACATCAAAAATAATATCCACAAAATTAATTAGAATTTCTTCAAACTGAATCATTCACAGCAAAAACATCACAACAATATTCAGAAAATTAACCATTGCCACATAACTAGACCAGGAATTACATGTGATTAGTAAATGGAAACGCAGTTCAACACCAGACAACTAAAGTTCAACAAAAAACTAAACCAATGAGTCCATTTGCTGGAAAAGCTTATATGATCTTAGAAATTTGTTTGTTATTATTATTACTTTCATTTTATTTCTATCATGACGCATGCAATTTTCAATAAAAGGTATTTAATGAAGAAATATTTACGTATGAATACAATTTAAGTATGACAATTACCTTTTCGAATGAATCAACGATGTCTAATCGGATGATCTCCAGCATATGCCTTGGCCTCGAGCTGTTTAGCCCTGAACTAGAGCTAATTCCCTTAGAATATGACCATAGTAAGTTTTCCTGCTCTCTATTCGAGTTATAACCAAGACCTTGAGCTAACAAGCCATTGAATCTTTATTTTTATGATCTCCAATTACCTCCCTGGCTAAAAGATCTTTTTCCCTCAACCATGTGGTCGTGGGTTCGATTCCCACAGACGGCGCCAATTGTTTATTATAAGAAACAAGGCACTAATAAATACCTTCTAATCCTCAAGAATAATCCCCAAAAGGCTGGAATGATGCCTGAAACCACCAATAAATGTCAGACGGGGACCGGAAGGGTTTTCCGGTGAACCCCCTCCGATGCTTAAGTTAGTATATGGAGAGAATTTGAGATAGTAATTGCTTGTTTTGGAAGAAAGTGTGTGTACCTTTCTATACTGTTTTGACTATCTATTTATACGTGTACTTTTTAGGGTTTCCATGAAATCAGGGCCCTTTTAGGCCACGTCATCCTTCTAAATTTTTCTATCCCTTGCTCTTACTTCAAGCTAGAGCCCTGAACTCTTTTTTATGATCAAGAAGTAGATCGTAAGACCTAGAGATATATTCTTAACCTAAGCTGAGAACTGCCCCTGATTTGGATACCTGAAGAGAAATTGCTCTTGATCTCTTTTTATCCCGAAATAATTACTCCCCCTACTATGGTTGTATTTCCTTAGAATATGACCATAGTAAGTTTTCCTGCTCTCTATCCRAGTTATAACCAAGACCTTGAGCTAACAAGCCATTGAATCTTTATTTTTATGATCTCCAATTACCTCCCTGGCTAAAATTTTTTTTCCCTCAACCTTGAGCAGTTCGCCCTTCTTTACTGGGGCTTTTAGCCTTGACCTCGAGCTGTCCTCTCTTAGCCCTGAACTAGAGCTAATTTCCTTGTTCTTTTTGGCCAGGATTTTTCCTTTGACCTCGAGCTGTTAGCTCTTCTGAATTGGGGATTTTAGCCTTGGCCTCAAGCTATTTAGCCCTGACCTAGAGCTAATTTCTTTGCTTTTCCAGCAAGAAATTTTCCCATGACCTCAATCTGTTTACTCTTGGGATTTTAGCCTTGGCCTCGAGTTGTTAGCTCTTCTGAATTGGGGATTTTAGCCTTGGCCTCGAGCTGTTTAGCCCTGAACTAGAGTTAATTTCCTTGTTCTTCCCGGCCAGGATTTTTACTTTGACCTCGAGCTATTGACTCTTGGGATATTATCCTTGGCCTCGAGCTGTTGGCTCTTCTGAATTGGGGATTTCAGCCTTAGCCTCGAGCTGTTTAGCCCTGAACTAGAGCTAATTTCCTTGTTCTTCTCGGAAAGGATTTTTCCTTTGACCTCGAGCTGTTGACTCTTGGGATATTAACCTTGGCCTCGAGCTGTTGGCTCTTCTGAATTGGGGATTTTAGCCTTGGCCTCGAGCTGTTTAGCCCTGAACTAGAGCTAATTTCCTTTTTCTTCCCGGCCAGGATTTTTCCTTTGACCTCGAGCTGTTGACTCTTGGGATATTAGCCTTGGCCTCGAGATGTTGGCTCTTCTGAATTGGGGATTTTAGCCTTGGCCTCGAGCTGTTTAGCCCTGACCTAGAGCTAATTTCCTTGTTCTTCCCGGCCAGGATTTTTCCTTTGACCTCGAGCTGTTGAATCTTGGGATATTAGCCTTGGCCTCGAGCTGATGGCTCTTCTGAATTGGGGATTTTAGCATTGGCCTCGAGCTGTTTAACCCTGACCTAGAGCTAATTTCCTTGTTCTTCCCGGCCGGGATTTTTCCTTTGACCTCGAGCTGTTGACTCTTGGGATATTAGCCTTGGCCTCGAGCTGTTGGCTCTTCTGAATTTGGGGATTTTAGCCTTGGCCTCGAGCTGTTTAGCCCTGACCTAGAGCTTATTTCTTTGCTTTTCCAGCAAGAAACTTTCCCATGACCTCGAGCTGCTTACTCTTGGGATTTTAGCTTTGGCCTCTAGCTGTTTCGGCCCAATAAGCACATCCCACCTGTTTTTTTAGGCCCAATTAAAGCTGTATCTCGAGCTGCTGCGGCCCAATAAGCGCATCCCATCGTTTTTTTTGGCCCAATTAAAGTTGTACCTCGAGCTGCTGCGGCCCAATAAGCGCAACCCATCGGTTTTTTAGGCCTAATTAAAGCTGTACCTCGAGCTGCTGCGGCCCAACAAGCGCATCCCATCGGTTTTTTAGGCCCAATTAAAGCTGTACCTTAAGCAAATTTTAGGGTTTTTCCTTCTCCCTAGAGAGGGTGTCTTTCCTGCTTCTTATCAAAACCTTTAAACTTCCTATAACCTTTTGTTTTCTACTCCATTCGTTCCCTATTTTTACTTGGTGCTTAGAAATTCTTTAGCTCTGATAAGTTCTTTCCTCTGACATCTTTATTCCTTAAATCTTCAAATCTTCAGATCTTCAAACAACCGCCAGATTGTTCTTGAGTTTTTTGGGAATTAAGTTCTCTGGGTAGGTGTTATTTGATCCCTTCTCCTTAATATCCCTTTGCTTATATGTGTTTATTACTTTTGTTATTTTATTGCTGTTATTATCAATTTCCCATAATGTCTGCCCCCTCATCATCGCACACTGCCACCGACGACATGAGGCTCGCACTCGTCCCTCCCCCCGAGCATGGTGAGAGATCGGGATCTCTAGGGCATACTTCATCTCCCTAGAGTGAATCTTCTTCGGCTCCCCAACATTCAAGGGAACCTTTTTCCTCTACGCTTCCCATATTAGATCCCCGTCACATACCTTGTACCATATCTAATAAAACTTTGGGGTATATTTGTTCCAATACAGGAATTCCTTCTTCCTATCAGTTAATCCTTCCTTCCCTTGAGGATAGAGCCCCTCATCCACCTCCGAACTGTTTGACATTCTTTCTTTGCCAATTATATGGGGGCTTGCGTTTTCCGATACCTCCTTTGTTAACGGAAATTTCGCATCTCTACGAGATTCCCCTTAATCAATTCGCCCCGAACTCCTTTAGGGATATGGTGGGCTTCATAATGGTAGCTCAATATTTAGGAATTAAACCTACCGCATCCCTATTCTTTTCACTTTTTCAGGCCAAACCTCTTAACCCTCCGGGCTTTTTCTATTTTTCTTCTCGGGGGGATGACAAATTTTTATGCAAAGCTCCCACCTCGAACCAAGAATGGAGACAAAAACTCTTTTTTATCAGATCTTCTGAATCTTGGGATTTTCCCACTGAGTGGACATGGCAGATCCCCGTTCAACGAAAATATAATACCAAAAACCGTTCACAAGGTGCCCAAAACCTCGTCAATCGTATCACTCGCAGGCCCTATGACTTATCTCGCCTTATTCGACCTTCTTTGCTTTACCATTATGGTCTTCTGAATTGGGGATTTTAGCCTTGGCCTCGAGCTGTTTAGCCCAGAACTAGAGTTAATTTCCTTGTTCTTCCCGGCCAGGATTTTTCCTTTGACCTCGAGCTGTTGACTCTTGGGATATTAGCCTTGGCCTCGAGCTGTTGGCTCTTCTGAATTGGGGATTTTAGCCTTGGCCTTGAGTTGTTTAGCCCTAAACTAGAGCTAATTTCCTTGTTCTTCCCGGCCAGGATTTTTCCTTTGACCTCGAGCTGTTGACTCTTGGGATATTAGCCTTGACCTCGATCTGTTTAGCCCTGACCTAGAGCTAATTTCCTTGTTCTTCTCGGCCAGGAATTTTTCCTTTGACCTCGAGCTATTGATTCTTGGGATATTAGCCTTGGCCTCGAGCTGTTGGCTCTTCTGAATTGGGGATTTTAGCTTGGCCTTCGAGCTGTTTTAGCCCTGAACTAGAGCTAATTCCCTTAGAATATGACCATAGTAAGTTTTCCTGCTCTCTATTCGAGTTATAACCAAGACCTTGAGCTAACAAGCCATTGAATCTTTATTTTTATGATCTCCAATTACCTCCCTGGCTAAAAGATCTTTTTCCCTCAACCATGTGGTCGTGGGTTCGATTCCCACAGACGGCGCCAATTGTTTATTATAAGAAACAAGGCACTAATAAATACCTTCTAATCCTCAAGAATAATCCCCAAAGGCTGGAATGATGCCTGAAACCACCAATAAATGTCAGACGGGGACCGGAAGGGTTTTCCGGTGAACCCCCTCCGATGCTTAAGTTAGTATATGGAGAGAATTAGAGATAGTAATTGCTTGTTTTGGAAGAAAGTGTGTGTACCTTTCTGTACTGTTTTGACTATCTATTTATACGTGTACTTTTTAGGGTTTCCATGAAATCAGGGCCCTTTTAGGCCACGTCATCCTTCTAAATTTTTCTATCCCTTGCTCTTACTTCAAGCTAGAGCCCTCAACTCTTTTTTATGATCAAGAAGTAGATCGTAAGACCTAGAGATATATTCTTAACCTAAGCTGAGAACTGCCCCTGATTTGGAGACCTGAAGAGAAATTGCTCTTGATCAGTACAACTGAGCAGTCGGGTAATCGGGTCGGGCTTCTTGGCCTTACGGAAGCTATGCATGAGGCCCACTGTTTCCCAATCGAAGTAATTCTGACACTCCACCGAGAACAAAATGTGGAATCTAAACTAAGATTTGAAGGGGAAAGTCGAGCTCATTACAATTCTTTCTCAAAATGTGCCAGCATCAAGAAAATTTAAACAAATATAATACAAATGCCATGGAGAACAAACCTCGAGATTTTTTTCAAAATTCTCAGAAAGTATGGGTTTATTTGTAATTTTCAAGAAACTTGTTTCTTTTTTTTATCAACCCAACCCTCAATGGAAACTTTTATAACTATCCTAAGGCAAAATATAACATTAATGTCATAAGGCATTTAAGACCTAATGATACAAGTGAAGAATTATCTTTCCCCGTATTGACAGAAGACCTTAACTATTGTGAGACATAATATTGAGTTCCAAATACATAACATCTTAACTAAGTATATAGCTATTTTATCAGAATGACTGAAATTCAAATTACTTATTTCACTTTCTTTGCGGAATAAAACCTTCAATTCACACGGCTTTCAAGATTAATGATACAAAGTGATTTCTTGAACAGTAAATTACATATGTTTCCCAGTGCTGACAGAGGATCTTATTAATTCCTAAAAATAGGCTTGAGTTTAAAAACCAATTTTGAATGACAATAAATTTTGAAATAAATAGAGGGTACCTATTCTCCGTTGCATTTCGTTAAAGGGTACTGGAAATGGTTTCAGGGTGGAGGGTATTAAGATATCTTTCTGTGAGATGGACCCAACCGAATAATAAGATGAGCACACAATCCTAATTAAGTTTTGGGCCATCAACGGAATAACTCGAGTGGCATTGATGTCAACACCGAAGCAAGTGAACAAGAAATGGTTTGATCCGACTGTTTTGTTCCAATAGGGATACTTGTGTATTAAGCCCTCCACATATGTCCCAAGAAATGATGTCACTTGCTTGTTAGATTTTATCTGAAATGAAAAGAGCGTTATAAAAATCTGAAAACAAACAGAAAAAAAAAAAAGAAAAAGAAAGGCATGTCCAGTTTTTACCAAAGCGATATTGAAGTTTTTATAGAAATGGTGGAGCACACACCAATAAATACAAACACATAATAAGATACATAATTATTTTGTCGGAAAAGTAAAAGACATACCACAGTTGCTTAAACCGAAAATTACATTTTGAGTACCCAAAGTAAACCCATTTTTTCACTTTTGAGTACCCAAGAAAAAACTGTTTGAGCTAATGGCCCTCCTGTATGCCATGTTGCCTGCACTACAAAACAACAAACAAATTAGAAAGTGATATCCTTCACCTCTCATAGACTACTATAATAGGACGCATTCCAGATGTTGTATTAGAAGTACCTCACAAGCTAGTAGATGATCCATTATATAAATTACACTTTGAATATCAATTGCTCTATCACAGCTCAAAGGAACTGGAGCAGCGCCATTGTCAATGGCTTCATCAACAGCATAATATGTAGAAATAATACCTGAATCCATCTTTGGGTCCATTATCTAGTAAAGATAGATAAATTTCTTCAGTTAAGCATAGAGACAGATAAATGAGGAACAATGTAGTGTGCACACGTGCATAATGAACTTGTTCTAAATTCTAAATTATATATTGCTCGCCATGCGCATGTATATGTTAGATAATGAAAAAACTATCAAAATAAATTTGAGGAACACTTGTTTCTGCATAACAAAGACATAAATATATACTCAATAAAAGTATACAAAGAAACATAGTAGATTGACATAAACTAAAGCACTGTCACCAATTGTTTTCTTTTCTTAAGTATGAGATAAAATGGATAAACAAATGAAGCAGGAGATAATGCTCAGAGTTACAATTACCAAAGAAAATTCATTTTAAAAAAATGCTTATTAGCACAAGAGAAACCAATCAATTGTCTTCTAGTGTTCAATAATCTTGTCCCCCACATTTTCACTGACTAGCACTTTGATGAATATTCCCATCTTTGAAAACAACAATTTACAATGTAGAGATATGTTTGGCATTTCATTCAATTATTAGATAGCCGATGTTTCAATTTTCAATGATTCACTAAATGGATTAGATTTATGAGTCTACATTACATATATCTGTGTGACAAAGGCCAATAATCGAAACTTCATTATTACTTAAAAGATCTGAAATCAAATCTTAAGATGCATGATTACAGAATATTGATCCTCCTAACCATTAGTGGAATCATCAACCTTCAACAGTAAATGCAAACTTCGGAACCTCAAGAACATAACACTGATAGTGGTTTCAGTCTTGAAGCAAAATTGCATACATATTATGATCTAATTTTAGTCTAACTTTACGGAAAAATGATAATAAATGGAGTTACGACCAACTTTCACAGATAGCGACCAACTATCTCAAAGAAGAACAAACAGTGAAGAAACAATCACCTGGTGCCTGTAATTATAGTAACCATCAGAGACGGCCACTAGTACAGCCCATCTCGTCCCTTCGGAATGGTGGTCAGCGATGGTCAAGATTGAGAGTGTAAGGAGGACAAGTGCACCGGTGGCGTAGCGTATCATCCAGCGGGTATACATATCTTCAGCTTCCTCTTCATCTCTGCATAATTTCTCTGAAAAACCTCCGCCGATACATACACATCATCAACATTGTACTGCAAGATAACCAATAATTTTCTTTAGAATTAGAATTCCAACAATTTCTCAAAATCTCGACAGCAAAAAGAAGAAACATTAGAATGTTCAATTATCAATAGAAATCACGACAAAAAATGATTTGTACTTTTTTGTACACATTTTTGTTACCTTTTTGTGTTGCGTTTGCATGTGTTTTGCTTTCATTTATGGGTATTAGGAGTCGTTTTGGCCTATTTTGTTCGTTTTAGGTTTTGTAGTGTTTTCTTTGTTTTTAGTAGTTTTTCTTATATTTTCTTAGTTTTTTTATTAGTTTTTGTTTTGAAGGTCAACTTTGGTCAAAGTGGGCCCACGACGAGGTCGGAAGATGATTCAAACCTGAGAGACTCATTGCCAATTCACGACATATCTTTGGTGCGAGAATCGACCAGAAATGACAAGAAATGTGGCCATATTCATTGTCACCTCACACATTGGCTCGGTGGATATATCAGTTGTCGTAATATAAGCATAACTCCAAAACCACTAGTTGAATTTGCATCCACATTATATCATTGGAAATCTCAGAGAAATTTTTACAACTATTGTGTTTATAACAACCCCAAATCCTGAGTCTAAAAATGGTGAAAAACAGCTTTAAGTGGAGACAGTGCACCATGGACTCGCTTGTGGCAGGTTTTGGTGCGGATCCCATAACTCTCGGAAGAAAATTCTAAATGATACAAATCAAATGCCAAATGAAAACCAGGAGGAAGGGCTATATTTCATATGAAGATATCTATGGCTGATTCCGGATATGTTTAAGTAGATCGACTGCTCGGTAGAAGTTGGGGCGTTTGAACAAGGCAGTCGATCGACTGAAATAACAGTCGATCGACTGAAATGCTGAGGATATGTGACTTTGGCGGAAAAAAGACCAATTTGCCCCTTATGTACCCATATATGATTCCCACCCATTACCCACAAAAAAAAACTCTCCTTGGTGGAATTTGGACTTGTTCCATTTCCTCCAAGCCTTTACCGTTTTCATTGCTCAAGAACCCTAGTTTAGTGTAGTTTTAGCTAGCTTAGTAGTTAGTATAGTTTAGCTTAGTTAATTAGTTTTTAATTAGTAGTTATTTAGTTGTTCTTAAGCAAGTGTTGGAGTGGGTGACACCTCCTTCATTTGTGGTGCTTGTTGTTTGAAGACTTGAAGCTTTGGTGTTTAATGCATTTGGTAGTTTTCTTTCCCTTCACTTTTATGCTTTGTTATTGATTTATTGCTCATGTTGTTGTGTTGTGTTTGTTTGTTGAAATTGCTTAGTGTATGTTGTTGGGTTTTAGTTGTTTTATTGTTCATTGCATTTTAAATCCTCATCTTAATTTTCTAGCTTGTTGTTCTTTTGTTCTTTTTGCAACTCCATTAATGCTCCTCTTCAAGCTTTTTACTCCATTTGTCCAAGCAAACCTTGGGTTTTCAAAAGATATATGAAGCTTTCTTCTTTGAGCAATTTGACTTTTACCAATGCTTTTAACTTATTTTAACTTTCAAGCTTTGTTTATAGTAACCATCAGAGACGGCCACTAGTACAGCCCATCTCGTCCCTTCGGAATGGTGGTCAGCGATGGTCCAAGATTGAGAGTGTAAGGAGGACAAGTGCACCGGTGGCGTAGCGTATCATCCAGCGGGTATACATATCTTCAGCTTCCTCTTCATCTCTGCATAATTTCTCTGAAAAACCTCCGCCGATACATACACATCATCAACATTGTACTGCAAGATAACCAATAATTTTCTTTAGAATTAGAATTCCAACAATTTCTCAAAATCTCGACAGCAAAAAGAAGAAACATTAGAATGTTCAATTATCAATAGAAATCACGACAAAAAATGATTTGTACTTTTTTGTACACATTTTTGTTACCTTTTTGTGTTGCGTTTGCATGTGTTTTGCTTTCATTTATGGGTATTAGGAGTCGTTTTGGCCTATTTTGTTCGTTTTAGGTTTTGTAGTGTTTTCTTTGTTTTTAGTAGTTTTTCTTATATTTTCTTAGTTTTTTTATTAGTTTTTGTTTTGAAGGTCAACTTTGGTCAAAGTGGGCCCACGACGAGGTCGGAAGATGATTCAAACCTGAGAGACTCATTGCCAATTCACGACATATCTTTGGTGCGAGAATCGACCAGAAATGACAAGAAATGTGGCCATATTCATTGTCACCTCACACATTGGCTCGGTGGATATATCAGTTGTCGTAATATAAGCATAACTCCAAAACCACTAGTTGAATTTGCATCCACATTATATCATTGGAAATCTCAGAGAAATTTTTACAACTATTGTGTTTATAACAACCCCAAATCCTGAGTCTAAAAATGGTGAAAAACAGCTTTAAGTGGAGACAGTGCACCATGGACTCGCTTGTGGCAGGTTTTGGTGCGGATCCCATAACTCTCGGAAGAAAATTCTAAATGATACAAATCAAATGCCAAATGAAAACCAGGAGGAAGGGCTATATTTCATATGAAGATATCTATGGCTGATTCCGGATATGTTTAAGTAGATCGACTGCTCGGTAGAAGTTGGGGCGTTTGAACAAGGCAGTCGATCGACTGAAATAACAGTCGATCGACTGAAATGCTGAGGATATGTGACTTTGGCGGAAAAAAGACCAATTTGCCCCCTTATGTACCCATATATGATTCCCACCCATTACCCACAAAAAAAAAACTCTCCTTGGTGGAATTTGGACTTGTTCCATTTCCTCCAAGCCTTTACCGTTTTCATTGCTCAAGAACCCTAGTTTAGTGTAGTTTTAGCTAGCTTAGTAGTTAGTATAGTTTAGCTTAGTTAATTAGTTTAGTAATTTTTAATTTATGCAATGTTATTAATTAGGTGACACCTCCTTCATTTGTGGTGCTTGTTGTTTGAAGACTTGAAGCTTTGGTGTTTAATGCATTTGGTAGTTTTCTTTCCCTTCACTTTTATGCTTTGTTATTGATTGTTTGCTCATGTTGTTGTGTTGTGTTTGTTTGTTGAAATTGCTTAGTGTATGTTGTTGGGTTTTAGTTGTCTTATTGTTCATTGTATTTTAAGTCCTCATCTTAATTTTCTACCTTGTTGTTCTTTTGTTCTTCTTGCAACTCCATTAATGCTTCTTTTCAAGCTTTTTACTCCATTTGTCCAAGCAAACCTTGGGTTTTCAAAAGATATATGAAGCTTTCTTCTTTGAGCAATTTAACTTTTACCAATTCTTTTAACTTATTTTAACTTTCAAGCTTTGTTTTTCCCTCCAATTTCCCTTTCAATTTGCAAGCCTTCTGAGTTTAGTAATTTTTAATTTATGCAATGTTATTAATTAGGTTTAGTTAATGTCATCAGCCTTGATCGTTACAAAGGACGATGCTACCACAATTAATTACTTTCAATCAAGCTTTAATTTACATTTGATGCAATTAGTTTAGAAATTATGGGTTTAGGGTCTAAGTTCGTTTAGAACTATTAATCGGAGCTTGTTGAGACTCGGGATTGAAAAAACCGAGAGTTGGGATTGACAACCTCAACACTTGACTTACAATTTGGGATTAACAACCCTGAATCATGGATGAAGTGCTCGGCAAAAACCGATTGATCGTGGAGACGAACCGAACACCATAAACCCTCAATTTCATTTTTTTCATTTAAATCATTTTTAATTAAAGTCTCCTTTTAAATTCAAGTTTTAGCATAAAACTCAAAACCCACTCAATGACTTAATGCTTTCTTAGTTTGGATTAGTGTAATCTTGATTAGGAAGAGAGTAAGTAAAAACACCGACCTCCAATTATATCTATCCTCGAGAGACACGAATCGGGAAAGCTTACCCCTCTACAATCGACTCTATACTATTGCGGAGACGATTTCTTAGAGTGCTAAGAAATCTTCAATCAAATTTTGGCGCTGTTGCCGGGGATAGATTAAGGCTAATGGTGTTTTTAATTATTTCTCTTGTTATCTTAGTTAGTAGTTAATTAAGATTTTTATTTTACTTTCCGATGCTCGTAATCCTTTGTTGAGTGTTGTGTTTACAAGGTACTCATTCGGGAAGCCCGATGCCGTCCACCTACACTCACGACGATCAAAGGATGCCTCCGCCGCTCGATTGATCCGACCGAGTATGGCAAACTACCGAGCTAGTTTGCCATACGATGACCCTTATATCCAAACTCCCAATTATCCAAACCCTTACATCCAAACTCCCGAGTATCCAAATCCGTACACCACTCCCCCAAGCTATCGGGTCCCCTCGACATATGATGACCCGTATGCTTCGATCGGTAAAGAATGGGCCCACTCTTTTGATTATCCTGGCCCAAGCCCTTCATATTCTCTACAGATTACACATCCCCATAACCCGAGCATGGATTCATATGCACCGACTCGTGGTCTTTATTATCTGGGTTTTGACGATCTATATGCTCAACTCGCCCCGCCTTCTTCTTACCCGAGCTTTGACTCGTATGCTCCCTAAATTCATGATTCATATTCTTGGAGCTACAACTTTTACGACTTACCCACCTCGAGTTCATATACTCCGAACGATGACCCGTACAACTCACTTTCTCAAGATTCGTCTATGCCCCAACTCCTGGACTTTGAGCCTCTCTCATCCGAGCTCGTTAAGGCGATTCGACAATTGGATGAATGCCTTGCTCGCATAGAGACTCAAGTAGAGGAAATTGCCAATGATTTGGACGAGCTTAAAAGACCATGTCTTGACGACATGCCCATCTTTGATGTGGTGGATCCCACGGTCATTGACGGTAATTCGAGCTTTGACGATCTTTTGAAAGAGGTGTGCAAGGAGGTGGAGTTACAGGGTGAGGAGAATGGGTCAGAAGTCGGCGTTACCCCTCTCGTTTTTTGCGAAGATGATGTAGTGGGAAGTCAGAGGGAGTCACTTATGGGGTCTCCAATGGCACTTGGAGTGTTGAGTTTACTTGCTTTTGGCGAGAACGATGAAGTTGTGCCGGTTTTGGAGGATGTGGAGTTCATCGAGCCTCTTTTGCCACCATCCGACGCTTTATTGCTACTTGAACAAGAGGAGGTGGAAGAGGTAGCGGGGGATGTGTTGGATCCTACTCTCTCGAGGCCGACTACTACTACTTCTAAAGTCGAGAGAGAGGAGATAACGGTCGGGGAGATGAAGGAGTACATCGACCCATTTTGGGACGATCACGTTTGGGTGGTCAACTACTCACTTTTCCGACCACCGAAGCAAGCCCTTTCTTTTGTTGTATTGACCTTCCGGATTGCCCTACGTGCTCGCCTTGGTGATATTTGTCACCTAGTGTGTCTACTCGAGAACACCAAGGCATGGCACGATCGTCATCTATTTTTGGATCCCGGATAGCATCATTTTTATAAATCGTCGAGCTATAGACGTTAAAGTAACACTTATTCGGAGGCAACCCAATTTAAAAAAAACACCAAATAGATTTTCATTTTTTATATAACTTGTTTTTGCAAACCCCCGTTTGTTCATTCCTTGTAGATCGCTCGCATCGACTCCCGGAGAGGACTTATGCATAACCGCATCGACACAAGCTCGGAAATAGGGGCGTTCTCTTTTCCCTACACTTTTTTACCATTTTTCTTAACTTAATATGCAATGAAGACATTGCTAGGTTTTAAGTGTGGGTGGTTAGGGTTTGTCTTAGGATTTTAAAATTGTTGCATGCTTGATTGTGTTAATTTGAGTAACGTGTGTGTTATTTTTGCTTGGAACCTTGGCGAAATGACGCGGTTTTGATGATTTGGTTAGTGAGTTTAGATTGTCGATCGGATGTAGTGGACTTAGGTGGCTTAACACGTTGGGAACTTTGTTCGGCTTTAGCTTCGTGCTATCCTTGAGATCAATTAGAACTAGTGCCTCAACTAGCCTCGTCGTTGAACACTCTCTATAAAATTTTGTTTTGTATTTTGGAGTCGTCAATTGCACCATGTGCTCGATCGAAAACATTGTAAGTTGATGGTAGCAACGTACGATCGGAGTTGTTGATTTCTCTTTGTATATCTCTTGTACTTAAGTGCCTCATCTCCTTGGGTACCAA
>BMAC01000071.1:1577430-1588537 GCA_014905375.1 Phtheirospermum japonicum
CATTTGTGGTGCTTGTTGTTTGAAGACTTGAAGCTTTGGTGTTTAATGCATTTGGTAGTTTTCTTTCCCTTCACTTTTATGCTTTGTTATTGATTGTTTGCTCATGTTGTTGTGTTGTGTTTGTTTGTTGAAATTGCTTAGTGTATGTTGTTGGGTTTTAGTTGTCTTATTGTTCATTGTATTTTAAGTCCTCATCTTAATTTTCTACCTTGTTGTTCTTTTGTTCTTCTTGCAACTCCATTAATGCTTCTTTTCAAGCTTTTTACTCCATTTGTCCAAGCAAACCTTGGGTTTTCAAAAGATATATGAAGCTTTCTTCTTTGAGCAATTTAACTTTTACCAATTCTTTTAACTTATTTTAACTTTCAAGCTTTGTTTTTCCCTCCAATTTCCCTTTCAATTTGCAAGCCTTCTGAGTTTAGTAATTTTTAATTTATGCAATGTTATTAATTAGGTTTAGTTAATGTCATCAGCCTTGATCGTTACAAAGGACGATGCTACCACAATTAATTACTTTCAATCAAGCTTTAATTTACATTTGATGCAATTAGTTTAGAAATTATGGGTTTAGGGTCTAAGTTCGTTTAGAACTATTAATCGGAGCTTGTTGAGACTCGGGATTGAAAAAACCGAGAGTTGGGATTGACAACCTCAACACTTGACTTACAATTTGGGATTAACAACCCTGAATCATGGATGAAGTGCTCGGCAAAAACCGATTGATCGTGGAGACGAACCGAACACCCTAAACCCCCATTTTCATTTTTCTCATTTAAATCATTTTAATTAAAGTCTCCTTTTAAATTCAAGTTTTAGCATAAAACTCAAAACCCACTCAATGACTTAATGCTTTCTTAGTTTGGATTAGTGTAATCTTGATTAGCAAGAGAGTAAGTAAAAACACCGACCGCCGATTATATCTATCCTTGAGAGACACGACTCGGGAAAGCTTACCCCTCTACAATCGACTTCGTTCTATTGCGGAGAAGATTTCTTAGAGTGCTAAGAAATCTTCAATCAAATTTTAGCGCCGTTGCCGGGAATAGATTAAGGCTAATGGTGTTTTTAATTATTTCTCTTGTTATCTTAGTTAGTAGTTAATTTAGATTTTTATTTAGAGTACCAATTCAGTTCCATTTCACAAACCAAGTGAATGATCAATATTTCTCAACAACATTATTGGAGTACCAACCTTCAATCGTAGCTCATGATTCGGCAACCCAGAACACTTGATTGTGTTTAAAAACTCCGTGGAATGGACGTTTTGCAAAATGTCAACATTTGCATCGGATTTGAACGCACTATCTGAGCTCAAATGTACCTTACATTCTAATTCATTCAATGAAATCATATACTCATTGATTAAATTGACCACATCAAGTATTGGTGCAATAATAGCTCGGCCCTCCAAATAAACAGAACATTCAGCATTCGTTCCAAATTGCGGATAAGTGCTGGACACAATTGATGCAACAGGGTCACCATCATCTAACAACAATAAATCCTTTGGGATGTCGATTTCAACGATGCCATCATTTGATCCTCCAACTATCCCATCTCCAATGCTATTTATCCATTGAGAAAACTCTTTCAATTCATTGGAATCATGCTCTGAGCTGAGATTTTGAAACCTCATATTCTTTGTCAATCTCAGAACCTTACAATATCTCCATAAGTGGGAAAGATTGATGGTTGCATGTACTATGTCTGGCTTAGTACCTTTCGGAATCACCGGAAGAATTTGTCGAAAATCTCCACCAAGTACAACAGTTTTACCTTCGAATGGAATATCTCTAGCACTTGGATTATTGAATCCCATAATATCTTCAATGTTTTATCTAGTGCTTCAAAATAATTTCTGTGCATCATCGTAGTTTCATCCCAAATTATCAGTTGTGCACACACCATCAATTCAGCAAGGGGGGTCCTCTGGAAAATCTCACAGAATGATTCTTCATGGAGATTTAATGGGATTTTAAACCTAGAATGAATAGTTCTTCCCTTTGGAAGAAAAAGAGAGGTTATCCCTCTAGATGCCACACTTAATACAATCTCACCATTAGATCTTACTGCTGCAGAAAGAGTCCTCCAAACAAAAGTTTTTCTAGTTCCTCCATATCCATAAACAAAGAATAAGCCCCCATTTGTTGAAGAAACCGATTTCATGACCTCGTCATACACATATTTTTTATCTTTATTGAGAAGGGTAAAAAGATACATTGAAATAAATTTTTGAGTTTTCATTTGGAGAGCTATACATTGGAAACACACAACGATCTCCGACTTCCAACAACGTGTCGTCAATAAACTTATCAAAGCCGGCTTGAAATAACGGTTTATCTTCGTCTTCATCCAACTCAACCATCCACACAGTAGACAAAAAATAAAAGTGGCATAGTTGTTCAAGTCCATATATGTATCCTTCATATATTAGTTGTAGAAGTCCACTGGAATTGGCTGAATAATATAAGAAAAATAACAAATGATTAAACATGTTATTAAAAAAGAATTTGTATTGGTTAGTGTTAGGAAATATAATTTGTTAAAAAGAAGTAAAATTGAACTCACCAAGTATGCATTATCAATATGAACACGTAGGATTTCAACTTCAAATGTTGGAAGTCCAGCACTATTTGTTTCATTCCGGGCGTAATCATAGTACAACCTTTTCTCAATCCAATCCTTGGTGAAAACCGTCAAGTCAAAAACAAAATCTCCTCTATACTTTAACACCAAATTATCATCAGTGACAATAATATTCGAACGAATAACTTTATCAAAACCATCTTTGAGATACACCAGGCCATCATTAGTTGTCATCTTTACAGACCATGTGTATCCATGCCAATTTTGAACATGAAAAAAAAACATATAGATAGCCTCGAAAGTACGATGAGAAAGAATTTTGAACATACTGCCAACAAAATAAAATTATAAATTATAATATTACGAAATAATCATATACTAACCGTAAGAAATATATTGACATATAAGTCAGTTTGGAAATTCTAACCAATGTCTTATTAGATGTAATCTTTCCACAAAACTTCTGATACGTTGCTGAAGAAAACATCTGGAAGAACAAATAAAATCAACTAAATAATTCATAATTTTAATAGTATACTATCTAGAATAATATATATATGTAAAAACATATACAATTTAAATAATTACATAAAAACAAGCTATAACAAATGTTTTATATACGAACTTTGTCTTCCTATATTAGGACTTATTCTTGAGAATATATATATAAATTAAAAAAAACCATTAACGTGGGTAAAAAAAAGATATAGTTTAAATAATTACGTGCGAAAAAAATAAAAAATTAGTCTTCAAGTAAAATTGGAATCATAAATATTATAAAGGATAAATTAGCTGACATATTGATAAGATTCTTATAAATAAATGTTTGCATAAATAAAATACATATACCAATTTTGTTTCTTGGTACAATGCTAGTGTGCGATTTGGGACATTGGCTTGAGGATGCATGTTTGAAATTATTATCTAAGTAAATTGCATCTGAACGATATTGAATACTTTGAAAATTAATATTCTTGAGTCGAGTTAAATCAAAATTGTAGTTTAAAACGATGTAGAAACTACTAATATAGAGTGTTGTCGGGCAAATCTAAGTAATAATAAAAGAAATCATATATTTTAGTATATATAAAGATACATATACTAATAAGTGATTGTATAGATAATAAAACAAAATCCATTTTTCTATAATTGAAAATATGTAAATAATTCTGATTATATATATATATATATATATATATATATATATATATATATATATATATATATAGGAAACCAATTATTATATTAGTTTAGATAATATTCCAACATGTTTTGGAAAATTATTATATATAATTAATATTTATTGAAGAAGCATTAATCTTGTGTTAATCAATTTTAGTATGATTTTAATATTAGAAACTATATTTAGATATGGAATCAATTTTAGGGAGCCGATTTGTTCACCCAAGGCATTGTTTTTCTTATGTTAATCTTGTGTAATTTATTTTCTAATATTGTGTTAATCTTTGAAGAATCAATTTTAGGGAGCTGATTTGTTCACCAAAACTAATATACTAATTTACTAAGATACAAAAACTAATAATAATAATAATAATAATAATAATAATAATTATTATTATTATCTATACAAATTGGTAAAAAATCAATTAAATTGTAGATTATATTATAGGAAGATATACTTATATTACCAATTATTAATAATTTTTAAATATTTACACGTAAGAACGTATTCAAAAGAGAAAAAATACTCTCAAATATTATAATGGAATGACTTCCTTGATTTTAGAAAGTGATTTGTATTAGGTATGGATTTTATTAACCAATTTTAGGTACTAATTAATATTAGAATACCAATATTTAGAAATGGAATGACTTCCATGATTTTAGGAACTAATTATTATGAGAATCTTTGATTAGCCTTATTATTATACATAAATAATATACTAATTTATTAAGATACAAAAACTAATAATTGTTTAGCATTAAAGTCATGTTTATTATTGATGAGTTGTTAAAGATGATTTCAAATTATTACTATGTGGGTTGATGTTTGTTAGACATAAATAATTACCAAAAATATATAAATTCAATTTAACAGATTGAATGAAGTATGTAATACATACATATAAAATGGTATAAATAATGATTGAATCTTTTGAATTTATATAATGCAAAAAAAAAATATTCATTTTATTACTAATAGAAATAAAACTCATTATATAATGTAGTGAATCAATAAGTATTAATATAAAATATACTTTGAAGTAGATAGATGGAGCATTGGAAGGTGGATAAATAAGCTCGAAAGCACGACAATCACCAACTTCAAGTTGATACGACGGAAAAAATCATTTAACCCAATGCAAAGTGAAACAACAAATGGCTCCTTAACCAACTCAATGTGCCAATCAGAAAGACCGTAATTGAGAATTGCATGAGTTTCATTAACCATATCAGTGTCGTGAATATGATTATTCCAAAAATCCATCGGAATAGGCTGATATCCAAAAAAGATTAATTCATATATTAGTAGTAACATAATTTAATCATATGTAATGATTTTAAATCATAATATTATAAAAACTAAACTCACCAAGAACGTATTGTCATAATGAGTTTGGAGAAATGTGAATTCAAATGTCGGAAAAGATGGATATTCATAATCCAAATCAATCTCATTATAATAGGATATATTAGTAAAAAAATTCTCAATACCAATACTAAAAAAAATATAAACACCAAAAATAAAGCCTCCACGATATGTAAGAACAATTTGATCAAGAATTTCAATGTGATTATGTTGGATAAATAGTTCAAAACCGGTGTCAAAGCAAACGATGCCATCGATTCTTGACATCTGAACTCACCATTAACATCCACGCCAATTCCGAAGGTCAAAAAACACGGGGATTGAGTTATCAAAAAAGGCACAAAAAGTGGTTGGAAGAGGTTGCAAATCAATAAATATATTTTATTGAGATAAATTCAACAGCATAATTTCCAACAAAATTAATATTTACTATAGTTAACCTAAAATAAAAAACCACACGATATTTTCATCAACGGTTATTCGTTTAAACAGTTAACATGATGTTATAAAATAAAATTAAAAACTAAACCTAATTTAGTCCGTTAATATTATAATTATAAATTATCAATACCGTAATTATAAACTCGTTCGAAATATTATTCACGATATTCCTTCTCCATCTTTGGAATGGGGGATTAACGCCCAAATTTATAAAAATATTTTACCAAATTTGACCATGCATTCCATATCTTATTTGTCCAAGTTTGACCATGTATTCCATATCTCATTCCATGTATTACATATATTTATTATTATTCATAATCTATATTTCCTTATAAAAATGATTTGATTATTAGATTTCGGTGCTTACTATGATTAACAGACTTATAACATATATTTATTTCTATAGGATATACATCAAAAAAATGTTTGTCATAATAAGCAGATCACTAATAAATTATAAGATCTTCGTCCAATCAAAAAAAAGAAATGTAGAAAATTAAAGAAAAATCGACAGAAAAATAAAAAAATTGAATCAAATTTATTTTACAAGAAAAATTGTTTTAACTCATTTGTTTTTTTTTTTCCCTTACTGAATGGAAAACATCACCAACACAATCACTTATTCAGTTTCAGATATGAAAAATAAAATATAAACAAGATTTTATTTTTTAAAAAAATTGAATGGAAACAGATCTGAAAAAAAAATATCTCTGATATGAACAATATAATATATACAATAATAAATTCGGCTCTCAATTAATTCGGACAGATCTGGTAATATATACAAATAATTATCAATTAATATCTAGAAATTATTAGAAAAGATAATAGAAAATATCACAAACCTGTATGTATTTATTAATTCGGCTCTCAATTCGGACAGATCTGGAAAATATAGAAATAATTATCAATTAATATTTAGAAATCGGTTGAAAGAGAACTGAAAAAAATATCAACAACTTAAGAAATTGGTTGAAAAAATAACAAAAAATCACAAACCTGTATTGATTTATAAATTCGCCTCTCGATTTGGATAGATCTGGAAAAAATATACAAAAACAACAATTAATATTTAGAAATCAGTTGAAAAAATCAAAATCAAAATCAAAATCAAAAACCTGTATAGATTTATAATCTCGGATCTCAATTCGGACAAATCTTGAAAAAATATACAAAAAAAATATCAATTAATATTTATAAATTAGTTGAAAAAATAAATTAAAAAAATCACAAAATTGTATTGATTTTTAATCTCGGCTCTCAATTCGGACAGATCTGGAAAAATATACAAAAAATATCAATTATTGATAGAAATCGGTTGAAAAGGATCTGAAAAGAAAATCAATAATTTCAGAAATCGGTTGAAACAATAAAAAAAACTAAGTTAAAACAGATTTTTGATAGAAATTGGGTTAAAGATTTGAGTTAAAAATCACAAACCTATCATTTTTGCCTAATATTGCGGACGGGATTGGTAATAGTGGTGGTTTTATGCATATTTAACAAAATTAATAATCGAATGGGAGAGGGTAGGAATGTAGCCTTAAAATATATTTTAATAAAATGAAGCAACACGTGGTTTGGCAGAAAGGGTAGAAATAAATACTTTAATACCAGAGGAGAGAGGGTATAGGAAGCTGTTTGAAGAGTTTTAGTGGTGTTGAAATATATCAACGGGTTCATGGCTTGGTATTATCGGAGATCGATAAAATTGAAGAATTCAATGTGTTTCAAACTTGGAAAATAAAAAGGAAAATGCTAATAAAGGAGTTAAACTAACTAAACTACACTAGGAATTGAAATTGCATGTTGGTTGGATGTCTCGTTGTATGCCTCAATATGGAAATGCAAGCAAATAATGAAAATAAGCAAGAAAATGCAATTTTCACCAAGTACAAGCATGCAAGCACAAGGTACAACTATGCATAAAATCCTAAATAATGCAAATAAGTAAAAATTGAAAGCATGGATGTAAAGAGCAAGAAAAGTTGACATGAAAGTTTAAAACTTTAAGGAAAATAACAAGTAACAAAAGAGTAGATCTAAGATTTAACCTAAAACTATGCATGGAAATAAAATTGCAAATAAAGCGTAGGAAAGACTTGAAATCAAGACGATCTAAGACTTGATCTGTGATCTAGATGTGTCACTCATCTAGATTCCATATCCAATTCTTAAGATCTAACAAGAAATCAAGGTGCTAAGGCAAAAAGCATAACATGAAGAACAAGCATGGAAATGAAGAACAAAGCATGGAAATRAAGCATAAAACAWGAAATTGAAAGGAAACTTATTTGAATTATGAAATGAAACAAAGCGTGAATGTAATTGCAATCAAAGTAACAATCCAAAGGGGTATTTAGATTCTTATTAGGCTTACAAACCCAAGGCCAAGTATGAAAGTAAATCTAAAACTAGGAAAAGAAATTACATAAAAGCTTGAAACTGAATCTAAAACCTAAGAGAGAAGATTATCCAAGAGCTTGATTGAAATTTGATCCCAAATCCAAGTTAGGGTTGGGAAGGGAGTGATATCTTCATAGGTGCAAGATGTAGGCTTTTTATAGTTGTTTGTAGGGGCAAAATCGTTAAAAATGCTCAAAAGTCACAAAGTCTCAGCGCCGCAGTCGATCGGCTGACGAAGCAGTCGATCGACTGCCCAGTCTCGAACAGACAAACTCTCCGCCGAGCAGTCGATCGACAGAAATCCAGATGATCGACTGTCAAATATACCGAATCAGCCAACGATGTCTTCATATGAATTTTGGCTCTTCCTCTTGGATATCATCTGGATTTTGACTTGTGTCATTTGGAATTTTCCTCCGAGAGTTATGGGCTCCCCACCAAAACCTGTCACAAGCGAGGCGATGACGAACTGTCTCCACTTAAAGCTGCTTTATACCACTCTTAAACTCGAAATCTGGAATTGTTGTAAACACAATGGTTTTAGATATTTCTCTCAACTTTCCAATGGTATAAGGTGGATGCAAATGGAACGAGTGGTTTTGGAGTTATGCTTGTATTACGACAACTGAGACATCCACAAAGCGAATGTAATCCTTTTAGCCACCTACAAAACAAGAATTCAAACTTAAAAACCCCAAAAATAGCACAAACATCTCACATATCGTACACTTAAAGACAAAAAGAAAACTAACAAGAAAATAACCTAAGAACTAGAATAAACGACTCAAAATTACTAAAAATAACGCTAAACCCTAACTAAAAATACTAGGAAACACACAACGATTACATGCAAAATAACTACCCCACACTTATCGGTTTATTCATCCTCGAACAACGAAAAGAATAAATAGTGTACATGCAATGAACATCATGTAAAAATGAGAAACCCTTGTGCTTATTCTTATTTATATGATGAAAATATCAACATAGACTCGCTATAGTCAAGCATTGCTCGTATTACTCTTTCTCAAATGCAAGCCAAATYGATGACTTCCTCACAAATGGGATCTTGAGGGTGTTCGCTCAATTCGCTCAAGTGTTTGATATGAGACGTGTATACTCTCAAGCCAGTCAATACATGCACCTTGTCAATATTTCACAAATCGAACGCTCAAAATTGCTCATAGTACATTACCAAACAAGAATCGAAAGATGTCTTTATTATGGGTTGTAATGTTGGCTCTTTGGTAAGGTATGGAAAATTTGGATATAGTGGCTAACACACGATCAAACGTGATCAATAACACACAAAATCCTACTTTCTAAAACCCAAAGCTTATAATCGCTTCACCTTTTCCAATTTACCAAACTCTCATTCAAAACCCATTCGTTTATTCACACACTTTTCCGATTTTATTTTCACTGCACTTAGAAGCTTTTCGACTTTGCTTCTTTTCACTAAACTTAGCCTTTTTGAACATTAGGCTTTACACTTGAACGCACGCTTTATCACTTTTCGTGATTTGTGTTAGAGTATTATTTTTTTTCTTTTTTTTTCTTTTTTTTTGTATAAGCAACTCAAAACCCGAAACCCACAATTTATTTCCCACACATCTCTTGTCAACTAACAATAAACTCTCCAAACTCACAAATTACGGAGATATAAGAGCTAAAATCGAGTTCGGCTAACAAGAAACGGGATATAGGTTCAAGGGGGCTCGTTGGGATTTTTAAGTAGCTTGTATATTTGGATATGGCCGGAATAAGGGGTTGAAGTACTTGAGATTCCTAAGAATGCTATTGTATGGGAACCCCGAGTTGTTGAGGGAGTTAGCCCCCGTATAGAAGTGGTGAGAGCCAGGATTTGAAGGTGGTTATTGGAGGGCTTGATGTTTGTGATTTCTAAAAGCGAGTGGGTGAAGCCCATTGACTTGGTGCCCAAGACGAGCGGCTTGTTAGTTCTTGAGGAGGGGAAAGGAGAGTTGTTGGCCACGAGGGATTCAACGGGTTGGAGGACGTTGATCGACTATAAGAAGATTAATAGGTCTACCAAGAGAGATCGTTTCCCTCCACCGTTTATCGAACGAAGGCTGGAAGATTTAGCCGGCCATTACTCCTTTAGCTTTTTCGATGAGTCGTCGGGGCACTTCAAAACCACCATCCCACCTGAGGACCTAGCCAAGACGAGTGTCGATTGCCCCGCTTGGAACTTTTGATTGGGTTGAAGTACTTGAGATTCCTAAGAATGCTATTGTATGGGAACCCCGAGTTGTTGAGGGAGTTAGCCCCCGTATAGAAGTGGTGAGAGCCAGGATTTGAAGGTGGTTATTGGAGGGCTTGATGTTTGTGATTTCTAAAAGCGAGTGGGTGAAGCCCATTGACTTGGTGCCCAAGACGAGCGGCTTGTTAGTTCTTGAGGAGGGGAAAGGAGAGTTGTTGGCCACGAGGGATTCAACGGGTTGGAGGACGTTGATCGACTATAAGAAGATTAATAGGTCTACCAAGAGAGATCGTTTCCCTCCACCGTTTATCGAACGAAGGCTGGAAGATTTAGCCGGCCATTACTCCTTTAGCTTTTTCGATGAGTCGTCGGGGCACTTCAAAACCACCATCCCACCTGAGGACCTAGCCAAGACGAGTGTCGATTGCCCCGCTTGGAACTTTTGATTGGGTTGAAGTACTTGAGATTCCTAAGAATGCTATTGTATGGGAACCCCGAGTTGTTGAGGGAGTTAGCCCCCGTATAGAAGTGGTGAGAGCCAGGATTTGAAGGTGGTTATTGGAGGGCTTGATGTTTGTGATTTCTAAAAGCGAGTGGGTGAAGCCCATTGACTTGGTGCCCAAGACGAGCGGCTTGTTAGTTCTTGAGGAGGGGAAAGGAGAGTTGTTGGCCACGAGGGATTCAACGGGTTGGAGGACGTTGATCGACTATAAGAAGATTAATAGGTCTACCAAGAGAGATCGTTTCCCTCCACCGTTTATCGAACGAAGGCTGGAAGATTTAGCCGGCCATTACTCCTTTAGCTTTTTCGATGAGTCGTCGGGGCACTTCAAAACCACCATCCCACCTGAGGACCTAGCCAAGACGAGTGTCGATTGCCCCGCTTGGAACTTTTGATT
>BMAC01000071.1:1610536-1632063 GCA_014905375.1 Phtheirospermum japonicum
TCTGTCGACTGGATTGCTGCACCCGGCTCGATTCCTCATTCTTTTCACGTCCGCCGGTTTATCGAGCCTCGTCCGTTGTGCTCCCTTGCTTTGTCCGTTCATTCCCGAGTCGAGTATCAACGATCCAAAATGAGCGCGGGCCCCGCTTGGACGTCCTACGGCCAAGAAAATGAAAAAGTGAAAAACAACGAAAATTAATAATAAAACGTACAAAAACTAAGAAAATCTAAAAATACGAAAAACTGCCAACTCGACTCCTAAAGCAACAAAAAGCAAGCGAAAAACACGCAACGTGAAACAAAAACGGTAATGAAAATATGTACAAAAAGATGCAAATCAACCACCCCACACTTAGAACGGTTGCTTGTCCTCAAGCAAAACTAATGTATATTTACAAAACTACCCCCAACCAACCCTAAACTAATGCACAAAATAATTCGAGACGTCGTACGCTACGTTGCTTGTTAGCTTTGGCTAAAAGGACGACCATGTGCTTTGCTAAGGAAATTTAGATCGACTTCCGAAACCTAACAGGACTTAAGCAATCCAACAAGTCGGTCTCCCCGTCCTTGCCCCGGCTAAGGTCTATCCACGCTCGAACCGTTAATCGGCTCCCGACTAGCCAAGATCATCAACACCTCTCTTTACAAAAGTATACTAAAAATCGAAACAAAGGGAAAAACGTGCTACACAATAACTTCAAGGATTTATAACGTATCCTTGTTTATTCATCTCTTTTCGTATTCTTTTTTTTTTCTTTTTCTTTCTCTTTTTTTTTAACTTCAAAGGTACCGTAGACGTGAGGTACTTGAATAAATAAATGAAAATACAAAGCTATCAACGACTCCGATCATTCGTTGCTACCAGCAACTTACAGATTTCTGATCGAGCACGTGTAGAAATTGATGACTCCAAATTACAAACAAAAACCTATAGAGAGTGTTTAATGACGAGGGCTAGTCGAGGCACTAGTTCCAAACGAGCACAAGGATAGCACGAAGCTAAAACCGAACGGGGATCCCAACAAGTCAAACCACCTAAATCTACTAAATTCGATCGAAAATCTAAACATCCTAACAAATCATCAAAACCGCGTCACTTCGCCAAGGGTCCAAGCAACAATAGCACACACATTTCTCAAACTAACACAAGCAAGCACACGACGAAATTAAAAACCTAGGACAATTCTAACCACCCCACACTTAAAACCTAGCAATGTCCTCATTGCGTAATTAAGCTAATAAAAGMGGTARAAWGDWGTAGGGTAAAGAAAACGCCCCTATCTCCGGGCTCGTGTCGTCGTGGTTGTGCAAAGGTCGTTGCCGGGAACCGAGGTAAGCAACAAGATATCTACAAGGTAAGGTACGGTGGAAATTTGCACCAAAAACAAACTCTTTACAAAAACGAAAATATTTTTGAGTTTTTGATATTTCTATTTTTTTTGGATTTTTTTTTTAATTTGTTTCGCATTTTGAGAATAAAAGTGAAGATTAGGGTTCGTTGGGCTGTCGGTCGACTGCCCTATTCGGTCGATCGACCGCAGTCGATTGACTGTCGGCTGTCGATCCACTGCTCATGCCAAAAGTTCAGAATTGCCTGGAATCCAGTCGATGTTGAACCACCAGTCGATTGGGCAGTCGATCGACTTCATACCAGTCGATCGACTAGGTATTCAGTCGATCGACTGCATTTCAGCAGCCAACCTCCATTTTCGATCCTCTTTTGTCCCAAGACTCCATGGCTGAACCTACACAAACCTAAAAACTCCATTAACACTACTTAAAGATAGAATATACACAAAATTAAAAGAAAAACAAGAAAAGAGTTAGAAAGGGTTAGAACGTCGTGGGTTGCCTCTCACGTAGCGCATTTGGTTAACGTCGTTTGCTCGACGGTTATACAAAAACGTTATCCGGGATCCAAGAAGAGGTGACGATCATGCCACGCCTTGGTGTTCTCGAGTAGACACACCGAGTGATCAAAATCACCAAGGCGGGCGCGTTGGGCAAGCCGGAAGATCGAGACATCAAGAACATGGGCTTGCTTCGGTGGTCGTAGGGGTGAGTAGTCGACCACCCAAACGTGATCATCCCAAAATGGGTCGACGTATTTCTCCGTCTCGCCGACCGTCATCTCCTCTCTCTCGAATTTAGAAATAGTCATAGTCGGGCATGAGAGAGTAGGATCCAGCACATCTTCCTCGTCTAAAATAGGTAAGCTCGACAATCCAAGTGCCATCGGAGACCCCGAAGATAACACCCCCTCACTTTCCACTACAACCTCTTCACAATATCCGAGAGGGGTTATGTTGTCCTCCGACCCATTCTCTTCGTCTTCAAAATCCACCTCATAGCGCTCTTCTTTCGAAAGATCGTCAAATCTCGAATCGCCATCAACGACCGTGGGCACCACAACATCAAAGATTGGCATCTCGTCAAGGCACGGTTTGTTAAGCTCATCCACGTCATTGGTAATTTTATTAGAGTGATTCTCCATGCGAGCGAGGCTTTCCATGAGCTCGGTTAAGAGAGACTCCACGTCCGTGAGTTGGGACGTAGACGAATCTTGAAAGAGTGAGGTATAAGGGTCATCGCTCACGGTATACGAGCTCGAGGTGGGTAGATTGTAAGAATCGTAGCTCGACGGAAGGGCGAGTGGAACATATGGATCGTCATAACCCGGATAAAAAGGATCACGAGTCGGTGCATACGGATCTATGCTCTGGTTATGGGGATATGAAAACGGAGGTGAATGTGGAGGATTTGGGTCATAATGGTCGGAAGAGTAGATCCATTCTTTCCCGATCGAAACATATGGGTCGTCATATTCGGGAGTGGTGTATGGATTTGGATATTCGGGAGTTTGGATGTAAGGGTTATCTTATGGCAAACTAGCTCGCTAGTTTGCCATCCTCGGCCGGATCAATTAAGCGGCGGAGGCATCCTCTGATCGTCTAGAGTGTGGGCGGGCGGAATTGGGTTCTCGAACGGAGTTGCCATCGTTCGCTCCTCGATTATCGATGATAATAGCGGAGGTAACGGGACGTCGGACCTACCCTGCATACACAACAACGACAAAAGATTACGCGTATCGGATGTAAAATGATGAACTAATCTAACTACGAACTATGTTAACGACAAGAGTAATTAAGAACACCATTGGCCTTAATCCATCCCCGGCAACGGCGCCAAAATTTGATCGAAGATTTCCTAGCGCTCTAAGAATCATCTCCGCAATAGTACGGAGTCGATTGTAGATGCGGTAAGTTGTCCCGAGTCGTGTCTCTCGAGGATGGATGTGATCGGCTTCCGGTTTCTCAGTTGTTGTTATCGTCGGTTTTGATTAAACTAATTTAACCTAAGAAAGCGGTAGTCATTGTTTGGTTTGAAGTTTTATAACTAAGATTTTAAATTGAAATATAAGATTTGAAAACATTAAAACATTTAAAAGAAATTAAAGCTTATATTAAAAACGATCAATCTAAACTAATTAACTTATTAAAACTTAATAATTTGAAATCAAGGAAAATGGAGGGAAAATTAAAGTCAAGCTTATTTGAATAAGTCAACAAAATTAACTTAGCATTTAATTAAAGGTTTAAAAAGGAAGATTATAAAAAACTTTTAAAAACTTAAAGATTGATCTAACAACTTAACAACTTAAAAGCATAAGTTCATAAGCTAGAAAGCTATAAAATAAAATTGAAAGTTTGATAATCAAAAGAGCCACTAAACTATGATCCAAAACATAACACAATATAAAAAAGGAAAATCATGAAAATAAAACTACATTATAGAAAGATATTACCAAATGTATGTGATTACACAAAAGCTTGAAGGAGAAAAGCTTGAAAGCTGAATGATTCTTTACAAAGGAAACCTAAAACAAAGCTTGATCACTAACTAGCTAAGATCTAAACTTAACTAATCTATCACTAATTACTAGGATTCATGGAAATTAAAACTAAGCAAAATATGAAAAGGAAAGTGTTTCTAGATTTGGAAGAGCTTCCTTGGGGAAGAAAGCCTCTGGTCAAGTTGTTTTTCTTTAAATGACGTCTGATTACTTAATACTTCAAAAATCCTGCTTTTCAGTCGATCGACTGAAAAAGCAGTCGATTGACTGGAAGTCGATCGGCCATGTCGGCAGTCGATCGACTGCATCGTCAAAAATGGCCAAAAGCCCTGGAATCCAGTCGATTTTGGAGTTCCAGTCGATCGACTAAAAGGGCAGTCGATCGACTGAACTCCAGTCTGTCGACTGGATTGCTGCACCCAGCTCAATTCCTCATTCTTTTCACGTCCGCCAGTTTATCGAGCCTCGTCCGTTGCGCTCCCTTGCTTTGTCCGTTCATTCCCGAGTCGAGTATCAACGATCCCAAACGAGCGCGAGCCCCGCTTGGACGTCCTACAGCCAAGAAAATGAAAAAGTGAAAACTACGAAAATTAATAATAAAACGTACAAAAACTAAGAAAATCTAAAAATACGAAAAACGGCCAACTCGACTCCTAAAGCAACAAAAAGCAAGCGAAAAACACGCAACGTGAAACAAAAAAGGTAATTAAATTATGTACAAAAAGATGCAAATCACTAACCAAGTGTTTCAGTGGTGTTTTAATCAGAGGATTGGACAGGTAAAAAGAGGTTAATTTGGCAAGTGAAAAATTGCTTTGCAAAGGCTTTGTTCAACTATGGTGATGGTTTATAAAAATCTAGCTCTATCTCGGTTTTAGTTTGTAGTTGGGATTTGTGGTTTTTATTTCCAAAATTGAGATGATGGAGTAGTTGAGTTGAGATCGTGTGTCTTATTTTGAGAAAGAGTGGGGGAGTTATTTTCTTAATTTTACTTTTTCTTTCTCCAAATTTTACTGCCTGCGACACTCGATTTTTGTTTGTAGTTGTTTTCAGTCTCTTGCAGAATATCGAATTCACCATCACCCAGCAAAGCTCCAGAAACAGGTTATAGAAAAATTCCACCTAAAGAGAGAAAAGAGGAAGTCCAAAGCTGCCATGTCAGCCCATGTTGGTTCTGATGTTGTGACACAAAAACCAACATCCACTGCTGACAATCCCGCCTCTTCTCCAAGCTTCGATTCTGATAATGTTCCATCTGCCAGTGCACCGATGTCAATAGTTGCCTCTGACCACTATGCTAGCTCTGATGAAGCTCCGTCTCAAGCCGTCGGAATTGAAGACTTGAAACCAATCTCCACGAGTTTCTTGGTGAGTGAAGCTGAGGAGCTGTTCTTGGGATTTCAAAATCGGGTTTTGATTGCTGAGCGTCGAATCCCCCGTTGGTGTTTTTGTGAAGCCGAATTTGATTACCTTCTTTAGGCACCGAGGCACCTCTTCGAGCTGGTGTCATGTATGATGTTGGTTATGGTATTCCCAACATCAGTACCAACATGGTTCATTTTTCTGCTCCGTTTGTCCGAGCCCGGTTTACTTTATTTGATAATCAGGTTGCACAACACCAGGCGCTTCGGGACTCGTTTGTTGAGGTCCTTTTGCTTTCAGAACAAAAAGGGGGAGAAGTATGTAGAAGACGTTGTGGTTTGTTTCATTTAGGGGGAGTTTTTAATTCAGGGGGAGTTTTTATTCTTTTGATCTTTTTCATGCGTCTTGGGTATTTTTTCCAGAAAGGCAAAAGGGGGAGATTGTTGAGGATTTTATTCTTGGGAATAATTCCTTATTTAGTTGTTTGCATTTCTTAGGCACAAAATAAGCTAGGAAACTAGATTTAGGAATATATTGTGTTTCCTAGTTTATGTTTAGGACTTTATTAGTTTCCTAGATTGTGTTTAGGATTTGTTTTAGGTATTTACCTAGTTTAGGATTCTATGTTTGTCTATTTAAGACAAGGGTATTCCTAAAGCTTGGGATTGATTCATTACGCACGGGATTTTAAAGAAAGAATGACGACGCAAGACGCACGACAAAGCAAGAAAGAAGAACACGAAGAACTACTTGGAGCCATTGATCGTGATTAACAAGCTCTTCGAAGTTGCGTGACCAACGGAGAAGATCTTGCCATTCCGGCAACAAGTATTTAGTATCAAGTTTATTGATATTTAGTTTTCATATATTACTTTATATTTTTGTATTGAGCGTGAACAAGAAAGTAATATAGTTTTCGGGTTTGTACACCCAAGTTCACAAGTACTTTTACTTGTGAACTGAATTTGTTATATCGTGTTCTTATCGTTTTATTCCGCTGCATATTTTATATAACAGTGTTGTTAAATATTGAATAACAACATCGTAAAACTGAGACTTATTTTCAAAACCATAGACCTTCTAATTTTACAAAAAAGGTCGAGAAAATGAGACAGACCCTCAGTAGAATCGATCGACGCAAGCATCGATGCTACGTCGACGTGGATCCTGCACGCATCAGTCGACGCTCTGTCGACGCCAAGCCTACGCAACTTGCAGTTGCGTCGATCCATGAGTCCGTCAGTAAATGCTAAGTCGACGTAACTTGCAGTTGCGTCGATCCAAGACCGCATCAGTCGACGCACCCGCCCAGTTATTGCAAGAATCCAGGTAGCGTCGATGCCGAGAGCCTGCACGCGTCAGTCGACGCGACGTCGACGTGGCTGCCCAGAAATGCATTTTTAGGGTTTTTTGTGCGCCAAGACATGATATATCTATATATACCCTTCATATTTCGGATTTTTGAGGGGAGACACGACTACCTACAAGAAAAGACCACTTCCTAGGGTTAGAGAGCACAGAAACAACGCATTTATACACTCCAGAAATCAAGATTGAAGATTCAAGATCCTTACGCTCAAGAATTACTTCAAATCGAGATTTCGTTTTAAACTCCGGATTCGCTTGAGATTTTTACCACTTTCAGTAGTTACAATAAGTACTCTAAACTTTTAGTTAATTTTGTAGTTAAATTCCTAGTTAATTTCTTAGTTAAATTCTTAGTTAATTCTAGAATTAGTTTAATTAGTTTAATTCTTTCATGCTTGATATTGGATATTGGATATTAGATTAATCTAGTTTATTTATGCGAATTAGTTAATGCTTTATATTTCCGTTCTTAGATTCGTATGATACAATTGCTTCGTGATAGTTAATTATATTCATGTTCTTAGATTCGCTGCTTTTACTCTTAGTTCTTAAGTTCGAATAGTTTCATTATTGCTCGTAGTTGATAATTTAGTTTAAAGTAATTAGTTTAATTAGTCTTAGTTTAAATATTGCTTTAGTTTACAATGATCAATTCAAAATCTGTAAAAAAAAAAACCCGATGTACATGTATTTTATGCTAGTTTGTAAATTGAGAAAAACATCTAAAGACCGAACAGTTGTTTCCTCGAGAGAATCGACTTGAGTCAAACTCACCACCCTACAAGTTCCTCGTACTCTTGCGAGCAAACTTACGTGTTTTTAATTAAATATCTTAAAAGGGGTGCACAAAAGTTTGGATCAAAAATTTGGCACCGTTGCCGGGGAAGCAACGCGTAGGAATTAAAGATGTTTTTCATGTTATTTTATTTTTGAGTTATTGTTTTCTTTTTATTTTTCGCACTTGGTTTGCTTTTATGCCACTTGGTATGTTGATTTGTTGTTGAGTTTATGCAAGGTAGGCGATCACTTCAACGCGATCTTGCACCATTTATTGACAACATCCATCATTCAAATCCACCAAGACCAAGGCCCCTTCTTATTCCCGAGAATGATTCTTCAACAGCGATTGATTTTGTTTGCGACCGAGTTCCCGACACAATGTTAGGAGCACAATCGACTCGAAATGGAAATTCCCCACCAAGATCACCACCACGCCCAATGCGAAATGGGTATGGTAGTGAACCAATCGTTTTGAAAGGACAACCACAACCCCGAGCCTACTGGGCTAATTATCAGCAAAACTGGGAGAACGTGAGACAAGACGAGGAGAGAAACGGAGGAGTCAACCAGCAGCATAACAACGAACTAAATTGCCAACTTAACAACGTAATCAGTCATCCACCCAACATGGCGAATGTAAGGCAACATGGAGAGAGGAGTAACAATGCCTATCGTCAATACAACATCGGAAACTTGGCATTCAGGAATGAAGACTTTTTTCAGCATAACGAGCATGCTAACAATCATAGGCACATGAATGATTGGTTGGCACATCAAAACCATGGTTACGAACAAGACTATTTTGAAAGGCGATACGAGTGCGGCAACGATTACGAAGGAAACGCATATGAGAACCGCTACGAAAGAGCTCAATACCAAGTTAGAGAACCAAGGGGAGATAGAGCACCTAGACAGCGCGATTTGGCGCGTCCAAAAGTTGTACCTTTTAAGTCCACCATTGTTCTTGGACCAACCGCAAGAGAAGTAGAGATCAAACCGCACCAACTTAATTTACTCCCGACTTTTCACGGCGGTGCCCATGAAGACCCTTTGGCATTTTTGAACTATTTTGTTGATGAGGTTGGAAGATTTGTGGTTCATGGGGTTAACCAATAGGAGGTGCAAATGATTTGTTTCTCGTACAGCATGAAGTACAAGGCGAAGTCATGGCTACTATCCCTGGAGACTGGTTCGTTGACTGACTAGGATATGATCAGCGAGAAGTTTTTAAATCAATACATTTTTGCAAGCTTGCCCCCACCACAACTATTCTCCGAAGATGACTAACCAATTTTTTTTCGATGGATTGTTGGACCATGGGAAACGAGAAGTAGAGATAGCGGCAGGAGGAGATTTCGGAGATTTGGCAGCCACCGAGGCGAGACGGGTGTTGGAGAGGCAAAGCGAGAAATCTAGACAAACCAACTCTTGGCCTCGTAAAATGAAGGTTAATGAGATTTCCATCACCGATCCTGATCTAGATGACGTCAAATTAGTCAAGGCAAAGTGTGCAGAGATATTTGGTGAGAAATTAGCTGCTTGGAAAGCCGAGCGAGCAAGCAAGGCCGCTGCACAGAAGAATGCTGCGGCATGTAACCAATGCGGATCCCCCCAACATTCAGCAGACATATATCCTAACAATATTAAACAGCAAGAAGACGTAAACGCAATCCAGAATTATCAAGGGCCCAAGAAGTTCATCTCGCAACGTGATAATCCTCTTTTTAAGTGGGGCCCAGGAAGTCCGAATTATATGCCACCTGATCCGCAGTACCCACCATCACATGCGCAAGCACCATTGCCACCACAACAAAATAATTTCCATACACAAGGGCAGGTGCCTACAACAGTCCAATCGACTGATCAGCTTTTGGTTTGGCAGCAAAACCAAGTGGCCGAAACTATTAAAAACCGAGATGGACTAGCGGACATTCAAAATGAAATCACTGACATGAAAAAGGCTACTCTTCAGAATACAGCTGGGCAGAGAAAACTTGAAACAACAATAGGACAATTATCGACTCACCTGGCTAAACTCTCGGACGAGATGGGTAAACTTCCAAGCCAAGCAGAACAAGCGTCAGCAGTTCATGTCCTTCACAGTGGAAAGAAGATCGACAACAGAGTAGTTGATCGAGACGATGAGGCCGAGATCGAGAATAAAGCACCAACTCCTAGCAAGGGCGATGATTCTAAACCAGTAGATCAGCTGTATAAATCCTCTAATCGATATGTTCCTGGATCTATTCAAGGGACGATTCTTGGCAAAGACGATGTTTCTAAGCCACCACCGCCGAAGAAATTAACGACGCCGATCAAAGATGTTATTACCTTTCCAAGCCGTTTGTGTCCAACAAAAGAGAAAAAAAGGTTCATGGAGCTTTATAATTTATTGAAGAACGTCAATATCAACTTGCCACTTTTGGAGGTGATCAAGACAATGCCTGCCTATGTAAAAATTTCAAAGAACTTGCTTCAAGGGAGAGACGCTTGGCGTCAAACCAATTTGTAACTCTGCCGAAGGAAGTTAGCACGGTTTTTGAGAAGCCATTACTACCCAAGGAACGCGATCCTGGAAGTTTCTGCATCACTATTTCATTGGCTAATGGACAACAAGCAATATGAATAATGGATCTTGGAGAAGGAGTAAATCTAATGCCGTATTCGCTTTATCAAGAATTTAATCTTGGACCACTGAAGCCGACAACCATGCGACTACAATTGGCCAATCGTTCAATCCGGCTACCTTTGGGGATAGTTGAGGATGTTTTAGTACAAGTTGGGAAGCTCGTAATTCCGGTTGATTTTGTGGTTATGGACGTTGGCGAAGTATCGGCTGAAAGCACGGAGCATACCATTTTATTGGGGCGCCCGTTTATGTCTACCTCCCATACTCTAATTGATGTTCATAAAGGGAGGATGACAATAACCGTCAAGGGCGAAAAAGTGACATTTTCTCTACAGGACATTCAAAATACTCCTACCCCTGCCATGCTAGATGATTGTTCATTCGTTGATCCCGTTGCATCATGCATTCACGATCTTAAAGGAGTCAAGGTTATAGGAGAATTAGGTGATGGGGACAACGCCGGATTTCCAAGGAAGGAGTGGGATGCACTAGAAACTGACTTCGGTAAGGAGTACGATGAGTTTGATGACAAGAAGCTTTTGAGTGGAGAAGATTTGATCGAGATACTGGGGATTGACATAAATGATATTATTGAAGAATTTCAAGATGATTTAGATGTGGAGAGAAAAGCACATAAATTTGAGCAAAAGGTGGGGTTGAAGCCACCAATAAATCACTCGAGGTACGATTCCCTCGACCCTAACAAAATTCTTTCTCATACAAAAAATAAGGGCGAGGCATATTTCGACGAATGGATGAGGATTAAGAAGAAATCAAAAGAGGTTCGCACCAAGGAAGTCAAAAACTTGCAGTATGAGGTTGGTGAATTAGTACTGTATAATCACGAACGTAAGTATGACCCAGCTGATTTTGGAGCTACATGGAGCGGACCGTTCCTAATAAAAGAATTAGATGAGTATGGAGTAGCCACATTGTATGATGAGGTCGCAAAATCATCCTTTCAAGTTCACAAACATATACTGAAACCTTATCACGAAGGAGAAAATAAAAATAGAGATCGCAAGTCGGTGGAGTTTGGAGACCCACCATACGGTTGGAATTAAACGAACAAGCGATGTTAAAATTTGCACTTCATGGGAGGCAACCCGAGCTTTTTGTATTCTTCTGTATTTTATTTTCAGTTTATTTTATGTTTTATTTTGGTTTTTATCTTTTTAGAACAGATGGAAGAACTCGAATGAGGAAAATGATAAATCAAGCGAAGAAAAATCGACCCAGGAATTCTGCCCGCGTCGACGCCGAGACTGCTCGCGTCGATCGACGCGGCGTCGACGCACCTGCCAAGAAATTGCTCTCTGTAGCGTCAATTGGGCTCGCGTCGGTCGACGCGAACCCCGGACCCAGCTCTGACGCATTTTAAATCGGATTTTGCCCGACAAACCCGACCCGTTCACGTCTTGACCCGCGGCCAAACCCAGAAAAACAGCTTAAACTCGCCCAAATTCCCTTCTCTTCTTACTTTTCCTCATCTTTTAAACTCCAAACTTCAATTTTCTTGCCTTTTCCAATAATTCCTTTCTTTCTTCAACAATGTCTTGCAAACAAAAAGCCACACAACCAGAAATTTCCATCCACAATCTCCATAATTGAAGCCAATTCTCCAAAAACGAGCTACAAGGGTTGGAATAATTCCGGGGCAAGTTTCAAAATTCCGGAACAAAGGTTCGTGCGACATTGAGGTACTTCGCTTATACTCTCTTGGGACCATATATTTGTGAATTGCTTGTGTTGGGATAACTCTTGGTGCAAGGATTACTCAAGTTTTTAATTGGTTGAACACGCACGCCAAGTGTTCGACAAAATCCCTCAAAGAAGCAAAATGTTTTATTATCAAGATTTTTCATTCCCGTTGCACTTCATATTGATTGATAATCTCTCGAGCGGGACAACGTAAGGATATCTTTGGTAAAATATGGAGCACCATTCCCTATCTACGACAAAAAGGAAGGGGATGTTTTTAAAAATATTCGAAAATGGGGGTTTGCGACTCATCGGACTTTGAACGTTGACGGAATTGAGGAGGAGGCCTCGAATGGCTCAGAACACCACACCGACCTTTCCCGCTATGTCAATGGCCTCGGGTGTGGGTATTTCGCCCGTATGCACCTACCAAGATTTAGCGAGCTTATGCTCGAATTTTTCTCTACTTTAGCAATCCGGAATGACAAGACGTTCACATGTAGGCTAGGTGGAAATGACATGTTTGTGAACGAGGAGATATTTGGCAACATTTTTGGTTTCCCGACCGAAAGGGACCACCCGGTGGGAGTTCAAGGCTTTGATTTAGCCTCTTTTGGGGGGGATGACAACCGGGGGAAACACGGGCGATTACAAGCGATTTTGTTGCTCAAAGATTCAAGACGAATCCCTCTACGTTACCTTTAAGATTCTCATCCACATCATTTTATGCAAAAATGAGGCCACCTATGCCACCAAGTCCGAGCTCTACGTTCTCCAATGTCTTCTTGACGGTCGTCAAATCCAGCTATACCCATTGATCTTGCAAGGACTCTAAAATGTTACTAAGGGTACACCGGGTAGAAAAATGCCACTTCTCTCCTTCGCACTATACATTACCGGCCTCGCCCGTCACTTCGGGTTCGATCTGGCCGAAAATGGACTTAGCCCACTCGGGACGACTTCACTATCTTTGATGCGTGCCCCTGCATCCCGAATGAGGTCTTCAGCTCAAGGAGGCTCCTCGTTTCGAAACGACGAGGATGGCGATATGGAACCGGACCGACGTACTAATTCGGGCTCGAGCCCCGATTGAGGCCAATTTTTTGAAGAAAACTAATCATTTCAATTAAAGATGTTTGACAAGCTCCAAATAATTGACGACAAGATTAACGCGAACCACGAGCAAAATCGTCGGAGTTTGAGGAAGATGCACGCTCGCATTTTGAGCCTCGAGGAACGGTTTGAGGCGGCGTATCCCCAACCAAGCACGTACGTTGATGAGAACCCCGAGGATGATGGATCCCGCGAGTCTTGACATCGTTGTATCTTTATTTTTATGCTTTTAAATAAAAAAAATCCAAAAATATTTTTATTTTCTTTGCCTTTGTTTGTTTTGTTTTTCTTAGGGCAATTCCCATCACGTACGTTGAAGGAGCAGCCGATTGCACAACTCAACGAGTAGCGGCTCGACCTTTTATTTCAGGATGTTTTCTTTTCCTTCCTCTTTTTGATTTTTGATGTATTTGTGGCAATCAGGAGATTGCCGGAATTTTTAGAGAAGGGGGTGGTCGAGTGTGATTTGTATTGCTTTAATTGTGTAATTTTTAATACTTGGCATGTAATAATTATATGCTTAAACGTGATTAATTGCTATTTTTACGCTTAATTGTGTTTGTATGGCTTGCCTGTCAAAGTTAACTATGTTTGGTTTAATGTGTTATGGTATTAGTATTCTTAGGAATTTTTGGATGATTTCTGTATATTTATCTGTATGAATTTCTGGAAAATTGTATTAGAAATAGAGAGAGATAGAGCTTGGAGAGGATAGAAAAATAGAGGAGTTGTGTAAATTCTTCTTTCTCTCCAATACAACAGCCAATAAATATCCCAAGGGGGGGACCAAAACCATCGGTGCCTTCCCCTTGATTTTAGGCAATTGAACAAATTAAAACATTACACTTGTAAGGCTAATAATAAGACTTATAAAAATTAGATTAAATAAGGTGTTGACATGTGTCTCCTCTAGCACTTGGACCGGTACCTGCAATCAACAATTCTCCCGACCCGGACCGTGTGTTATCAACCTCCAATTTGCCCAATTTGCTATTCATTTTGTCCTCCCCAAATTCATTTCCCCCGTTTTTAAACCCCAATTCCAGCCGATCATCCTCCGGCGACCACCAATTCAACTGTTCCGTAATAATACCCCTCCCAATCTGAGATCCTTGTCCCGAAGGATCAAAAGATGGAAAATTTATGTGTACGAATGGCTCATCTTCCCAGGTCAAGAGCTGATTCCCGTTTTTATCCCAATTAATCAAAAATCGCAACACCTCATTTTGTTTCCTTCGCACTAACCTCTGAGCTATTGTTTCTCCAGGTTCCACCAAAAAGTCCCCATCTTCGCCTACTATTGGGAGTTCTGAACATGGCGATGGTCGAATCGTAGGGCTAAGCTTTTTCTTCAGTAGCGACACATGGAAWACGGGGTGAATCCTCGCACTCTCAGGAAGTTTCAAACRGTAAGCCACTTYACCAAYCCTCTYTGTGATTAGAAAAGGTCCGTAGTATTTTGCTGAGAGTTTCAAATTTCGCCTAAGGGCAACCGAATTTTGCCTGAAAGGCTGGAGTTTTAAATAAACCCAATCTCCAATTTCAAAGAACCTTTCTTTCCTCTTTTTATCTGCAAAAAGTTTCATGCGCTGTTGTGCCTCTTGTAAATTCTGCCTTAATTCATGTGTTAGCTGCTGTCTTTTTTGAATGAAGTCAGTTGTTTCCTGTTTTTATGTTTTGATGTGTGTTTCTAGGAATGTAGATGTAGGCTGATATCCATATAGGGCATGAAATAGTGTGGTCTTTAGGCTAGAGTGGTAGTTAGTGTTGTACCAGTATTCTGCAAGTGGTAGCCATTTTGCCCAGGTCTTAGGGTTTTGGTGCACCATACACCTGAGATAGTTCTCTAGGCACTGGTTCAGTCTTTCAGTCTGTCCATCTGATTATGGATGGTAGGCTGAGGTGAAGTCTAGATGTGTCCCCATACCCTTGAACAATTCCTTCCAAAAGGAGCTAGTAAAAACCTTATCCCTGTCAGTGACCATATGTAGAGTCTGACCATGCAACTTATAGATTGAATCCAAGAATAACTTAGCAACAGTAGTGGCTGTGAAAGGGTGGCATAGGGCCATGAAGTGGCCATATTTGGTTAGTCTGTCTACCACCACCAGAATTACATCCTTGCCACCAGATTTGGGTAGTCCTTCTATGAAGTCCATAGAGATGTGTGTCCATGCTTGTTGGGGAATGGGTAGTGGTTGCAATAACCCAGGGTAGAGCCCACCCTCTGACTTGCTACTTGCACATGTGTCACATTGTTTAACCCAACTTTCAACCTCCTTCTTCATCATAGGCCAGTAAAAAAGCCTACTGATTCGTTGGTAAGTGCCCTGAATCCTAGAGTGCCCCCCATAGGCTGAATTATGCATCTCAGTTAGGATGGTATTCCTCAGTAGGGAGTTGTTCCCCACCACTATCCTCCCCATATAACTTAGTATTCCTCCCTGTAGCTCAAACTCTTGATGAGACTGGGGGTCTAATGACTTAGTAGTCAGGATCTTTGTCCAGTGAGGGTCATCCACATAGCTTTCATTCACCTGATGAACCCAAGATGGTTTCACAGTGGTCATAGCATATTTTAACTCTTCTTGAGGTTCCTGCCTAGATAGTGCATCAGCCTCTCTGTTTTCCACACCCTTCTTGTATTGTATCTCATAGTTAAATCCCAGTAGTTTGGTCACCCATTTTTGTTGCATAGGGTTCAGAATTCTCTGACCCAACAAGTGTTTAAGAGCTTGTTGGTCAGTCTTGATGATAAACTTATATCCTTTCAAATAGTGCCTCCACTTCTGGATTGCCATAATAACAGCCAGGAACTCCTTCTCATATATAGATAGACCTTGATTCTTCACACACAGTGCCTTGCTCATAAAAGCTATTGGTCTGCCTTCCTGCATTAGAACTGCTCCAAGCCCTTTTCCACTTGCATCTGTTTCTAGTATGAATGGTTTTGAAAAATCAGGCAATGCTAGGACTGGGGCTGTCACCATAGCTCTCTTGAGGGTGCTGAAAGCTGTCTCAGCTTCTTCATCCCATGAAAATTTCCCTTTCCTTAGTAGGTTAGTGAGGGGCTTACTGATTAGCCCATATCCCTGAACAAACCTTCTATAGTAACCTGTAAGCCCTAGAAATCCCCTGAGTTGTTTGACATTCTTGGGTACAGGCCAGTTAACCATACTGGTAATTTTRCTTGGATCAGTAGCCACTCYARCCCTTGAAATRATGTKCCCTAGGTATTYAATTTGTCCYTGCCYAAAGTGGCACTTKCTCTTCTTTGMAAACAGTGAGTGCTCCCTTAGTAAAAGTAGGACTGCCCTTACATCTTTCAGATGATCACCCTCAGTCTTGTTGTAGATGAGTATGTCATCAAAGAACACTAACACTGACCTCCTCAACATAGGCTCAAATACCTGATTCATTAGGGATTGGAATGTAGCAGGTGCATTACACAATCCAAAAGGCATAACCAAAAACTCATACTGCCCATTATGTGTGTTAAAAGCAGTTAGGTACCTGTCCTTTGGATCCATCAAAATTTGGAAATAACCAGACCTCAGGTCAATCTTTGAAAAGTACTCAGCACCTTACAGTTCATCTAGGAGCTCATCAATGATGGGAATGGGGTAACTATGCTTGATGGTTAAACTGTTTAGGTACCTATAATCCACACGCAACCTCCATGTAGCATCCTTCTTCTTAACCAATAACACAGGTGATGCAAAAGGGCTACTGCTGTGTTGAATAACCCCAGAATCCAATAATTCTTTAACAATCCTTTCAATTTCATTCTTCTGGCTATGGGATACCCTGTAAAGAAACCGATGTTTAGGATCACTTCCCTCCTTAAGCACAATATGGTGCTCCACCCCCCTGATGGGTGGTAACCCTTTAGGCTCCTCAATAACATCCTGAAACTCCATTAGTAACTCCCCCATTTTCTCATTTGTGGACCTTGAATCTGGTTTAGTTTTGATCCAGAACATCTCCTATATCTCATTAGGTAGCTCTTGGTGAATCATTTTGAAGAGGGTAGGACCTGAAATCAGTTGACACTCTGATGTACTAGAAATAGCCTGGATCTTCACCCTTTTTCCCATAAGAGTCACTGTAAAATCCATCTTATCATAGTCAAACTCAATAGGTGTGCAAGATCTTAACCAATCACCCCCAAGGATTAGGTCACAGCCCTCATTAACTAGTACCCTAGGTGAGAAGGTGAAAGAGTGCCCCTGCATCTTCCAACTGAATCCCTTAACCCTGCTAGAGCTTATCATCCTCTGTCCATTAGCTACTTTAACCATGATAGGCTTTGCTTCAGTTAGTAAACAACCTAGCCTCCTTGCAGTTGATTCTTGTAGAAAACTAAGTGTGCTACCAGTGTCAATGAGGATGTGCAGTTTCTCCCCTCTACTAAACCATTTAGCCTCATTGTAGTGACTCCTCTTTCTCCTGAAATGGAGTTCAGAGTCATCTGGATCTCCTCTATAGAGTCTGGGTTTATTACATCTGCTAAATCTTCCTGTGTGAAATCTGTTCCTTCCTCCTCAGCCAGAATCATGTAAGATACCATGTTCTTACATTTGTGCCCACTGGTGAAAGGTTCATCACAGTTATAGCACAACCCCCTTTCTCTTCTGGTGGCCATCTCTGGGGCAGTAAGAAGTTTGAACTGTGGCTTGTTAATGGTTTGGGGTGGCCTGGGTGCATTGACCAGGTCATTCCTCCTAGGACTGAAAGTTGAAACAGGTTTTGTAGATGCCTTCACTCTCTTAGTAATGGCCTCCAGGGTATGTAGCTGTCTCCTTCCCAACTCAATAGCTTGCTGGAGGGTAGTGGGTTCAAACATGTTCATAAATGACTGCATCTCCTCATTTAGCCCACTAATAAAACTGGCAATGAAATACTCTTCTAAATACCCCTTCTTGTTTAGAAGCAATATACAAGCCATAAGTTCCTCAAATCTCTCTACATAATCCATATAGGAATGTGTGTGCCTTAACTTGTTGAATTCTGCAATTATTTTTTATTCTTTTATTTCCTCAAACCTAGCTGATATCACTTCCAGAAATTGGGGCCAGGTGATATCTAACTGTTTGGATGAAAATTGCTGGTACCATAGGGCAGCTTTACCTTCAAAATGCATAGAAGCTAAGACAACCTTCTGATGGTCAGGTATGTTAGGGATCAACCTGAAGTAGCTCTGACATTTCAAGATCCAAGCCCTAGGTTGGGTTCCATCAAACCTGGGAAAATCTAGTTTACTGAGTGGGCTGATGATGTGAGGGTTGTTGTTATGAGTAGAATTGTTTTCTTGGATTAGCCTTCCTGAATTGAACTGTTGTTTGGAACTGCCTGTAGGAGGTGACCAACTTGAACCTGGGCCACCTAGAATTGACTCTCCTTCATGTTGCTTGTGCCCTTTATCCAGATTCAAAAGTTGTAGCTGAATAGATGCTAGTGTTTGAGAAAGGTGATCAAACTTGCCCATCATCTCAGTGTTTATACTTGTGATCTGTTCTTGCATTTTTAATTTTGATGCTTCTCTTTTTGCAGACTCTGTTAGGAGGATTTGGTCAAGGCGTTTTTGGGCCTCTTGCAAGTCCTTAAACCTTGTGATTTCAGCCATGGAAGAGGATCAGAGGCTCTGAATACCAATTGTTATGGTATTAGTATTCTTAGAAATTTTTGGATGATTTCTGTATAATTATCTGTATGAATTTCTGGAAAATTGTATTAGAAATAGAGAGAGATAGAGCTTGGAGAGGATAGAAAAATAGAGGAGTTGTGTAAATTCTTGTTACTTTCTCTCCAATACAACAGCCAATAAATATCCCAAGGGGGGGACCAAAACCATCGGTGCCTTCCCCTTGATTTTAGGCAATTGAACAAATTAAAACATTACACTTGTAAGGCTAATAATAAGACTTATAAAAATTAGATTAAATAAGGTGTTGACATGTGTCTCCTCTAGCACTTGGACCGGTACTCGCAATCAACAATTCGCCCGACCCGGACCGTGTGTTATCAACCTCCAATTTGCCCAATTTGCTATTCATTTTGTCCTCCCCAAATTCATTTCCCCCATTTTTAAACCCTAATTCCAACCGATCATCCTCCGGCGACCACCAATTCAACTGTTCCGTAACATAATGTTCTTATCTTTGAGCGTGCATAAGTGCATAAAGTTTTTCAAAATTATTTATATATTGTAAAATGGTACTTGGACACAATTGATTTCGCAAAACCTTAAAAGCAGCGTTAATTCAAAAGTTTTTCATGCAAAAAGTCAGTGGGTAGCCTGAGTGATTATCATCTTTGCATGTACTTGAATAAGTTTTAGTTTTGATATCTCTGTGAAACCGCTGTGTGTAGTTAGCTTTGAAAATGACGTTAAGGCACAGAAAAAACCCTATTCCGGCCATATCCATATATTTTAGCCACTATAGATTTCGAATGAGCCAATCATAGCCAAATTATCCGTGCCTATAGCCTTGAGTATTTTAGTCGACCCTACAACCCATTAAAAGCGTGGGGTAGGAGCTCGTTATTTTTATTGGTTATTTGAGTCTTGGAAATTTTTATTAGGAATTTATTATTTTGTAATTAAGGACCACCATCTAAAAAAAGAATAAAAAGAAAGACCCCATAAAAAGAATAAAAGAGGAATAAAATAAAAAAGAAGAAAAAAAAATAAGAAAAGATGGTGAGTCTTGTTGAATCGTGTTGAGTAATTGCCTACGCGCTTAATTTAAGGCTTGTGTTTTATTGTTTATTTTCTTATGAGGCCTAATGTTTAAGAGGCAAGAGTTGTGTTTGAGAAAGAAGCATATTATAAGCTTCAAGTGTGCTTAAGTGGTTTGAGCTTACAGTCGGTTTACGAGTTTCGAGTTGAGGAATAGCCTAATTTTAAAGCTACGTTATGAGAGGTTTTTATTTTTGAGCGAGGTGAAGCAATTTTGCTTCGAGATTAGAATAGGGTTGGGTGAGTTATTGATCACTTTAGATCGTGAGTTAGCCACACGACTTATATATTCCATACCCGTCCAAAGAACCTTACATTACAACCCGTAAAGACCTTTACCGATTCTTAGTTTTGATAACACACTTAATTTGCGATTGAGAAGAGATTGATTCTCCGTGCTTATTTACTGTACATGCATTTGTATGATTTGAGTGTATACACGTCCTATGCAGCAATGCTTGAGTGCTTTTGAGCAAACACCATATATATTTCCCTTTTGAGAGGATGCATGATTTTGATTTTGAAGCGACGATGTAATAAAGGTGAAGTGTTTGACGTTACGTGATTTGTACCTATATTTTCAAAATTATGTATGTAGCATAACACGACTCACTGCTTGGATTGATTTTTATTCTAGTTATACTTTGAATCTATTGTTTGTTCGAGGACGAACAAACCAATTAAGCGTGGAGTAGTTGATTAGCGTAGATTTGTCCTTATTTTTATAAGCTTTTTAGTTCTTTTTATGTTTATTTTTTGTATAAGTTAGATGATTTAAGCTTAATTCCTTATTTTTATATTCCCAGCTTGTTTTATCGTACTTTGATCATAATTGATGAGAATAGGTGATTATTCGTTGTTTTTCACCTTACAGCTAAATAACTGGAAGAGTTCAGCGCGTAAATAGATGAAGTTCGATGTTCAAAAGTGGAGAACGAGCTTTCCGGTGAATGAGTAGCAAAAAGATCGAGAAAATGAGACAGACCCTCAGTAGCATCGATCGACGCAAGCATTGATGCTACGTCGACGTGGATCCTGCACGCGCCAGTCGATGCTCTGTCGACGCAAAGCCGACGCAACTTGCAGTTATCGTCGATCCAAGACCGCGTCAGTCGACGCACCCGCCCAATCGATGGGAGCATCCAGGCAGTATCGACGCCGAGAGCCTGCACGCGTCAGTCGACGCGACGTCAACGTGGCTGCCCAGAAATGTATTTTTAGGGTTTCTTGTGCGCCAAGACATGATATATCTATATTTACCCTTTATATTTTGGATTTTTGAGGGGAGACACGACTACCTACAAGAAAATACCACTTTCTAAGGTTAGAGAGCACAGAAACAACGCATTTATACACTCCAGAAATCAAGATTGAAGATTCAAGATCCTTACGCTCAAGAATTACTTCAAATCGAGATTTCGTTCCAAACTCCGAATTCGCTGGAGATTTTTACCGATTTCAGTAGTTATAAGTACTCTAAACTTTTAGTTAATTTCCTAGTTAATTGTTTAGTTAATTCTAGAATTAGTTTAAATCTTTCATGCTTGATATTGGATATTGGATTAATCTAGTTTATTTATGCGAATTAGTTCATGCTTTATATTTCCGTTCTTTAGATTCGTATGATACAATTGATTCGTGATAGTTAATTATATTCATGTTCTTAGATTCGCTGATTTTACTTCTTAGTTCGAATAGTTTCATTATTGCTCGTAGTTGATAATTTTAGTTTAAAGTAATTAGTTTAATTAGTCTTAGTTTAAATATTGCTTTAGTTTACAATGATCAACTTAAAATCTTTAAAAACCCCGATGTACATGTATTTTATGCTAGTTTGTAAATTGAGAAAAATATCTAAAGACCGAACAGTTGTTTCTTGAGAGAATCGACTTGAGTCAAACTCACCACCCTACAAGTTCCTCGTACTCTTGCGAGCAAACTTACGTGTTTTTAATTAAATATCTTAAAAGGGGTGCA
>BMAC01000071.1:1640689-1657134 GCA_014905375.1 Phtheirospermum japonicum
ACCAAATCGTTGGAACTCGACTTATAAATTGTTTAATGATTCTTTTGAATATAGAGAAGTATTGCTATGCATTTTTTTCTAATCAAGATGTCGATTTCATTTTATTTTCCAATGTGTGGGATGTTTGTTATAATATGATATCCCTTTTAAAAAAATTTAACGATGCCACCGTGATTTTATCCGGTGTATATTATTCTACCTCTACACTTCTTCTTTATCAATGTATTCAGATTGTACTTATTAGTAATTCATTACTCGATTCTCCTGAATTAGGTGATTGCATTGATAGTATTTTGAGAAAATGGGTCAAATATTTTATATACATTCCCGATATTTTTTTGATTACAAAAGTCTTAGACCCGGATTATCGGGTGGAAGGTTTAGGAAATTTGCTTACAGTTTATTATGAAGCATTAGAACCTTTTTTTTTTTTTACGAAATTCAAACATTGAGATTTTCAACCCGTTAAGTTGTGCGTCCCAAGCAAAATAATCTTTATTTGCTCTTTTTCATGAATACAATCAATGTTCTAGCGATTAGTGTCACCTTCCCCTTCCCCTTCTCTCATCACTACTTCTAATGTAAGACCATTATTCAACGACCCTCTACAAGCTCTAACCCCATATACGAGGTTGGTTGAGGATACTGAGTGAAAACGGAAAAGGGCTAGTGCTAGTCGAAATTAGAAACTTATTTAGGGGCAATTTGAATTGGGAAGTATCCCAACAAAGCCCAATGGCACTAACGATCTTGTGTAGTTTTGGTCGAAAATGGCTACTAGTTTTCCTACACTCTCTTGGATTGCCAATGAGGTTCTCGCCGTTCCTGTTTCAACAATTTTTGTTGAACATGCCTTTAGCACGGGAGGTTTTGTGTTAGATGATCGACATTCTAACTTATTGCCTCAAAATCTTGAAAATCAAATATTAATAAATGATTGGGTGAAGACTGAAAAATGAGAACAAGGACTACAATTAGATGAAGGTGAAGAGAGCGGCCATTACGATACCACTTTGGAAAGCAAAGACAACGATATCAGTCAATGAATGATGATGAGCCTCTTCCACTATCCACATACGTAAGTAAGGTAAGTATAAGAACTACGTGGATTTTGATTCCTGTATGAGGATATATTGGCAAGTTAATTCTAATATTAAAAGTTAAATTTTTAATTTTAATTTCTAATATTAGAATTAAAATCAAGTCCTTTTAAAAAATATTTTTTCTCAGACTACGCGGGCTTTGATTCCTCTATGAGGATACGTAGGCAAGTTAATTCCAATATTAACAGTTAATTTTTTTTTAATTTTAATTTCTAATATTAGAATTAAAGTAATGTCTTATGTTTAAAGAAAAAAATATTTTTTAACTCTTTACTTATAAAATTCAATTCTTCAGATTTAATTTAAGTTTCTCATTTATTTTTTATCTATTTTTTCATTCATTTTTTAAAAATAAAAAAATCGATGGTTTCAGACTGAACCGAAAACCGGAAAAAAATCGAAATTGGAACCGATTCCCAAAAACTGGCCAATTTTGACCGGATCGACCCCTCTACCCACGTTGGAGCCTTCACCCGCGGGCAAGGCAGATGTACGCTTCGGATGGGTGCCCATTGCACATGCTCTTAGGAATAACTTTTACCTATTAGTATTGAAATTTTTTAAAAGATCCTCGTTTTGAAAAACTATTAATTAATAAAAAAGACACTTATTTTGAACTATATGATTAATAAAGTGATTCTTAAAGTTCATCTTAAAGCCCATTCTTAGCTTTTTATTAAACAATATAAAAACTTTACAATATACCGTCAAAATTTATGATTGAAATGGGTTTGTCACTAAATTTTACAATTACCGACATAATAACGATAAAATAAAGGAAAATTTTCCAATTGATACACTTTTGAAAATATATATCCCATTTAATATATACAAATCTTACCATATAGGTTATTTAAGCCCATTATTTCACAAATTAATATCCGCTTTCTCAATTATACTCGTACCCAGGGGCGAGTCTAGCATTTCAAGTGGGTGTGGGCCTAAATTTTAAAAAAGATAATAAATATAATATATAATAATAAGAAATGCACATACATAAACATACCATTCAACTCTTTACGAGTTTTCATAACCTGATAACGCTTTATAATGACTTCATTATCAGTTTTCAAGAATATTTCTTTTTCTACATAGACAAGAAGCTTATCATTCAACCAATCATCACTCATTGGATTGCTCAATCGGTCCTTTGCAATATTCATGGCAGGAAATAATATTTCAACACAAGCCATTGCAACCGATAGAATTAATGCCAAAGTTGAAAGCCTGTAAACTAAAGGAAACACCCTGTGTTCCTTAGTTTGTACCAACTTCTTTGAGAGGTCACCAAGTTCCTTCAACTCTTTAAATAAATCTCTAAAGCACATATCAACAATATAATTCCGAAGTTGATCTTTGATATTGAGGAAATCTAATCTTGAAAAAATTTATGGGTAAAATCTAGCTAATTTAAGTAATTTATCCTTGTCAAAAGCAGAAAATGAGTCTTGCAGGGATAGACAAGCAATGCAAAGCAACAACTCCGTACTAACATTCGAAAAATGGTCATACAACTCTTGTAGTTGCAAATAAATCACAGCACAGAATAAATTAACACGGTAATGATGCAAATTTGTTATCTTTGGTGCATTTCGTAATGGTCGACCACGAGGATCAAAACGAATAGACGTGTCATCCATGTTGGGAATAACAATACAATGTTGTTGAAAAAAATTGCAAACGTTCTCAAACTATGAATTCCATCTACCACCCCTCAACCCCAGAAGTCGATTCCTACAAACTCTAACCAAATTTGTTCATTCGTAATATCTTGATCTCTCATTTGTAATGCTTGTAACAACTCATTAGATATTCCCAAGATAATTTTCATCATATGCAAATTGAGCACAAATTCAAATAAATGCATCGACTTCAATAAAATTTCTATCACCACCTTTTGAATAGAAGTAGAATACTCATCCTGACCCACAGGATAAAACAAAGAAATCAAGCTATTCAAAGATCTATAATATGAACCCCAACGTGTTTCACCGACACGTTGAAGACTAGATTCCTGATTAAGACCCCCTCCACTTGAAATATAATTATTTATCAATGCATCAACAATAGTTTAATTATTTTTATCGAAGAACATCAAAACATTTACAAGAACCTCCAACAACAATTACTCATTGAGCAAGAACACACAAGAAATTCAGCAATTAGAAGATTCTTTGTTGCCACAGATACAAGGGCTAGTTGAAGTAGATGAGCAAAACAATGTATGTAATATGCACTTGGATTCTCATTTAAACTAATTGCTTTTAGTCCATTAAGCCTTCCTTGTGTATTAATAGCTCCATCATAATGTTTCCCTCTCAATCTAGAGATACTCAATTTATATCTAGAAAACATCTTATCAATAGCCTCTTTAAGTGTAAGTGTTGTGGTATTAGTTACATGCTCAACTCTAATAAAATATTCTTTTACATGTCCACCACTATCAACATAACGCAAAATAACTAATATTTGTTCCTTTCTTGATACATCACGAGATTCATAAACTAAAATAGAAAATAATGAATCCCCAATATCTTTCAATATAACACCAATCATTTCAGCAGCACAAGCATAAGCTTTATCTTTTTGGATGCTAGGAACTATTAATTTGCAATTTCTAGGAGCATCCTCCAAAATTACAACAACAATATTCTTAATATGATCCCTTATCGTTTCAACAAATGTTGTGTACAATCAAGAGATGCCGTAAGTGGAGCTTGATATTCCTTCTTCGTCTACTTTGATTTCTTGTACAAAATCATTTTAATATGCCCATTTTAATTTAGAAATACATCATAATTCATTCAAGCTTGATTACACTCACTATCAAGTTTCCTAACATAAATATCAAGCCTCAGTTTTTTTTTCTCAATTACCGAATCCCACAGCAACAAAAGATTCCCTTCCTGATTATTTTCCTCTATTTGGTTTGAAAAAATATCAACCACGACAATAAGCAGCACCACTACATAAAATAATGTTTTACCGAGGGAAAGATCTCTCGATAATGACCAAAAAGCCCTCAGTAATTAGATTATTGAGGGCATTTTACCCTCGGTAACTTTTCGATAAAATTTTACCATGGGCAAACTCCCCCTCAGTAAACATCTCGAGATATTTCCTGAGGAGTCGTTTCTTTGTAAACATCCGAGACATGAATTGGATAGCCCTCGGTATCCCGCGACATTATTTCCCTCTTCATACTGAGGGCAATTTTGCCCTCAGAATTAGTGTCCTTGATTTGTTTTAATTTTTTAATTATTATTAATCCCCTTTTTTATTTACAATACCCAAAATAATCAAGAACTAAAAAAATGAATTCATGAATAAACAAACTTTTGAATTATCTAAATGTTAAAATTCATCAAGTTTACAATGATTAAATTTGTTCAACAAAAATGTCAAAAATATCACAAGTTCATAAAATATCGGATCAGAGGAGTACAATATCAGGGGGTGGGGGGGGGGGGGCGGGGGGGTGTTGGGATCTAGGACTGTTATTACAATATTCAAGCTAACATCTCAAACACCTGTATGTTTAAGAGGGTCTCAAAATCCCTTTGCTGCTACAGACGTTGCTCGTCGAGTTCCCGCTCCCGCTGCTCATGTAAGCTCTCAAACTGGTTATACCTATCTTCCATCGCTTTCTAAGCTCGTCTCGTGGCCTATGGCACCTCCTAATACGTCTAGAGCTATGTCTGTAGCTTCCTCACATGAGTGTTATCGTGCCAGGAGGAGGAACCGCTGCCTGTGAAACCCATTCGCAGAAGCCACCAACTTCCCAAAGCAGCCGGTTCCATGATTTTGGCCTTTACTCGACTCGATGAATTCGAGATAAATAAGATCAAGGTCAATCTTATTATCTGAATCATGTAAAGAAGAGTGTGCCTCATCCTGACGTCTCTGGTACTCCTCTTAAAATACAAACCTTTAGGAATTCTACATGAAAACCAAAAAACAAGTTAATTTATAACTACTTAGCATAAAATATATTTACATCAGTATTACTAGATCTCGTAGCAACCCACTTGTCGTCGCCCTTCTCGTGTGTACATACAATAAGCTGGTATGCAGTGGCCAGCTGACCCGTCTCTCATTTATATATTCAAAGAATATTATCAAATAATTAACATTAAATAATGAATAATAAATTAGTTACTTACGATGCCAAGTGAATAATAAATCGAAGATCTAGATCCACTAATGTGCTTCAACTTCCCAGTACCCAGACCAGCACGCTCGCTCCACCTATTGGCGCTAAACTGATCGAACCTCTTCTTATTCTTAAGCTTCTCCCACTCTACATTCCATGCCCTAGTTGAGATGCATGATAGAATAGATATAATAAAATCATTAATCATTCATAATACTAAAAGGTTATAATTTAATAAAAAGACATAAAAATCATTTACCTCCAGACACCCTCGTTAATGAACATTGGCCGCTTTCCAATATTATCACGGGTGTGCTTATACTTTTTAAGACGCTTCCCGTACTTGTACGTCATCTCATGGAAAAATTCTACCATCACATCTTTGTCTCTTTACAGGTCTGTGTCCCAATAACAATGATCCTACAAAATAAAATAATTATAATTCAATTGATATATGATTCTCAAGTTACATTAATGATTAATGAATTTAGACACGAATAAATTAGTTGCCTAAAACATGTCCCACCACAAAGGACACATATGATCAAGGACTGCCTTATATTGCCACCCGACATGATAGAGCTCCTTCTCTATAATGTGTCAGAAGATGTTGGTCAGTCTGACACCTTACTATGGAGCTTGTAATTATGTTTATGTTTAAAAATATTATTTAATAATAAAGATTATTAGAGTTTTATAATTATTAATTTACTTACTATTCCTTTCCAACGACATAAACTAGGTGTCGCCTCTCTCGTGGGCCCAGCAAATTGGTGAGATGTAGCCGCATTAGATGGCGTGGGTGTAGCCATACCCACTGTTGTACGATCAATACCAAGTCCCATGTAGTCATCATCAAGATAAGCTAAATGATTAGGTGTCATAGAAGATGATTAGGTCTGATCATAATAGTGACATAAATGATTGAGCTCAGAATCATCTCCCTAGTAGATCATAAAATTATTCTTACAACACTCCATCATCTTAATTAGTAAGCCCATACCCCTTAATAACTTCTTGTTGTTGTAGAAGTTATCAGATACGAGATGTCTTCTGGTACAATCTCTTTGATTAATTTAGTCAATTGATCATCATATTTCTGAAACATGTGGTTCTTTGACTTTAAATTCATGAGATGGGAAACTAGAGACAACTGAGTATGCCCCTCGCACTCGGGTTACAAAGGATGATTTCAAGCTTTCAACATATCATAAAACTCTTAGGCCTCGGGGTTCGGTGACTCTTCCATTTTGCGGGCCACGTCAAAACTGGGACCAGCTGCATCTTGAACCATATTGATGTACGCATTTAATGATTCTTCAGGAGCAATTTAAGAGGGTCCTCTAACATGAAGATCGTGACGGCGATTGGTGGTGCTAGATGTGTTTCTCCGTGGTAAGTCCATTTATAGTAATTCGATTTGAATCTGTATCTAACTAGGTGATACTTGATCTCGTTGATGTCAAGAAACCTATGATTCATACATTTATTATGATTACAAGGACACTTCAACATCTCTCCATCTTTATGGGTGGAATGTTCTTGAATAAACTCAACAAAGCTCTCGACCCCATCCATGAAGTGTGGGGATAGGAAGCCTGATCTTACAAAAAAGATTGGCTCACCAAGAAAATAGGTCGTTGAGCTCCGAACTGCTTTCTCCGACCTGAGCGCCCTAAGAAATAAAACCCAAGTGGGACAGCCCCGGTGTAGACTCTCCGATTCTTAATTCAGTAACCTTATATAGTGATAATCAAGAACTCAAAGTAGGAATGATCAAATTAAGATTAGAATTAAATCATGTGCCCTCTTTATATAGAGAAAAGATGTGTTCCCAATAGGTTTCCATTTCCTATTCACACCATAATTTCATAAATATCCCACCAACTTAGAATTAGAGTTTATCCTTTAATTTACCATAATAACCATGGGCCAATAACCATCTCATACCTTCACCCTACTAGGGCCCATACCATGTCATATTATACAAGCCCATCGGGGCCCATACCATAACCATACCAACTTATACAAGACTCAGCTCTCCCAACTGACCTGATTTAGAGGCATTAATACCATTTCATCCTATAAGAGCTCGATAATTCCTTTAAAGAGGTCGCTCCCCTCATTTAATAGACCTAACTCGATGTGCGTGTTGACCTGGATATTTGATTTTGTATCAGCTAGTTCCCCATATCTTACCTAATTAAGGTAGGAAATTAGATAGAATATAAAGTATAGGTCTTGAAATTATCCCCACGTGATTCTTGGGAAAAGAGTAGCCGTCAAATACATCACAAATGCCAGCCATTAAATATATACTACTATTGTGTCGGACACATGTCACTTGCCCATTTTCTCATAATAAAGTAATCTTATGGTCCCAGTAATGAAAGGCCCACAATCAACCCTATATGTATAAAGTCATCGTCCTCCTCTTTTACCTTTTTTACCTTTGTAATTATTCTGAAAATAACATTCGACCATCTGTCATTGGCGACTTTCCAAGCTACTCTACAAGTGAATCTTCGATCGACCACACGACCCACAAAACTAGCTCGATTCAATTTGTTTTTGATATAGTTCACCTTTACTCATTCTGAATGTATCACCCCCTTCCCATTTTGTTGTTTTTGTTGTTTTCTTTTTTAGCATTCCACCTCTCGAGACTCTAATTCACAAAACCCTATCCCTAATCTCCCCATAGATATCACCCCCATTCCTGATACCTTATAGGAAAATAAATCCATAGAACCCCTTCCTAGGAAGAATAGTAGAAAAAGCCCTAGTCGATCTATAACCGGTCTTATAGACAAGCTAGTAGAGAGCCACCAGATGCTGACTGGAGAAATCCTAGTAGATATCCCCTTATCTAAATCTCAAACTTACCATCCTCCTGCCGACCTAGATTACTACCACTATAAACCTGTGACTGTAGTTCCTTCTACCTCTCATGTTTATCTACCTCCTCTACCACAAAGTGCTAGAGTTATATATATCCAGGATTGAGAATTGCTAGAATAGATTTGAAATTTTACAATATAAATACACATGACTCGGAATTTCTAAAATTATATTAAGCAATTATTTATTAAATATGGTTATATAACTTTGTATGATTATGGTAAGCTTACCATTAGTTATGATATATACAAAATCAGATGAAAGTCTTATTTGCCAAAGGTAGTTCTATCATTTTTAGATAAAATTGTGGAGATTATTCTGTATACGATTTGGTTGACAAATATGTGGGACTACTAGTTGAAGAATACAAAGATGCTGATGTAGAAAGTATTATAATTCGTATCTATCATGATGGTATTAAACAAAGGGTACCCTGAAGCTTAATCTAATTACAAAAGGAAAATAATACTCATCTACCCCTGAAGTTTTCCTTTTTCCATTATCTTTTTTATATTGATGGCTTGGCTTATTGATTCAAGAGACACATTTATTATAGCATCACCTGATAAGGTATTGACGAGACAGCCATTCTAGGGGAAGTGCTCGGTACTTGACGAAGCCATGAACGTGGTTTTGACTGGATCCTCAAGGGGTCTAGATCTTTTTTATTCATGAGATTCCTTAATCATCTTGTGGTTCGGATAAATTTGTACCCCCAGAAGTTACAGTTCTAATAAAACAGGTAAGTTATTTTTTCATTGTTTTCATTTTTTTCCTTTTGTTTCAAGACTCCAAACATTCTTGCCATATATTTTAAGAAAATAGTTTGAATGAAAAATGGTTATATAATTTTTTTACATTTTACTTAAACGCAATTAATGGTAGATGTTTGAAATCATGTTAGTTTACATGTTAATATATATGGTTGTCCGACGAGAATTTCCTAATGCACACCTCCACCCTCCAAACAAAAACCAAAAAAAAAAAAAACAAACAAACAAAAAAAACAGTGAATTTCTTGATGATAATATATATGGCTGCCCCAAAGAAAAAAAGAAGAAGAAAAAAATAAAATAGAGAATTTAAAATTAAACTAATAATATCCTCCCTCCAAACGGATGGTCTAGTAAGCTACGTATAGATTCTTTAAGAAACGATTCGTTACGGAAAGTTATTACATACACGTTTGAGATTTATGTTGAAGTTAAAAGGGAATTAATACACATCATATGTTTTGTGTTCATGAATTAGAGTTCGTTTGCATGGAACCTACCCTGGATTTTTGGAAATATATTATGGATTCCCAGGTCTTATTGGGTAAGTGAGAAATAACATATAATGGAGTAAAATTAAATGGGTTCCGTATTTTATTATAACATGAGACAAAATTTTATGACATAACTAATTAATGATCTCTTCATAATTTATTATTTTAAAGGTAGCGAAAATGTCAAAAGAGATTGCTCGACTTAAGATAAAAAATGGAATAGAGGATAATGAATAGGAAAAGGGTGTGGATTCTGATGCTTGGATGCGGACGAGCATGATTTATTTTCACGTTAGTTTAGTTAGTTTGAAGTACACAACCTTTTGTTGATTTTCTTTTTTACTATTCTAATGGTGAAATTGATATTTTGGGTTTAATTCTAATTTCATGTGACTGTGATATAGTTTATGTATGTAATTGAACTTGAGAATGTGGTTCGCTTTATTTGGCATAAAAATATCATACTTGAATCATTACTTCTCAAGTTTAAACCTATATCAACGACTTTTTTTTGATGCCTAACTCACTTACCAACGCCAGAATTGGAATAATTTTTTTTTTCCAATATGCGCAACACCAATAGCAATGACCATTTGAATTGACTTTTTTGATGCATAACTCTATTAGCAATGTCAAGATTGGGTCAAAATGCGGTTGTAATATGTGTAACATAAATAGCAACGACCATTTTCAACAAATTTTTTCGATGCATAACTACCTTAGCAACGTCAATGTTGGGACATCATGTCGATGCAATACGTGTAACACAGTAGCAACGCCCACAATGACATTTTTTGATGCATAACTACATTAACCTCAAAATTGGGACAACATGTCGTTGTAATATGTGTGACACCAATAGCAATATCAAAATTGGTACAACATGTCGTTGCAATATGTGAACCAATAGCAACAACATTTTTGGCACGACGTGATCGCTCCTGCATTGCACATCTATCGACACGAGACTGGTAAGATTGCGAAGAATTAGCATGACAAATCGTGCCTATTGTCATTTAAATTTAGCAATGACATAGTAATTATTATATATCAGTAGTGTGATATATATAGAGATTGAAATAATTGCAAGCTCTAATTCGCTAAGTTGTTCATGAAGAAAACTAGAAAACTGTTAAAACAATCAAACAAACCAAGTGTGTTTTGTGTAGAGTATAAACAAATAGTAGCGGAATGAAAATAACAAAATACAAGTTTTTAAAACTTTTAACTACAAGGAATAAATCTTTATAGTCGTGCCTCAAGGCGAAAATATCTTTACTTGAAAAGTGTATCAAAGATTGCACATGAAAACATAAACAATTAAAGATTACGAAAAACTCCTATCGAGTAAGACTGTTCTAAATCAGTACTACTCTTCCAAAAGTTAAGAATCACAATCTCTAGAATTTGATCTTAATACAAACACAAAAGCATGGAAGAAAAATAATTCGTTCAACAGGATGTTAGTGTAGATGTTGCAGCAAGAGCAGTAACATCTGCGTCTGTTGTTGATCGAATAAATCGCTCTCAACTCCAAACTCTGATCTTTTCGTATATGTTCTCTACGTATTCAGTGTATTCGAGTTATAGAGATAGTCCTCGTATTTATATAGATATCCTTGCTTGTAAAGAGTCCTACAAAAGAAGGAAAGAATATTTATATAATATATTGCAAGTAAATCACTTTAAATAAGAATATAAGATAAAATCTAAGACTCTTAATAAATCAAGACTTGCAACATACGAATTCTAACTAGGATAAAGATAATTACAACCTAAATAAAATCTAACAATATACAAGATAAATACCAAATAAGATAAGTATAAAAACTTTCCTAAACAATTAAAATCTAATATATTTGGCAAGAAAGTCAAAATAATATGTAGACAAAATAAACTCCTAAAGGGAATAAAAGTCTTAGAAACCTCATATGTATCAAACAACATATTAGACTCCTAATACTCTTTAAACTCAAATAAGATATTTCCTTCAATCTCCCCCTTTTTGTCTTTCTTGACCAAAACATACATGATGAAACTCACAAGTATTAGACTTGAATAATCACCTAAAATCCAAATAACTTGCTGCAGTATAAAATCAGAGAATTAAAGACCAAAAATCAATCAAGCAGCAATTAGACATATCAAGAACAAATAACTACCAACAAATAATAATAATATCCCCAGAAAAAGAGATAACAACCCAAAGTAAAGAAGCACTCCCCTTTGGTATATAAGCGGTAGCTTCAAAAAAACTCTTTCTCATCCTCTCCTGCATCATCTTCATCACAAACAAATCATTAATACAATGAACAACACTATAACAAACTCCCCCTAAATATGTTACTGTCTAACCAATAACATTGTGCGGAAACCTCCACAGTAGCAGTAACTCCCCCTTAATTGAGCACATCTCTACGAACAACATATGCACTAGAAGCTCCATCATCATCATCAACTACTCCCCCTTTATTACATCTCCACCTTTTTGGCCATAAATATCAGAATTATGAAGTAGTCCAATACAGAAGCACAGAGGAAAGTACAATGAGCAATAGCAGAATCCACAAACTGTAATTGTCCCTATAAAACTGTTGAGACATGGAAACAAGTACTCTAGACGTGAGAACTGCAAAATTAGAAGTGTTAGTGGGAATGTTAGAACACCCGCAGTAACATTCTGAACAACACCAGGAGCAACAACAAGCATATCAGAGACAGTGCGACAAGAACCATAAAGACACATCTTCATTATCAGAACAGAGCACTAAAAGATCAACAAGATGAGTCTTGTCATTCAAAATTAAAGAGATAACCATAAAGAACCATGGCTAGCGAGTAGGAGGAATGCGAGGGACATATCCTTGAGACATAAACACTCGAAAGACAAGTCTAGAAGAAGTAGGGACCACATTGACAAGGTAGTCGTGGCAATAAACAACACTTCATTAAAAACCTGCAAGCCGAAATAGCATCCTAGTACCAAGAATATAAAGCACGCGAGTTTAAGTCTCAATGACTCAATAAAAGTTCATTGAAGGAATCCAGTTTGCACAATAACTCATGCAAACACCCACAAATGGAGACAACCACGAAGAAGCAAACGGAGAGGACCATCGATCATATAAATCACCCATTAGGAACTGGATCATCATATTAAAATTAGAAGACAACGGTTCACCTACATAATCAGGAGTCTCAAACAAAACATTAAACGCACAAGGGTTTAAGGTTAAAAATATTACTATGTACATAAACTCAACTGAAATTAAATGAACGACATTTTAAAAAACCTCATCACTCAATTGGCATAGAACTCATACACCACAGAAATCTCAAGATGCACAATATCAACCACTATAAGTAATAACTCACGATGCTCAAGAAATTTATTCAATTTTAAAAGAAAGAAAAGACGTTAAGTGCCTACATTTTTCTTTAATCAAGGAGCGATCATCAAAAATAAGACAAACCTAAAAAAAATAGCCCTGGAATAAAAAGGTTCAAGAAAGATGTTACCCATATCAATATCAGAACTGAATGTTGGCTCGGGTGTTGGAACATCCTCAGCAACATCTTTTGTAACACCTGCAACAGCAAATGCAGCAACATCTTTGCATACAAAACTGACCTTATTATCTGTGGTATGACTATCAGTAGCATCAAAAGTAAGCATGGGCAGTCCAAAAACATCCTCGGAAGCAAATTTCTCATTACTTGAGATATTGGGAATAGTACTAGGAGGGCTAGAGGAACCAGAAATAATGCACTTTCTCTCTATAAAGAGACGTGACAACACATGGCTAATAGGTTTACCATCATCAATCGAGCTAGAGATTGGTATAGCAGAAAAAAGAGTGTATCATGCCATAAAACGTGAGGTATTTGAATTTAGAAAAATTGTGGGACTCGGCTTGGTTAAGGTTTTTGATTTGATTGTAATTTCTTTGTGTTTTTGGCTTATTTTGTTATTTGTCATTTTTTTTGTTTGAGTATGCGAGGCATGTATAACTATAATTATGTTGGATACATTCCCGACATGGGAGGGCATGGTGCAAACCATGCCGGGAATGAGACATTGTATAATGGGTATGGCAACGTGGGAGGGCATGGTGCAAACCACGTTGCCAACGGTGGCTACGGTTATGGGAGACCCGGCATGGGAGGGCATGGTGCAAACCATGTCGGGTTTGATGGTTTTTCGGGCATAAATGGTTCCTTGGGGGGTTATGGTGCTCAAAGTCCCTATCCAAACGTGCAAGCCCCGACTTCCCGCCCGTATGGCTATGATGCTCCTCACTATTCTCCGAACGTGCAAAGCCTAACTTTCGGCCCGTATGGCTATGATACTACTCATTATAATTCAAATATGCGTCGCCCAAAGTCCGACTCATATGGAGCCCCTCCCGTTTCTCATTCCAATCCTATGCCGACTACGACTCCAAGTGGGAATATGGGGGGTAGATATTCGAGTCCCACCCCGTATGGTGGTAATGGCATTCCCGTTCATGGTCCGACTATGCATAATGGTCGCTTTGGGAATTCCGACCCGCGTCGAGGTTCTTCTACTCCGGATTGCTATTTTGGGACGAGCATACCCATATCCCCTCAAGATCTCGAAGAGTATGAGTTTTTTGGTGGTCCGGGCTCTAATATCACATGTGGCTCTCCCATCCGCACTATGGGAGATGTTAGTAGACCTTTTTTAGGATGTGGATGGTGTGGATCGCGTGGTCATGTTACCGATTGCCCGGAACTCTCCTCGCCAACGCATCCCTCGGAGAACGTGTATGGGGATCATGGACTTCAATGTGAACCCGATTATGCTATGCCATCTTTTGCTCCACCGCCGACTCATTATCTAGTTGTTACTCCTCCTATGGGCCCTTATCATCAGAATATCCCGGTGATTTCTACTACTCCACCTCCCGATCCGGATCCATGGGCCATTACAAGCCAATTCTCAAGTCCACCTTCACCTATCTCTCCGGTCACGTTCCCCGATAAGTGTGGGGTACTTGATTTGGTTGCTTCGCCATCGGAAGAGGACTTGTTTTCATTTTCGGATGATTTTAACTCTCTTGATCCTTTGCCCCTTTACTTCAAAAGAGTCTTGTGAAGAATGGGTATATATGGACTTCGTCAAGGCCAAGGTCGAACGGGTTTATATTGAGAATTTGATTAATGAAGAAGAGGTTGGCCCGGACATCGATATTGAGGGATGTTGTGAGGATGAGCCCATTTTTCTTGAAGAGGAGCCCCTTGTTCTTGACGATGAGTACATTGTGCCTGTATGTGCCCCCGTTTTAGGTGAAGATGATTCTCGGTGTGCCGTTGAGGGCAACGACATATTTTCAGCGGGGGAGGTGGCGATCATTGATGAGAAGATTGGAGAGTTTGAAGATCTTCTTGGGGTATAGATTGTTGATGATGGGGTAGGAGTCGACTCCGTCGAGAAGCTTGAAGATTTTCTTGGAGTGGAGATTGTTGATGATGGGTTGAGAGTCGTTTCCATCAAGAAACTTGAGGATTTTCTTGGGGTGGAGATTATAGAGGATAAGATGGAAAGACTTGATGATTATCTCAAGAAAGAAGAGGAGTGCAAGTCAATTACCATCTTGGCTAGCTCGAACCGAGGTGAAGAGGAGAGGTCGGTTGATATTCTTAAAGTTCTCAAGGGGGACATTGGTTGGAAACCCGGAGTGATAAAGGGAGCTAGACCTTGGACTTATTTGCATAAACTTGTTTTGGAGGATGGTGTCACACTACCTCGAGAATTTCAAAAGCATTTGAATCCAAATTTTAAGAAGTCCGTGGACGTCGAAAAGATGACCGAGGATGAAGAAGGAAGGTTTATGGCCCCGGGGGATAAAACGGGATGGAGGATGTTGGTCGATAATGAAAAGTTGAATGTGGCTACCAAGAACGATCGTTTCCCTTCCCCGTTGCTCGACCACATGTTAGAAAAGATACCCGGCCATTACTCCTTTTATTTTTGGGATGAGTCCTCGGGTCACTTCAAAACAACAATTCCACCCGATGATCTACCCATGACGACTCCTATTTGCCCGATGGAATCACTAACCGTCCACTATTCTTTTCAATTCCTAGATGAGTCATCGGGCCACTACAAAACCACCATTACACCCGACCATCGAGCCGATATGATACGTGGAAATTTTGCTTTTTGGAGGATCTTATATGAACTATGCAATGCGCCAAGAACGCTCCAACGAGTGGATCCTCCTGACAAGGAGGAAATTGTGTTAGTGGACCCTCCCGTTATCTTTCCACCTTGATCGAAAAGGGAGTGCGTCAAGCTAGTGACGTAAAACAAGCACTTCTTGGGAGGCAACCCAAGTTCTTTCCATTTCTTTCTTTCTTTCTTTCTTTTATTGAAAAATCAAAAAAAAAAAACATTCAAAAAATGAAAATCCAAAAACATTTGAAAAATTGAAAAATTAAAAAAAAATTGGTGTTTTGGTTCTTCTGAACCCTTGGTTTCGTTTTATGTACATATTTTCTTTTATTTTTGTTTTTGTGTGATTTTATTTTCTAGGTTTTGTTTTTCGAAGTCGACCATTGGATGATCGATATGAGTGAGTAGCGTTCGTGGAGCCGGAGATACTAACCATGCTCGATTTTTGCTTGGATCATTTGATTCTTAGGTGGCCCCTACCGAGCTCGACTCAAACTCGCTCGATTAAGGAAGTTTCTATTCACCCTCCTTTTACTCGATTTTTATGAAAATGCAATGAGGGCATTGCATGGTTTAAGTGTGGGGTGGGTAGGTGGTCAGGGATCGGGGTTTACAAGCATGTTTTGTCATTCTTAACTCGAGCCTTGGCGAAGTGACGCATTCTTGACGAAGTGACGCTTACTATTTGCGCTTTTATATGGTTGAGTTGATTTTTGTATCTTTTGTGTCTCGATTACATGTTTGAACAACTCCACGTGCTTGGAAGTTTGAATAGTTACTTGTCGAGTTTTTGCATGTTTATGGCCTCTTGTGTGAGGGGTT
>BMAC01000071.1:1658021-1673525 GCA_014905375.1 Phtheirospermum japonicum
GAATTTTTGTGCTTCGTCCAAAATCCGCCTATATATATAATATATATATATATATATATATATATATATATATTATATATATATATAATATATATATATATATATATATATATAATCAATATTTTCTCGTGAAAAGATTGCAAAGCTCTAAAAGAGGAAGTCGTCGATTTGGCTTGCGTTTGAGAAAGAGTAATACGAGCAATGCTTGACAATAGCGAGTGAATGTTGATATTTCCATCATATAAATAAGGATAAGCACAAAGGTTTTTCTTTCTTTCACACTATGTTCATTGCATGTACACTCTCGATTCTTTTCGTTGTTCGGTGACGAACAAACCGATAAGTGTGGGGTAGTTGTTTTGCATGTAAATGTTGTGTTTTTCTTAGTTTTTATAGTTAGAGTTTAGCATTATTTTTAGTCGTTTTGAGTCATTCTCGTTAGGTTTTCGGTCATTTCCCCGTTTGTAGTATTGAAACTTGATATATGCATTTCATGATGGCGAGGCATGGGTTTTGAATCTAAATTCGTATGTTCTAGGTGGCACGAGGTATTAGACCGACGCTAAAAGTTGTAAGGAGCGAGTCGAGGTGTTGAAACTCAAGGAACCGTGCCGAAACGAGGAAAATCGAGCCAAGTCGACTGCCCGGACGACTGGTCCTGAGGAAACCGACTGGCAACTAGTCGATCGACTGGTCCTGAGGAAATCGACTGCAGCCATTAAAAATCGACTGATCGACAGAGAGTTGCGGACTTTTCTGATAAGCAGTCGATCGACTGCCCTTAGTCGATCGACTGAGCAATCGATCGATTGGACCTCAGTCGATCGACTGAGAGTCCGGGAATTAAAGCGTTTTGATGAGCTTGCCCCTGCTAAATCACTATAAAAACCCTCCACTTGACGTGAGGAAGGAGACACTCATTCCCCAACTCTGGCATGAGCCTTGGGATTAATTTTCTCTTCATTTTTCCTTTAGATCTACTTTCTCTCTCTTAGGTTTTAGATTTAATTTTCAAGCATTTCCTTGGGTTTGTAAGCTCAAGATGAATCCAAATACTCCTTTGGATTAGCACTTTGATTGCAATTACATTCAAGCTTTGGGATTCTCCATTTAATTTTAGTAAGCTTTCCTTTTAATTTCAAGTTTTGTTCTTCATTTCCATGCATGTTCTTCAATTATGCTTTTTATCTTAGCTACTTGATTTCATGATGAAACTTGTGAATTGACTATGGATTCTAGTTGAGTGACACACCTAGGCTATAGATCGGGTCCTTGATCATCATGACTTTGAGTTTTACTTATACTTTATTTTGAATTAAATTTCCATGCATAGTTTTAAGTTGAATTCTAGATCTACTCTTCGTTTCTCGTTATTTTTCCGAAAGATTTGAACTTTTACGTCAACTTTTATTGCTCTTTACTTTGGTGTTTTCAATTTTTGCTAATTTTCATTATTTAGGATTTTATGCATAGTTGTACCTTGTGCTTGCATGCTTGTACTTGGTGAAACAATGCCTTTTCTTGCTTATTTCCTTTATTGCTTTACATTTTCTATTTGAGGCATCCGACGAGGCATCCTACCAATATGCAATTTCAATTCCTAGGATAGTTTGCTATTTTAATTGCTTTATTTTCATTTTCCCTTTATTTTCCAAGCTTGAAACACTTTGAATCCTTCAATTGAATTGAAGTCCGATAATACCGAGCCATGAACTCGTTGAATTCATTTCAACACCACTAAAACTTCAACTTCAAAAATCGAACCTAACCTCCAAAGACAAATTTGGTGCAGAATCATCATAAGTGTCACCAGCAACATGCAGCGACATTTTGCAAAATAGAACTGGCTGGGGTGTTAGTAACACAAGCATTAACATTCGCACCAACATCGACGGCGACATCTCTCCCTAGCTTCGAATATCCTTTATACTTCTTTCTCTTCTTCCAGAGAACGAAATCTCTCCTCTTGAACACCATCGATAGAGCCAATGGACTCAAAAGCAACAAGTCCATAGCCAAGAAGTCGTTCGGACTTGCTAAAGAAAACGTGTAAATTGACTTGAGAGATTCATAAATAAGAGCAAAGTGTTTGGATGGTTCTCTAAATCGATCTTGTTGTACTTGTCAAACGGTAAAAAGACAACAAGAACTTTGGTTTGTTCGGCAATATGAACTACGGTAGTGGATGAATCAGGTGGTTGCAGTAGTGAGTGAATAGCCATAGAGTAAGACGATAACAAAGCAGGCTCAATGGTCTAAGCAGTAGCTTCGGTGGTGATTAAGTAGCTGGAGGCGATGAAATAAGGACAAAAGAACACACCTGGGTTCAAAAGATGTTACCTAAGATGCCGCAACACCCTTTCACACATCTTTTGTGGCAGATCCAGCAATGGTCGAAGTAGTCGTGGATGGCAATGATGGACTGAGTGGAAATCTAGACGCGGTGGTGGAGCTAAGCAGGACGATGGAAGAGGTGGAAGTGGATGAACTCTTACTTGGGCTTCGAGGCAGTTAATTGACACCTAAAAAATTATAAATATTTTTGCACAAAATATGTCAATCACGAAAATCACACCATCTAAACAAATGTTTAAATAATAAAGTGAATCATGCGTGTGATAATGAGAAGCCACATATATATAGATATATTAAACCAAAGAGTTCATAAAACTTATACACCTATAAGAATCCTATCAAACAAGGAATCGTATCTAGGTTAAAATCCCTTGATATGGAAACTCAGAATTGCTAAGGGAACAAAATTCACCTTTAACACAAGTCACTGTAAGATATGAAAACACTTTGTTTAACATTATATTAATTCAGCCATATCTAACATAGACGTGTATAACACCAAGCCAAATCCAAGTCCCGGAAAATCTTCCGAACGAAGAAGAAATTCACATCCACACTTTGCACACAGGAGCCAAATTTCAACAAATTGACAAATATCACCAAGTGATGCGTGTCCTTAAATTATGACTAAAAATATGATAAAGGAAAATTTTCACACACAAATTTGGTAAAAATACAGCTGCTACACAATATAGTCCCGAATGTGATGACATTCGTCCACAAAGTCAATGAGTTGAAAATCCTTAACCCAGTTAATGACATATTCATTTTAAGTTGCATATGTGGATTATATATTTTATGTCCGGGAGTAGTAGTACCTCCAATTTACAACAACAGAAGTAAAATAAACATGTCATAAGATCACATTCATCATTGATTTGATTTAAAAAAAATCATCATCCCTTTTAGGGTGGCTAGGACTTCCTTCATAATACAATATATTCATTTTAAAAAGAACCGGGAGAAATGCAAGTTTCTGCAAAAAACAACCCACAATTATTTTTGAAACTTTCAACCCATTTTGACAAAACACTTTGGGAAAAAATGTAAAGCAGCTTGACTTATGCATGGAATGCCTAAAAAGAATAAAAATAATAATGTACATTGTTACGAAAGATGTGAGGTCGGATGCCGCAACATGCAAGACAACATTCATACAGACCACCTATAGAGAGATTTTCTAAAATAAAACCCCTCATACTCTAATGCCATGGTGCTAATGTCTACCTTCCAATTTCCGGTGTTAATATACTCCATGAGAATAATGTCTTTCTCAACCAAATCTCGTATAATGTGATATTGAAAAACAATGGGTTTTGTACGAGAGTGTTGAAAAAGTATCTTTGATATCTCAGTCGCACTAGAGTTATCAACAAAAACAGTTAATGTGTTTTCAAGTGAAATGTCCCCTTTAACAATTTTGAAAAACCACAATAATTAGGAACAACCACCAAATATCATAAAATCAAGTTCTCCTAACACAGATGACACACTAACATGTTCATACACACACCATAAAATCATGTTTTTGTCACAAAACACAAACTCTCTTAATGCAAAGCATTATCATATCTAAGTTCAAAAGAGAGTGGAAAATGGAGAGATCTTACTGTATTACATTTCGACGATGTACAGCCTATACTTACCATCTTCCTGAATGTAATCACTGCCTCTTCGGTAGGAACAGTGTTAGCCACAACACAATCAACATCAGACACAGTTTCAGCTTCAGCAAATTTGAATGTTACTGCCAGTGTTGGAACACCTGCTGCAACACCGAACTTCAGAATGTCAGATATAGCAGAACTATTTTAAACAACATCCTCCACCTGAGAATGAAAAATATCCTCAGAAACGGATTGAAGATCAGTTGTGACAGGTGTTGGTCCAAATATTGGAACACTTAGCAACACATCCAGCAAAACACTCTCAACAGTGCCCAAATCGAACTTTTGAAATGCAAACAGGTTCAAGCTAGATACCTGTACATCAATAGAAGAGGAAGATTTATAGAATGTGACTAAGTTAGTATAATCTTCCTTGCATTCAATAAGATCGTTAAACTCAACATGAATGGTTTCGTGATCGTTTTTGTACAAATATTATACACACGAAAGGTATAAGCACACGAAGATCTCAAGAACAAACACCAATTACAAAAATAACTCAAAACAATACAAATGCACCCGAACACATAAGGTTTCTTGATATTGGGATTAATACTCATAAGTAACTTGAAAGAAGTTTTTCAATCACCAGTTCTCAAAAACACACAATATAAAGTACCTTTGTATAAACAACTTCTATCATATAGGTCAAACTTAACAAAACATTAGCAAATTTTTGAAAATTTTGATATTTTCTATTGACCAACCTATCCCTAGGTGCAGAAAACTCATGAGAAAATTCCACTCTATCAAACAAGAACAAAACATTCTCAAAAATCACATGATGACTCAACCAGATTTCAAGGACTCTCAAACCGTACACTTTGAAAACCATTTTATTTAAAAAATCAAGTGATTCAAGAGTATCCAATTTTTCATCATGAAACACAATCCAAGTGAATAAAAAGTCATTATAAAGAACAAGACAATACTTCATACAACATAGACTTTCACATTCAATAGGATTAACAATATCTAAGTCAAGATAACCAGAGACTAAAAATCCCTTCTTCATGAGACGATGAGCATAAGTAGTTTGTTATCAACTTCCGTAGTGAATTGCTACCGGCATTACTTACTTTATTGTTTAGTTTGGATAAAACAAAAGCACCTTCAAATCTGACCATTTTTTTAATAATTTTTAAATTCACATCCCCAATCTTTTGGTTCCATAAACCAAGAACATCAATATTGGCAACACAACAAGAATGTATACTATGAAATAGGTAACAATGATCAGGTGCTCTTAAACCTGCAAGAGAAAAAGTATTAGAAACATCAAACACTTCACAAAAATCTTTACTAAACTTCACATCTAAACCATCATCACAACATTGGTTTATACTAAGGTGATTAACCACAAGCCCTTTATTATAAAAACATAATAAGGCTTGAGCAAACCATAATCATTAAATGTACCTTTACCAATTGTCATATCATGAAGACCAAAAGAAACACAAACTTGACTTACGTTCTGAAACTCACAATTAGTCAAATAATCCAAAACATCCGACAAGTATCGGGAAAAACCACTATAAAACAGCCATAAACAGGGATTATTAACTTAAGTGTAAACAATATTACAATTAGAATCTGAATTATTAACCAAAGTGGTTTGAGTGTTATTGGAAATGTTACTGGAAAACACCAACATTTCCACCAACACAAGTTTTTTTAAGCACAATCAGATTCCATTTCATCAAAATAAAGTTTAATGTGTCTAAAAATAGAATACCAATGAGAAAAAAATTGACATTTTCTTGAAACTTATTTTTTTCTTAAAAGAACGTTTCACGTTGGTTGGTATCAATGAAGACTCGACACACATTTCTTTAATAAAAACAAATTTTGTAAAAGCAAAATCAATTTTGTCAAACTTATTACCCATAAAAGGAATCTCTTCAAGTTTTGTTTTACCCTTTATCTAATGGATTGAGGAAAACAAAGGAGTTATCAGGATCAACTTTAACAAAAATATCACCCTCATTGTGCTGGAGACCTGCTTCCGATAAAACATTAGAATTTAAACCAATATTAGTGCAGTCCAAAAGTTCTTGACTGAATGTCGGTGGTGGTGTGCCAACATTCCCACCAACATCCTAAAAAGAAGCACATAGATTGACGACTTCTCCCTTCAGAGTTGTGGAAAACAAGATTTTCTCAACAACAGGGTCTGTCTCTACTTCCTTAGACTCATAGTCACTTAAACTAGTTTTAAAGATACTTTTCGCTAAAGTATTAGCACATTTAAAAGCAAAGTGACCAAAATTAGAACACTCACGATATTTTAAAAACTCAAGAGTTTTAGGATTAAAATCTTCTATCAAAGAGTTTGAGCTTTCTCGAGTTTTCAAAAACGTAGAGTTTTGAGCAAAGGTCGCATAGAGTTTGAAATAAGTTTTAGACCACGACTCTTAGTAATAATACTCATACGTTTAATAAGTGCAACACCATCCTTATACACAAGATAGCAATTGTCCGCCATCCTTGTACCTGTAAGAAAAAAACATTTGAATCATAAAGAACTTTGCAACTTTGTTTATCAAATTCCACATTCATATTATACTATCACAAAGTTGACTTATTCTAATCAAATTAGTCATAAGTCCATTAACAAGAAGAACATTGTGAAGCTTCAGAAGGCCTTCAACATTCAACGTCCATTTACCGATGATTTGCCCATGGTCTCCACCTCCGTAAATCACTTTTCCTCCATTATATGTCTCAAAGTCCGTCAAATACTCACGAGTACCCGTCATATGATGCGAGCAATCACTGTCAAAATACCAAGACCCTGCAATCATATGCTTAAAAGAAGTATAAACAAAGTTACACTTCACATCAAATTTGTGAACCCAAACAGATTTGAATTTGCGAGAGGTGTTGGTGTCAGTGTTACTGTGACTGACCAACACCGGGACCAACACTAGACCAACAGACCTTTTATTAGCAGTTTCAGCTTTAATTTATGACAATAAGGTTTAATATGTCCAGGCATAAAGCAATGATGACAAATATATTTACGCTTGCGGCGTTTTGATTTTTCAGAGGCTTTAACCAAGTCTTTACTTGGTGTTTCACAAGCTTCTTTTGATTTAACAAAAACAGGAGTTTTAAATCGAGTACTAGTCTTACCGGTACTCGGCTCTTCAAAGATTGAAGAGAAGTGTCAAGTTTAGATTTTACATTACCAAGTTCTTCATCTTTTGTTGTGAGAAGCACCTCCTAATGAGCAATAGACAACTTTTAGCTGATCGTTCTCATAACTCAATCGTTCGTTCTCCTTGGTAAAAAGTGTGGTCTTTTGAACCAACTTTGATACAACTCCTCGTACGCGTCCATCACCTCGTTGTCCTTATCATCGGGGTCCTCAGCCTTCACATCTCCTGTAGTAATAATAGTGGAATTAAAATTCACAAGATTAGATTCACTAAAAGGTGTTTGACACTTAGAACAAATAGGCGAATCTATATGCTTGCACTCAGGATCAACACTTAGTGTTGTCAAGTGCCCGCTCATGATGCCAATTGAAATAATTGCAAGCTCTAATTCGCTAAATTGTTCATGAATAAAACTAGAAAACTATTAGAACAATCAAACAAAGCAAGTGTGTTTTGTGTAGATTGTAAACAAATAGCATCATAATTAAAATAAGAAAATACAAGATTTTAAAACTTTTAACTAAAAGGAATAAATTCTTGTAGTCATGCCTCAAGGAAAAAATTATCTTTACTCGAAAAGTGTATCATAGATCACACATGAAAACATAAAAAAGTAAAGATTACGAAAAACTCCTATCGAGTAAGATTATTCTAAATCAGTATTACTCTTCCAAAAGTTAAGAATCACAATCTTTAGGATTGGATCTTAATAAAAACACAAAAGCATGTAAGAAAAATAATTCGTTCAATAGGATGTTAGTGCAGATGTTACAACACGAGAAGTAACATCTGCGTTTGGGTATATTTGCTGTTGATCGAATAAATCGCTCTCAACTTTAAACTCTGATCTTTTCATGTATGCTCTCTACGTATTAAGTGTATTCGAGTTGTAGAGTTAGTCCTCATATTTATATAGATATCCTTACTTGTAAAGAGTCCTACAAAAGAAGGAAAGAATATTTACATAATATATTGCAAATAAATCACTTTAAATAACAAACGACGCCACTTGATACGACCAAGAAGATTGGTTCACAAGAACAGAAAGTACTGACCTCAAATATGTGATCAGCGACCTGATAGATCTCCAAAAAGCTCTTGGCGACCTGATTGATCCTACAAAATAAAACCCAAGTAAGGCAGTGGACAGCCCTGGCGTAGGCCCTTCGATACTTAAGTTAGATAGTGTTTGAGGGAGTTATGCGAGAGCTTAAACGTAGGATATATAAACTTAGAGAAAAGAATGAGACCTGAGTCCTCTTTATATAGATAAGAGACGTGTTCCCAATACAGGGTTCCCGTCTCCTATTGGGACTATAATACCATAAATAACGACCGACTTAAAATTAAAATTTCTCATGTATGCTAAGTTTTCATAGATATTACAACTCTCGCTAGATTACCGTAATAGCCATGGGCCAATAACCATATCCATAACCTTAGTCCGCTGGGACCCCATACCATAACCCATAATAGCCTCTCAATAACGAGCTATCACTTAGTACCGAGGAGAAATATAATTGCAACATATATAAAATCAAATAATATACAAGATAAATACCAAATAAAATAAGTATAAAAACTTTCCTAAACAATTAATATCTAATATATTTGGTAAGAACGTTAAAATAATATGTAGATAAAATAAACTTTTAAATGGAATAAAATTTTTATAAACCTCATATGTATCAAATAATTTATTAAATTTTTAATCTTTTTTAAACTCAAATAAAATATTCTTTTTAAAAATAACTTTCATGGAGGACATGTCGTGTCTATAAATTAAAAACAAAGAAATGCACATATATAGAAACGTCCTTCTAAAGTTCAATTCTTGTAGACATTGGAATACTTCCAAATATTCTTTCCACTTTCCCGTCACAGTTGACTGAATATATTTTTTAGAACTTTTCGTGCTTGACTGGTGTAATTATGTTCAAGAAAAGGTCGTTATATATAATTATTAATGTAAATTTGATAATTTAGTAATAATAAATGATTGGAAAAAAACAAGATACTCTTGAAAACTCCACAGACATGGGCAATTTTGGTCATGCCATGAAGGTTATTGGATCTCATTCAAGGTTTGACCTAGAAAATTATCATGAAGTCCATCAGACGTTATACGTGATATTCAAACATGCATGGCAGAAAAAAAAAAAGAAAAGAACAAAACAAAAAAGGAAAGAAAGAGAAATTCAAGGAGGGCACATCATACAGTATAAATGTCAAATTTTAAGCAATAATAAATGGAAACATAGGACCCGCTAGGGTTCGTTATAAAGAGAATAGTTTCTTATGTTAGAAAAGAAAATCAAGTGGGAGAGTTAAAAAAACAAATCTAGATAAATTTAAAAATTACAAGAACCCTCTTGAGATCTGATTTCACCATTTTAACTCAATTGTTAGTTATAACACATAATTTAATGAAATTATCAAATATAGTATACCCATCAACTTCTCTAATCCTATAAATAGCCCCAAATTTCTACCTAGCTATTTCTATAATATTTAAGTATCAATGAACACAATTGTAAATATAAAAAGTCAATAAATTTCAATGGTTAAACTACAATTGGTTGGGTAAAATGTAAGGGGAAAAATAAACCTCAAGAAATCATCGTAACTTTGAGTTTTTTTTATTTTTTTCCTTTTCCTAATTTAATTTTCTTCAATTTCCTTTTTCACCCTTTTATTACACTAAACCTCAATGTAGTTTTACAGGTTATTCAATATAATAATAATAATATTATATATATAAATAAAGGCAGATAAAATATATATCATATATGCATGACTTAGACCAATGGCTTATTAGTCATTTTAGGGAGGTAAAATCATTAATTTTGCTCCAACAAGCTCTCTCAAGAACCTTTTTTTTTACTCGAAGTCTCTACAAGTAGTGAGCAACTTTAACTATGGGTGGGAAAAAAAATACCGAAATACTAAAACACCGCATTTACCGTACAAAAAATAATAAAAATACCGTATTTCTGGTATACCATGATATTCGATACTGTATCGGTATGCGAATTAAAAAAATCGGTAATTCGGTATATATCGAAATATCGAAAAAATATTGATATTTAGGTATATATATACCTAAATACCGAAAAATAAGGTTATTCGGCCAAAAATATCGGTATTCGGTTATAAAATTTTTGTAATTTGTTTTTGTTACATTCGGTATGAAACGGTATAATACATATACCGTTCATGAATTTGACATACTTGTATTTTCGGTACAGCGGTATGTGCCGTGTAATTTACCAAAAATTCAGTATGACGACGTTCGGTATACCGTACCGACCCAACACTAACTATGACTCTATATTATTTCTTTTTTCTTTTATCTAAATTGGCTCTTTATTACTTCTATATATATATATGAAGAAGGCCTATGTTCGGCAAGAGCTTGATTGCTCAATTGGGCCCAGAGGATAGATTCCATAGTTGTCTCTATCTATAGCCCAAACTTCCCTTTTGTTTTTCAAAATAAATAGTAATTATTTTCCATGAAAAGTATGAAACGATTAATAAGGGGAGTAATTCATAAATATATCAAAGTGGGATTGACAACCCTTTTCATTCTTCTTCAACGAAACATAGATATATCAAAGTGGGATCTACATTTTGTTACTGCTAATGTGGAAATAGTGTTTTCATCGGTGAGATTGTGTATGGTATATTGCGCAATCAAATAGACGATGAGTGGATAAAACATAGCCTCTTTGTTAGCGAAATTTATATTTTTTTTAACATTGTCAAGAACTTATTGTAAAATGATTTCGTGAAAACTCATAAAAGACATTCGTAAAAGTACGTATGTATTTGTGTTCATTGCGAAATTATTTACTTTTTTATTTTATAATCTCGGACCCCACTCAATTATAAATTCTGACATCGCCCCCATATACCTACATTTGTTTTGAATAGAATGAGAAATGATGAGAAATAACATGTTTTGAATTGAAAAGTTGGTGAATATGGGCTTCAATTAGATGGTGGGCCTATGCTATTGGGTTACTCCTTTGGTTGCCCATTTAAAAAATTTCTTTTTATTCTGCTTTTGTTTATTTTTTGACTGCTTCGATTTTATTTTGTAAGAAATGAAATATGTATAGTTTTTGTGTTTTTTTTTAAATAATTATATTGTTACTAATGAATATATTTTGAGAATAAACTTTCAATAAATAATTAAATCAACTAGGGAATAATTATTATGTCAACAAATTAAATTAGGGTGATACAATTCACACGCTAATTTTACTAAGCAAACAAACTTCTTAATTAATGATATGAAAATAAGGCACGATAGTGATCGTTCCAAAGATACGTGTTTTTCGTAAAATATTGTGTAAATAACTTCACCCATCAAATTATCACTTTAGTCATTGAAATGTAATAAAAAATAAAGAGATTATATCTACAAATTATAAATTTAAAATTGGACCGCACTGAATCTGAAACCTGGCTCCGCATCTTTTCCTTTATGTGGTTGGACATCAGCTGACTTATCACAATTTTGTTCGATTCCTGCTACTTAACCAAATCGAATTACAATAAGTACACCAATTGTAGATGTAAACTTGAAAAATACTTTGATGAAGCCACGTGGGACACCATTGTTTTGTTCTCTTCTCCTAGAACTTTAGTCCCTGTGACATGACAGTGCCAAATAATTAATTTGCTTTTCATCTATATATGAAAACTCACAACAAATAATGCATCATGAAGACTAATCAGACATTACTTTTCGTTTTCTATTACGTGAATCATGTAGGCATTAAGTTTTTGCAGTTCTCAGGTGTAAATATATATATGTATCTTGTCCCAATTTAGGGGCTCATTATTCATCTATTCCACACTATAATCAGACGCGTAATTCAGAAATATCAAAAAAATTATTTATTTATGATCGATTTGTTCGTGCACATCAAAAGAAACGACGAACTCAGCCAACCTTCGCCTCTTGCGAACATAAATAACAAATTACAAAAGTCCAAATGCCAAACAGTGTCTCTGGGGTCTTTGAAGTCTTGTTTCTATCAAAAAGAGAAAGAAAAAAGTACAAGATTCATGTATATCACTTTGACACTTCTTTAAGAACTTGTAAAGAACAAACTAAAACATCCAAACAAAACACTATTGATAGTGCCACCAATTGGAGTTAATATGTCCATATCATATATTGCCATAAACTAGATTACAAACCAACACCGAATCAAAATAAGTTATACAAGTCATGAACTTAATTATTGGGAAAAAGACTTGTATGTGAATATCTTACGGATTTTAATTCGTTTGATACATTATTTTTTCGCTTAATACTATTACTTTTAGATATAAATGTGTCATTTTTATATATTATATTGTAAAGTTATATATATATATATATATATATATATACTATATATATATATATATATATATATATATAATCAATATACAGTAATTTAATATATAAACTGCAACATTTAAGGGTGAGTGACATTTTTCAAAAAGAAATTGACTGTTTTTATTCAAAATGCGAATCAACTCTTTTAAATCAATAAGTGATACTCCCTCCGTACGGAAAAGATAGGCGGGTAGACAAAATACGAAGTTTAAGAAGACAAATTGCTTGTAATTGGAATTGTAAAATTTTTGCTATTTTTACTACTTTACGCTTAACTTTTTATTATTTCAATAAATAAAGTAAACTCAATAGGGTTATTTTAGTCTTTTTTGTGGTATTTTAACTTTTAAAAAACGAAACATGCCTATCTTTTCCAGGCGGCCCAATGTGCCCAAGAGTGGTGCACGGGATGGGAATAATGGTGGAAGAGTGGCATCATGCGTGAAGGCTTCAGAATCTTCCAGAAATGTACAGGACCTGTTCGGACGGGTTCGGTCGGGAAGATTCATGGGCGGGACGAGCTGATGGAAGCTGCTAGAATCTTGCGGAGGAATGTGGACGATTCGGGACCATTTTAGTAGTTTAAGGGGCTAAAATTTAGAGATATGCTTCTTAGAGACTTAGATGGGAGCGGAATATTCTAAAATATCCTAAAATATGTCTTGATTTATACGCGCAAATAGTAGATGTGTCTAGAGAATAGAATTTTCTAAAAGGGTCATGTAAATATGTAGGAGCATAGTGTGGAGGGCTCTAGAATGTGTCTGGAGTCTTCTTAAGGACTAGAGTAGTGTAGAGCATTATAGATCCTCCATTTGAGGAGGTGATGTTTAGAGTTTTGTAGGTTTCTCTAAAGAGTTGCCTAAGAGGGGATGAGAACAACTATAAATAGAGGTAGAACTCCTCATTTATATACACCCAACCAAGTTTTTTCAAGCTAATAATGTTTGGCAAATACTTGGGTGAGACTGGTCTCATAGAATGAGACCAGTTTTTACCATTTTATATTTGGATCCAAGTGACCCATACCCTTTGACCCGGACCCAGACCCAAACCTTGACTAGACTAGACCGGTACCCACACCCTCAACCGCACCCACGCCTAGACTAGACTTGACTCACCTGGACCTCTTATCCATTCGAAACGTCATTCCTTCCTTCGTAATTTCTTGTGAAAATCTGTCAAGGTAAAATCCTTCAGATAATTCGTGCTGAAATTCAAGCTAAATTCGAAGCGAGAATTTGAGCAACTTCAATTTTTCAGTTTAGATATCAAATTTGAGCAACGTTGAAGCCATTTCGAGAATAAATCGCCAGCGAATTGAAAACTTCAATTTCTCAGTTTCGTTTTTAGGGCTTGCATATCGAAGGTGATTTTCCTTCATTTTTTATGTCGATTTTCTGTGTTTCACTCTTTGAATACATAAACTTACTCGTATTTTGTATTTGTTTATATGTTTTAGTTTTTTTTTTACACTTATTCCTGTTCGACTGCTCATCTATTAGGTAGAACACCATAGAAACTTCGCTGACTGTGTGTTTTATGAGTTTTGAAACTAGGTTTTATTTTTGTTTGACTGTTTTTTAATTTGTGTTATATTTTACTCATCTATTATGACTGTTTTATAAGTTTTGAAACTAGGTTTAGTTTTTTTTTTTTCACAATATCACAAAACTTGTTCAAAGTATCATGTAATATGTTAATAGTATTACAAAACACTACTCATACTCATTTTCTGTATTTTATATATATGATTTAGTGTTCTTTTTTTTTTAGTATCACAAAATAACTTAAAAGTATCATGGAACATGTTAATAGTATCACAGAAAATTACTCATTTTTCTTTAATTTTTATGTTGATTTAGGCTTTTTTTTCTTTAGTATCACAAAACATGTAAAAAGTATCATGGAACATGTAACATGTATCACAAAACATATCTAATGTATCAAACAATATGCTAGGAATTAATTTTTTATTTGGTATTATATATATATATATATATATATTTATTTATTTTTTGTGTTTCTTTGTTTTATTATCAGATAATGAAGAAACAGAGAGCTAAGAGATTGTCATATCCACCAAAACCAAAGACAAAATCTGCTGACGTGCATATGCCATCTGTTCGTGACGACCTTTTAAAGCTTAATATTGATCGATCGAAAGCCGAAAGAACTGGTGCTGCAGATAGTGATTTTGTAGACAAAATTTTGGATAAGGTGAAGAAGGTGACTGGGAAGAGTGTTGTTCAAGAACATACTAAGGTTGATTCTGAGCCTACGTCCTTGCCAAAGCCAAAGAAGATTGTTATTAAGAGTAAAGTTCCAGAGATTGCTTTGGAGAAGGGTAAGGGGTCAGTCAATGAAGGGCTGGAAAAAAACTGCAAAAACTGTGCCGAAAGTTGTTCGGGTAGTTGACGAAGGTCGGGAAAAAACTGCTCAGAAAAGTGTTGGGGTAGTTGATGAGGATCTGGAAAAAACTGTCCAGAAAGTTGTTTGTGTAGGTGATGAGGTTTTGGGAAAAACTGTGCCGAAAGTTGTTGGGGTAGTTGATGAGGATCGGGAAAAAACTGTTCAGAAATGTGTTGAGGGGGTTAGTGATGAGGGAAATTTGAAGAAGAGGAAAGCTAAGAGTGTTGCTTTCTCCAAGGCTGAACCAGTGAAGGATCTTTCAAAGAAGAAAAGGTAAAATTATTTTTACAATAGCTAATCAAGTATCATAAAATGTATTGAAACTATCATAAAAAATATTAAAAATATCACAGAACACACTTATTTCTTTGTATCAAATAGTTAGTATGATTCTTTTCAATATCTGATCAAGTATCACAAAATGTATTGAAAGTATCAGAAAAGATACTAAAAGTATCACAGAACATCCTTATATTTGTATGAAATAATTAGTATGATTTTTTAAAATATC
>BMAC01000071.1:1685317-1698703 GCA_014905375.1 Phtheirospermum japonicum
ACCAACGTCCCAGATTTTTTTTGTTTTTTTATTTGATCCCATAATTTTAATTTTGGACTAAAACAGTCCGAGATGCAATTCTCTTTAAAGTTTTATTTTATTTTTTTAATTAATAGGACACTATTACCAACGGTATCCCGATCTATTTTTTTTACTTTTGGCCACATTGTAGTTTTGTAGTTCTATGATTTTGAAAAGTGATGTTAAGTCTCGTGGTAAATAACACCAGACCTAACATCAACCAGTTTGGAAATCGTAAACTTATAACACAGCAGATGTTATGATTAATGTTAAGTAACACCAGTAATAACACCAAACATAGTAATACTAGAATAGCAGCGGAATAAATTGAACACACTTATTAAACTTTTAGCACTTAAGTAAACGTACTTACGGATATGGGTATACAAACCCGAAAACTATATTACTTAATTGTTCAAGATCAATTACAAAATATTTAAGTAATATATGAAAAACAAATGCATCAAAACTTGATACATAAATACTTGTTGCTACGATTGATATGATCTCCTCTGTTGGTTATGCAACGTTGAAAATCTCTTGGTTCTGAATTGTAGCTCCAAGTAGATTCCGTTCTTGTGTTCTGCTTTTTTGAAATCGCCCAGTCCTCTTTCCGTCGAATTCTTATCTCAGCGTGTGTATCATTTGCGTCGTTCTCCCTTTCTTAAATAATCAAGATCCCTAGTCTTGATAAACAAATTAGGCTAAAAATAAAGAAACTAAATAAAATCCTAAACTCCACTTAGGAAGTAATTCTAGATTCCTAAATAAACCAAAGTCCAAGAAAGGCAAACAAACAAAAAGGAAAATTGCCAAGAATAAAATTCTCAATAGTCTCCCCCTTTTGCCTTTTTGGACAAAACACAAACGACTCAAGCAAGACATACCAAAAACTCCCCCTAAGTTTAACACTCCCCCCAACAAAACATTGTTTAAACAACCAATAAAACAAACAAAGTTTTTCAAAAGGAGATTAGACAAACAAATCAGGAACTCAAAGACCACGAGTCCTCTTTGAACGACATGGAGACGTCGAAGTTCCTTCACCCTCAGCTTTCCTTTTCCTCAGCATCATCCTCATTTTCTTCAGCCTCTTATTCCTCGAACAGATCCTTTTCCTCCTCTTTTCATTGGCTAAGCTTGCCAGCACTTCAGCAGCTTCTCCATCATCAGCAGCAGCATCAGCTTTTCCACCATTATTGTCATCCTCGGCAGCGTCGGCGGCATTCTCTCCCCCTTTTTGTTCACAAATCAAAAGGGCCTCCATCGAAGAACCCCGCAGTGCCTAGAGCTGTGCAATCTGGTTGTCAAGCATAGTGAGATGAGCACGAACAACCCGAGCTGAGAGACGAACCATGTGGGGACTGGTGTTGGGAATGCCAGAACTGTCACCAGATGCAACACCATCCCGCACGGGTGCCTGCCAGGGGAGATCCACAACACGTGCCCCAACCAAGTGCTGGCTACGTAGGGTGAACTACTCAGCCTCTCCAGTAAGAGCATCATCCTCATATGGCATAAGGCCTTGATTCTCCATGATGCTATAAATAAGAGAGGGAAAACAAAGAGAAGAAACATTCTTGGAGGTGGCAAACCTGGTTATATCATCAAACACCAGTTGCCCAAAATTGAACTTGATACCCCGAACAAGTCTAAACAAGAACTGATCTTGATGGCGAGTCAGAGCGGTTGTATTCTTCGAGGGCACCCAGTTGGAAATGACTATCTTATGCAAGACCGAGTAAAGGGAGGACAAACGTGTGCTGGGCAACTATTCTCGCCACTTGTTCACCAATCCACCAGATAAAAACAGAATGACTTCATTCATGATGGTACGCCTCAGTACCAAACAATTCATTAATCAAGTCCGGAGTAAAGGAATAGACCTTCCCGCGCAGAAACACTTTCCCATAATTCACAAATTTGGGATTGGCAACAGAAGGTAACAAATTTGCATAAAACTCCGAGACATAAGCACAAACAAATGGCATGGCAGTAGTGACAGTTGAAAACATACCTCAGTGCTTAAAGAAAGCAATAAGATTTTGATTTTCAAAGATATCAACCGTGACTCGGCACTCAGAAATTAAGCCCCGGTTCTGATATTTTGAGAACAACTCCTCGGCTATGCTTGTCAGGAACCTGAGAGAGACTGGCTCCATGTCCTCAATCTCAATGGCCTGAGATGGAGCTTCATCATAGTGGTCTGAGGCAGCAGATGTGATCGGTGCACCTCTAGAAGAAACAGAGTCAGAATTATCATTGTAGGATGGAACTGGTTCAACAATGGGTGATGTTGGCTTTGGTGACAAATCACCAGACCTAACATCATCTTTCTGGGTGGCAGAAGGCACAATGCCCTTAAACTTCTTCTTTGCGGCCTTCTTGGATTGTCGAAGATCTCGGATAAGAATCTTGTCAGAGGGATCGGGTGAAAACTCGAACCCAAAATCAGGTTTTGGGTGAACCTCAGGAATAGGAGTGGTAGGAGGTGTAGCTTCAGCAGGCTTAGAGGAACTGGAAACCTCTCCAGTGAAAAAGTCAAGAATCTCATACGGAGCAGTTGAGTACTCAGTTTCAGTTTATCCGGGCGACACTTTGATATGCGCATGAGGGTTCATTTTGTCAGCAAACTTGACAGTCTCCTTTTGGCGGCGAGTCGCTGTCGACGCCACGCGGGGAGCAGGGGAGGTCGTCGGTGCAGCAACAGGGGCAGAGGGCAAAAACTCCTCATCATCCGAGTCCATCATGACAGTGACGTCCTCAGTTAGGTTCATGTGCTCGAGCAGCACAGTACGCCGTGGTCCTGCCTGACTTTTCGGAATAGCCGCCGGCACCACGCCTGGTGGGATGTTGCGTAGCTGACGAGACCTCTTCAAGGTTGGATAACAAACGTGCCCAGAAATTTCCGCAATAAGAGGCAGGTTTGGCGGGTTATCGACATCAATTTCATTCCCAGCCTGACCTTGAAAAACCTGCACCTTCGGATTAGCGTCAGTGGGCACCAGAATAGGAACAACGTCTTGAGATTGGAGCGGTGGAGAACCGACATGCGGTGTTACAACCGGTGACGGGTTTTCGAGGAAGGTGCTACCGATCTCTTCGCGGATATCCAGGCCACCAAATCTCGGAAGATTCACCGGTGCCTGGTCATCGGACGAGTTCTGCACGCCGACAGGGAGGGAGCACGGGAATTTTGCTCGGAGAAGACATCCTGTTGCAAATTTCAAAAAGAAAGCAAAAAATAGAGGCAATTCGAGAGAGATGGTGAAGAAGTTGAGAGTTAGAGAGTTTTAATTGAAGAAGGATTAAAAAAAAGTGGGATAAAAACGGTAACAAATCGGACTCTTAAACAGAAAAAATGACTGTTGTAATAGGAGAGAGAAATATAAGGTAAAAACCCTAATTTACCTATTATCCTAATTTAACACACAAAGGATTTTATTTCCATCCAAAAACCCCACTCCCCCTTAATTTAGGACACATGATCTCCACTCAATCAACCAAAAAACCAAAGCAAATCACATGTCCCTACAACTGCATAAAAATGAATTAGAGCTGGGATTTTGAACCATCACCACAGTCGTAAATATACGTACAGGGTGAAAAACCTCCTGCCACATCAACCTTGTATTACCTGTCCAGCTCACCGATGTTAACACCATTTAAACAACCGATTAACAAAAACTTCAACAAGATTGAGAGAAATCAAAGAGAGAAGCAAGCACAAGTAACAGAACACACAACAATTTGGCATCTTCACATAGTATGAATGTCTTAACAGATGCCTAAAATATATGACCTAAAAAATAAAGAAACACTTAACGGTTCAGTGACTTGATCAATGTTGCTTTTCATAACTGATGACATTATAACCAACATTACTTCAGGTGAAGTCAATGAAAACAGACCTCTTAACCCAAGTTAATGACTACGTCAAAAACGCTCAATGAGGTGTAATTGATTTGTAATTTTTTGTACACTTTTTTGTTACCTTTTTGTGTCAAATTCGCGTGTGTTTTGCTTTCATTTACGGGTTTTAGGAGTCGTTTTGGCCTATTTTGTTAGTTTTAGGTTTTTATAGCTTTTGTGCGGTTTTTAGTAGTTTTTCGTACATTTTTACCCTTTTTCATATTTTGGGCTGTAGGATGACCAAGAGGGTCTCGCGCACGCTCAGGACATCTCTTTCGACTCGGATTGGAACGGACAAGCAAGGGAGCACAATGCGACGAGGAGCGACAACCGGTGGACGTTTAGAGCGGAAACGAGAAATCGAGCCGGATGCAGCCGTTCCAGTCGATCGACTGATATCCCAGTCGATCGACTGACACAGCCAAGATCAACTGATCGGCAGTAGGTTGGCCAATTTTGGACGAAGCAGTCGATCGACTGACCCTTAGTCGATCGACTGCTCCTCAATCGATCGACTGACCCTTAGTCGATCGACTGCTCCTCAATCGATCGACTGAGTCACAGTCCAGCTCGTGAATTTTATCCCTTTTTGACAATTTTACCCCTGTGATTTTGTATTTATAGGCCCATCTTTCTCCAACCTTATCCAACTTTCCTTGGTGAAATTTGGACTTGTTCCATTTCCTCCAAGCCCCCCTTTTCTTTCATTCCTTGGCTTTAGAACCCTAGTTTGTAATTTTTAGATTAGTTTTAGTTTATTTTTAGTTAGTTAGTTAGTTAGTTGTTTCAAGCAAGTGTTGGAGAGGGTGACAACTCCTTCATTTGTGGATCTTGTTTGTTGAAGGTTGTAGCTAGACTTGAAGCTCTTGTGTTCAATGCTAATTGGGTAGTTTTTCTTTCTCTTTTATGTTATGTTATGTTTGTGTTGTTGATTTTGCTTTGGTGTTGGTTGTTTAATTTTTAGCTTAAGATGTTCATTGCATTTTAAATCCTCCTTTTCATTTTCTAGCTTGTTGTTCTTCTTGTTTGCAAAACTCCATTGTAGCATTTTCAAGTTTTTTACTCTTTTTAGCCAAGCAAACTTTAGACATATAAAAGCCAAATGGGACTTTCCACTTTGGTATTTTGACTTTTTTTCAATTTAATGCTTTTAATCAATTTCAATTTCAAATGCTTTGATTTTCCATCCATGAATTCTCTTTTAATTGTAAGCTTTATTTGATGCAATTAGTTTAGTAATTACGAGTTTAGAGTTTAAGTTTGTTTAGAACCACTAATCGGAGCTTGTCGAGACTCGGGATTGACAAACCCGAGAATTGGGATTGACGACCCCAACACTTGATCGACATTCGGGATTGACAAACCCGAATCGTGGATTAAGTGCTCGGCAAAAACCAATTGATCGTGGAGACGAACCGAACACCCTAAACCCTCATTCTCTTCATTTTCATTTAAATCACTTTTAATTAAAGTCTCCTTTGAAATTCAAGCTTTAGCATAAACATCAAAATCCACTCAATGATTAATGCTTTCCTAGTGTAGATTTAGTGTAATTTCGATTAACAAGAGAGTAAGTGAAAACACCGACCGCCGATAATATCTATCCTCGAGAGACACGACTCGGAAAAACTTACCACTCTACAATCGACTCCGTACTATTGCGGAGATGATTTCTTAGAGTGCTAAGAAATCTTCGATCAGTAATTTAAAGATTGGATCTTTTTAATCCAAATTTTCTTCATCTTTTTACAGATTTGAAGAGAAATTATCTTAGCATTTGCTTTTAACACCCCTTGTTTTAGGACCTAGGAGAAAACCAGTTTCTGCGGGAAAGTTCCACAATCACCTAGTTAAAGAGGTTAGTCTTTTTGTCACCACTTCTATTACAACACACGATTTTTTGCACTTTCAACCAGATTCAATGCATTCAAAATATGTATGAAAAAGAAAACGAAAATGCATGCAAAATATACAGATGTTGTGACTGATGACAGAAATGGGCTTCACAACATCAAAACCAACATGGGCTAGACAATGCACATACCGAGATCTCTTCTCAAACGAGAGAAGGTCTCAAAATCTAATGCCTTTATGAAGATGTCAGCTAGTTGATCGTCTGTCCTTACATGCTCAAGACTCACTATCTTCTTCTCAACCAAGTCTCGAATAAAATGATACATGATGTCAATGTGTTTTATACGAGAGTGCTGAACTGGATTTTTTGAGATATCTATGGCACTCGTATTATCACAAAGTACGTTCAGAACACTACTATGGAGATCGTAGTCTTCAATCATCTGGTTCATCCACAAAAGTTGCGTACACGCACTTCCAGCTGCGATATATTCAGCTTCAGCTGTAGAGAAGGATATACAATTTTGTTTCTTACTGTACTACGAGACCAGGTTACTACCCAAGAAGAAACAGCCTCCAGTGGTACTCTTCCTATCCATGACATCACCTGCCCAATCTAAATTAGTGTAACCAACAAGTTCAGTGCATGTATCTCTGGTATACCACAAACCTAAATTACTCGTTCCATCCACATATTTAATTATTCTTTTAACATCTTTTAAGTGTGACTCTTTAGGGTTCGGTTGATACCTAGCACATAAACACACACTGTACATTATGTCTGGCCTACTTGCAGATAAATACAGGAGACTTCCTATAATGCTCCTATAAACGGTGCTATCAACACTGATCGCAACATCATCTCTCGAAAGCTTGTTGGTTTTACCCAATGGTGTTTTCTTATGCTTTTCATTCTCTAATCCAAATTCTGAACTAAATTTTTAACATATTTGGTTTGGGAAAGAAAAATACAATCATCAAGCTGCTTAATTTGAAAATCAAGAAAGTAAGAAAGATTACCTTCAATGCTCATTCCGAACGTATTAGACATTCAATCTATAAACTCTTCAACATCTGTTCACTAGTGGAACCAAAAATAATATCGTCTACATAAATCTGAACTATAAGAAAGTGCTTGTTAGATTTGAGCCAAAACAGGGTTTTATTAATTTCACCTCGTCTAAAGTTTAGGAATAGATGTTGAGTCAACCTTTCATACCAAACTCTTGGAGCTTGCTTCAAACCATATAATGCCTTTTTCAATTTTAAAACAAAAGTAGGTTTGTTAGGATCAACAAAACCTTTTCGTTGCTCAACCTACACCTCTTCACTCAAAACACCATTAAAAAATGCACTCTTAATGTCCATTTGATGCAGAGATATTTTTAAATGATAAGCAACAACAATTAGGAGTCTTACGGATTCTATACGAGCAACCGGTGCAAATGTCTCATCAAAATAGATACCCTCAATCTGAGTGTACCCTTGTGCAACTAACCCTGCTTTATTTCGAACAATGTTCCCAGCTTCATCTGTTTTGTTCTTGAAAATCCACTTAGTACCAGTGACATGTGTATTTTCTTGGCGAGGAACCATATCCCAAACATCGTTATTGGCAAATTGGTCCAACTCTTCCTGCATGGGTTTGATCCAGAACTCATTCTTTAGAGCCTCTTCCACACGCTTTGGTTCTGTAGTTTCAAGGAATAAGGACTCTCGAATTTGAGACCAGTTAGTTGATAGACAGACATATCTTACCATTTCTTTGAAATTTAATAGTCGCTTCCTCGTGCTTCTCTCATCAAGATCTCCAATGATCTGACCTGTTGGATGATTCCTCTGAATTCTTGAAGGAATATCCCTCTGATATAGGTCAATCTGAGTATTCTGGAGATGGTGTTGTCACTGGTGTTAAGTCACCAATTTCAACATTGCCTGCTCCTTCAGGAATTGGTGTTGGGATTGGTGACATGTCACCAGACCCGTCATCACCTGCAACGTCAGTCTCTGTACCTGCACTATCATGTAAGCCATTCACAATATATTAAGGATTCTAATCATACACCAGGTCATTGTCCTCAGCAGGTTTAATTCCACTAATCAAATCATCAAATTTCACATTAACTAACTCCATCATGCACCGTGTTCTAAGATTAAACAATTTGTATGCATGGCTATTTTGGGAATATTCCATTAAAACGCATTTGTCACTTTTAGAGTCAAGTTTTGAAAGATGCATTCTATCATTCAAGACATAACACTCACACCCAAAGACATGGAAATAACTCAAATTAGGCTTTTTGCCCAACAACAATTCGTAGGGTGTAACATGTGACCCATGTCTGAAATACACCATGTTGATTGTGTGGCAAGCAGTATTCATTGCTTCTGCCCAAAACCGTTTTGCAATTCCATTTGAAATAAGCATGGTTCTAGTCATCTCAGCAAGAGATCAATTCTTTCTTTCGACTATACCATTCTGTTGAGGGGTAATGGGAGAGGAAAACTCACGAGTTATTCCTACATTTGAAAAATAGTTTGACAAAGCCTCATTTAAAAATTCTTTTCCATGATCAGACCTGACCTTTCCTATGATCACACCAAAACGCACGCAAAATTTTTTTGCAAGTTTTTTAAATCTTTGAAAAGCTTTAGATTTTTCTCTTAAAAATTCAACTCAAGTAAATCTTGAAAAATCATCAACTATAACCAGAACATACCGTTTTCCTCCAAGGCTTTCCACCTCCACTGGTCCCATGAGGTCCATGTGCATGAGTACAAAGCAAGTTGAAGTAGTGAGACTCTGAACATGTGGGTGTGGTCCCCTGACTTGTTTCTCCTTTTGGCATGCTACACAAACTGGAATGATCTTCGCATTAAGCTTCAGCAGACCATTTACAGCTTCTTTCTTTACCAACCTTTCCAACATATTGTAGTTGAAGTGCCCGAACTTTTGATGCCACACCTCAGCATCACTTAGTTGAGAGAACTCACAGAATACATCGTTATTCATTTGATAACAATTGCCACACGTCCTTTGGCCAGCGAGAATGCAAGTATTTCCTTCGTCGTAGACTTCACACTTTTCTCGTGTGAACTTAACACTGAATCCACCATCACACAGTTGACTAATGCTGATCACGTTAGTCGTCAGTCCTTCAACAAGTAGTACATTCTCGAGTTTTACAATTCCTGGAACATGGAGAGTTCCTTGTCCAAAAATCTGGCCGTTTGCACCTCCACCATACTTCACCTTTCCACATTGGAACTTCACAATATTTGAGAGGAGGTCTTCAGATATGGTCATGTGTTTTGAGCATCCACTGTCAAAATACCATGCTCCTAGAATGTGAGATTTCAGAAAGGTATAGATCATGTTACATTTGATCTCATCCTTCTTCACCCAGACTTGTTTAACTTTGATGTTGGAATTCCGGAAACTGTCATGGGACACAACATGTTGCCTTGTACTCTGAAACTAATTTTTCTTACCCGCTTTCTTCCAGCAGAACGGACGAATATGACCAAGATCGCCACAATGATGACAAACATACTATCTTCTTCTCATTTTGTGATGCTTGGTTGTCTTCAATTTATGGTCAGTTTGTTGCACTTGTTGTTCAGGTTTGTAGCCAATACCATGTTTCGAGGACTTTGGGAAAGACATTCCCAGAATTTCGTCTAGCTTTGTCGTTCCCTTGTTGAGGTTTGAGAGAGTATTTTGTGCCTTCTTTAAATCGGCCTTCACTCGTTCTAATTCCGAGTCTTTCCTTGTGATAGCTGATTCAGACGAGTGATTATACTCAATTGATCATCCTACCCATGAGTTAGCTTCTCAACCTTAATCATGGGTGCTTTCACCTTTAGGACCTGATTTCCCCAATTTTCAAATAATTCGTCATACTCCACGCATAGTTTCTCATACTTGTCAGTTGTTTCTACAACTTTTGTATTCAGACACAAGATGTTGGTATTGATGTTGCCAACTTGTATATCGTCATCCCACAAAACATTAGCGAACAGTGCAGGAACTGACTTAGGTGAGTCAGAGTCACCTTTGGTTGAAGATTTCCTAACACTCTAAGAAATCTGCTCCGCAGTAGTACGGAGTCGATTGTAGAGCACTAAGCTTTCCCTAGTCGTGTCTCTCGAGGATAGATATTATCGGCGGTCGGTGTTTTTACTCAGTCTCTTGTTAATCGAAATTACACTACTCTAAACTAAGAAAGCATTAATCATTGGTTTGGTTTGAGTTTTGTGCTAAAGCTTGAATTTAAAAAGGAGACTTTAATTAAAAATGATTGGGTTTAGGGTRTTCGGTTCRTYTCCACRATTAATCGGTTTTTRCCGAGCACTTAATCCAMGATTCGGGGTTKTCAATCCYAAATGTCRATCAAGTATTGGGGTCGTCAATCYMAATTCTCTACAAGCTCYGATTAATGGTYCTAAACGAACCTAAACCCCAAACCCRTAATTAATAAACTAATTGMATCAAATTAAGCTTACAATTAAAAGAGAATTCATGGAGGGAAAATCAAAGWTTTTGAAATTKAAAGTGGACAAAAGMATTAAATTGGAGGAAAGTCAAATCACCAAAGAGGAAAKCTTCATACATCTTTTAAGAACCCAAGAGTTTGTTTAGACCATAGAGGTAAAAAGSTTCAAACCAACATMCATGGAGTTTTGAAAGAAAACAAAGGCAAGATGAATTGAATTGTAAGAACAACAAGACAAACTAAATCTAACAACATACCCTAAGCTAATTCAACTAACAAACACAACACAACAACATGAACAATAAATCAATAACTAAGCATAAAATTAAAAGGAAAGAAAACTACCAATTTCATTGAACACCAAAAGCTTCAAATCCAAATTACAACCTTGAAAAGCAACCAAAACTTCAATACAAAAAAGAGCAACAAGTGAAGGAGATTGTCACCCTCTCCAACACTTGCTAACTAAAACTAACCTAACTAAACTAACTACTAAGCTAACTAAACTACATTAACTAAGGATTTAAGCTAGGGTTTTGAAATGAAAGAGTAAAGGGTTGGAGGAAATGGAACAAGTCCAGATTCAACCAAGGAGAGTTAGGATAAGGTTGGAGAGAGCTGGTCTTATTTATACAAAAACGAAGGGGCAAAATCATCAAAATGGACCAAAATCACGAGCTGGACTGCATCTCAGTCGATCGACTGCTTCGCCCAAAATTTCCAAACTCACTGGACTCCAGTCGATTTGGGGAGGTCCAGTCGATCGACTGGCTCGGCTGCTCTAGCTCGGTTTTCTCGTTTCGCTCTAAACGTCCGTCGGTTGTTGCTCCTCGTTCACGCTGTGTTCCCTTGCTTGTCCGTTCCAATACGAGTCTAGTGGGATGCCTCCAAACGTGCGCGGGACCCGCTTGGTCATCCTACGGCTAAAAATACGAAAAAGGGTAAAAATGTACGAAAAACTACTAAAAATCGCACAAAAGTTATAAAAACCTAAAACTAACAAAATAGGCCAAAACGACTCCTAAAACCCATAAATGCAAGTAAAATACACGTGAATGCGACACAAAAAGGTAACAAAAAGTACGAAATCAACCACCCCACACTTAGAATGAATTCTTGTCCTCAAGCAATACTAATCTAGAATTACAAAACTACCCCCGGGTGATCCTAAACTAGTGCACAAAACTCAATTCGAGAAGTCGTGTGTTACAATGCGTGTTAGCTTGGCTAAAAGGACGACAATGATGCATTGACAAATAAAGTTTAGATCGACTCCCGAAACCTAAAAGTACTAGGTAACCCTCCAAGTCGATTCCCTCGTCCTTTCCCCGGCTAAGGTCTATCCACGGTCGAACCGTTAATCGGCTCCCTACTATCCCCGATCGTCCACATCTCTCTTTAACAAAAAAAAATCTAAAAAAGGAAAAAGAGGAGTTTATTATTTAATAACTACAAGGACTTATAACTTATCCTTGTTTATTCATTATCATTTCTCTTTTTTTTTTCTTCTTTTTTTTTTCATTTTTTTTTTTTTGTTTTTTTTTTGTTTTTCTTTTTTTCTTTCTTTTGGTACCCAAGGAGATGATGCACTTAAGTACAAAGAGAAATCAACAACTCCGATCGTTCGTTGCTACTAGCAACTTAAAATTTTACGATCGAGCACATGGAACAATTGACAACTCCAAAACGCAAAACAAAAATCCTATAGAGAGTGTTCGACGACGAGACTAGTTGAGGCACTAGTTCTATATGATCTCAAGGATAGCACGAAGCTAAAGCCGAACAAAGTTCCCAACGAGTCGAGTTACCTAAGTACACTAAATCCGATCGAAAATCTGAACTCCCTAACCAAATCATCAAAACCGCGTCACTTCGACAAGGATCCAAGCAAAAATAACACACATGCTACTCAAATTATCACAAGCAAGCATGCAACAATTTAAAAACCTAAGACGAACCCTAAATACCCCACACTTAAAACCTAGCAATGTCCTCATTGCATATTAAGCTAAGTAAAGCGGTAAAAATTGTAGGAAAAAGAGAACGCCCCTATCTCCGAGCTTGTGGTGACGTGGTCGTGCATAAGTCCTCTCCGGGAGTCGAGAAAAGCAACCTACAAGAAATGAACAAACGGGGGGTTGCAAAAATAAAATACGAATAAAAAGTTTTTTTCTTTTTAATTTTCTATTTTTTTGGATTTTCTTTTTCTTTTTTTTTTATTTTTTTTTTTACAAATTGGGTTGCCTCCCAATAAGCGCTACTTTAATGTCTATAGCTCGACGGTTTATACAATTGACGCTATCCGGGATCCAAGAAGAGGTGATGATCGTGGCACGCCTTGGTGTTCTCGAGTAGACACACGGGGTGACAAAAATCACCAAGGCAGGCAAGTCGAGCAAGCTGGTAGGTCAAAGCAACAAAAGAGTGGGCTTGCTTCGGGGGTCGGAAGAGGGAGTAGTCGACTACCCAAACGTGATCATCCCAAAATGGGTCGACGTACTCCTTCGTCTCCCCGATCGTAATCTCTTCTCTCTCGATTTTAGAAGTAGTCATAGTCGGGCACGAGAGAGTAGGATCCAACACATCCTCCACTACCTCTTCCACCTCCACTTGTTCAAGTAGCAACAAAGCATCGGGTGGTGGAAAAAGAGGCTCGATTAACTCCACATCCTCCAAAACCGGCACAACTTCATCATCCTCGCCAAAAGCAAGTAAGCTCGACAATCCAAGTGCCGTTGGAGACCCCAAAAGTGACTCCCCCTCAATTTCCAATACAACATCCTCAATAAGCACGGGAGGGGTAACGCCAACCTCCGACCCTTTCTCCTCACCTTCTAACTCCACCTCCTTGCACCCCTCTTTCAAAAGACCGTCAAAAGTTGCATTGCCAATAACAATGGTGGGATCCACCACATCGAATATGGGCATCTCGTCAAAACACGGTCTTTTAATCTTGTCCACTTCGTTGGCAATTTGCTCTACTTGAGTCTCCATGCGAGCAAGGCATTCATCCAATTGTCGAATCACCTCCACGAGCTCGGATGAGAGAGGCTCAAAGTCCGGGTAATTGGGCATAGACGAATTTTGAGAAAGTGAGGTGTAA
>BMAC01000071.1:1714456-1734815 GCA_014905375.1 Phtheirospermum japonicum
ATTATGAATAGTAAAAATAACCTCAAAGTAAAGGGAAGAATGAACCACAAGGTTAAGATATGTAAGAGTTTGTGATACTTTACTGAAAAATATAAAAAATATTTTTGGACCATTTTTTATGAATTGACCAACTTAGCAGATGTGATTTGATGATGGTCAATGTCACGTACGTTTTTTGGAATGTGGCCAACATAATGGACCAAAATTGATTTCTTTCTCAGGTTTTTTTGTTCAATTAATGTTTAAAAATAAAGAAGAATGATAAGAAATTATTGAATCACGCCACGTCAGCAAAAAAAACCGATCGTGATAATTTTGTACCTTTTTTGATGATTTTGCCAATTTCGTGTATGTGTTTTGATAGTAGACAATATCTTGGTCCTAAATTGGAAAGTGGAAAATATAATGGACCAAGAAAACAATTTTCCCTAGGTAACATATATACATATACATAAGTATTGCAAATTTTCATGTTTGTCAATATTGTACATAACATCACATGGATATAATCATAGGTAATATATATACATATACATACTTTGTATAAGAATACACAATAATACATACCATGCCATATATCCATATAAACAAATATTTATTAGTTACATTTAATAAATAATAGGGTAATTCGAGTTACCTTGGAGGAAAGACACGATTCTTTCCTAATTTTGTTTTTTCAATAGGTTTGTCCGCGATATGTTTCTGATAAAATAGACCTTATATTTAAAACTCCACCATTCAAATTGAACTTGTATATGTTTGGAATAATATATCCAAATTGTGATTTGATCCAACGGTTCGATCTTGCTAAATCTTGTTTTTAAAAGCGTTGCACAGAATATTCTGAAAACAAATTTTGCTTTGTTCGAAAATTTATATGTATTTTCTCGTATCTCAGAATCCAATCTTCACCATTCAAAACATAAATCAATAAGATTTGAATTTGTTTTAAAAATTAGAAAACGATCCAACGGTTGAAACATGAAAAAACAATTTTTTAAACTTACAGCATAATTAGATTTTTGACCTACGAAAATTGTTTAAATGTTGTTTTGGTTATGGAGACTTATTTGTCGATCACTCTCAATAGGTTCTCTTGTTCATCAAAGACTCCCTATATATAGGGTATCAAATACATATTAACTAAAAATAACAAATACCTAAATTATTCCTCATCAATTACTTGTCGACGAAGGTACACTAATTGTGTTTTTCTTCAACAATTCTCACAATTAATAATTAAAATTGATTTTGATTGTATCTATACACCTTTTAAAAAGTGGAAAATGAAATTGCAAATTCGAACAAAATATTTTTATGAGAAGAAATTGTTAGGGGGGGGAAATTAAATAGAGAGGCGATAATGGGCAGTGACGTGCACTAAGTTAATATGAGAGAAAATCTTCTCTATACATGTGGAGGATAAAATAATAATTAAATAATTAAAATGAATAATAAAAAATAACATTTATAGATTGTTATTTGAGTTAACCTCATTCCATAGACCTGTTAGGAAATACACATACTGACATTACAAAACAACACACAAATATAGAATGTGGTCTCATCTAGTTTTATCAAAGGCTCGTTTAAAACCAGTTGAAGATCATATAACTTTATTTATTTATAATCTTTTTTGGTTCCTTCTTAAAATTCTACCAATTTTCTTACTCTCAACTTTTTTTTCTCTTTAAATTTCTAGGTATATTGTAGCGGAAAAGAGGAAAAAAAGACCCGTGAATTGATTTGTTGGATTGTGAACTGCCCATTTTTTGTTTTTGAAGAATATTGTACAACTCATTTTTCTCTTCCCCTCTTGTAATTTTGCTGCTTTTTACGTCAACTCTTTTGGCCTACATATCGTATCTTTCTCTTTGTCATAAAACATATTAAACACTTTTCTATACGTAGGTATGATCAAAAACGGCCAACAACATTGAAGTGCCTAAATCGTGTTCAATAGGTTTCAACTTTCAGTTTGATGTGCGTGGATTGAAATTTAAAATAAATAACTTGTCTTTATTAAATTGAGGTAAGGTTTATTTTAATACCTCCCTCAACTAGTGCAATTTGCAATTTTTACGTGTGTGAATGGATGTTTGTAATTTTGAAAGGGGTGAATCCACCCCATCAATTACTTAATGCAACCCAATTATTTAATATACCACCTAATTTTAATTTAATTGTATTTTTTACTAAATGCACCCACCAAATACCAATATTCTTGTGAATGTAGAGACCGAGTGTTGAGACACGTATTTAATACGTGATTTAATAATTAATAATTTATTTAATTTTATTTAATATTTTGACTTTTTCTACCAAAAATTAATTTAAGAAGAGTTTAGACTTGTATCTTTGGTAATTGTATATTATTTAGTTTTTAGATTAAACTGTAATTCTCTTTGTCGCATATTTGATATTTATAATATTTTGTTAATCATCATGAATGTTATTTAGTATTTAAATTAGACTGTAGTTCTCTTTTTTTATACCATAATAATTATATTGTAATATTTATAATTTAGGAGTATAAAATTTTATCTCGTTTCCTTTATATTAATATTTAGCTAAAATATATTATGTATATTTTTTTTCTTATAGTAAAAAACAAATTTTTTAGGCTGGTAAATATTATTAGAACTCTAGACGTTTGATCTTATTTATTACTTGCAATATTTTCTATATATTTTTTTTTTCTTATTTTGTAGGTCTTTTTCACAAATAAGATGTGTGTATATAAAGTTGAGGGGAATTTTAGAGAGAAAAGTCGAAACCAGAGAAGTTGAGAGCGATTATATTCTAAGATGCAGATTTTCGATATTGGTTTATGTGAGATGCTTTCAGCATCTATAATCGCATCCTGTCGTTTGAATTGTTTTTCTTTGTTTTTATGTTTTCGTTAAAATTTAACCTTGTCATTTTAAATATTAATTTTTGGAAGAGTTATACTGATATACATCATATCTATTCTTTACTAGTTTTTAGTTTATCTCTATGTAGTAGATTGCGACTCTATTTATAATAATAAAATGCAAGTCTCACTAAGTATTTTTGCTTTGTTAGCTCGACTAAATATTATTTTATATAGCCAGATTTTTATGTTTTAATACGTGTCTTTTACTTTTTACTTCTATGTTACTTATTGTTTACACTCTCCACGATGCACATGTATTTTATTATTTAATCTGTAAATTTCTACTGAGCTTTATAAATAATTTTGATAAGATTTGCAATATATTTAACAATGGTAGTCTACATCTAAGTGTGCGCACATGTGTGTTTTACTTGTGTTTATATTTTGATTAAGTTATATGGCATATATTTTGATTAAGTTATTTGCAATATATTTAACAATGGTAGTCTACATCTAAGTGTGCCTTTTTATTTTAATCAATCATTTCTTATTTAAGTTATTTTGCATCCAGTTATTTTGGTGGATTATACTTTATGAATGCCCCATAATTAATGTGTGTAGCTATTAGTTAAGCTTCAGCCTTCAGCAAGGATGCACTCTTAAAATAGATTAGGCTTGGTTTACTACAACATAAATGACCAACTCGAGGTTTAACTTGATTTAGTTTATTCACTTCGTTCTGGTTCAGAAAAGTAAGTCATGACTTGAGTTCTGACGTAAACCTAGATAGTTATAGAGATGGAGCCCGAGAAATGAATTTGGGAAAACTTCAAAATTTAATAATTTTATTTATTAGGAGTTCAAATATAAAGGTGTAAAGAAGTCTTTCATTTATCTGCAGTTAAGATTTTCCGGTAAATCACGATGGTTAGCGTCTTTTTCTTTTTTGCCCGCGGAGTCTTTGTTCTCTGTTCCTTCACATCCGAGAATTATTGGTTTTTTCAATCTGCATTGAGTGTGAGAATAATGGAATCACCAAGTAGATTTTTGTTATTGTATCTAATCTTTCTTTAGTCTGTGCGATACATTTTTTTGGGGGGAGGGGTCGTTTCGAGTTCTGGGAGTTTGTTCAGTTGTCGAGAGTGTCTGTGTAAGATTTTCCGCCATGGGAGTGTTGGCTATGGTGCATTGATTTTGGTAGGGATGGAAATTTTATTAGTAAAAATTTTGGAAAAGTCTAAGGTGCCTTCAAGACACTATACCCCCACTCCTTCCTGCATTTACAGTCGTAGATCTTTTAATATAAAAAATCTAAAATTGATCTAATGGTTACTACTGAACCCCATGAAATGAGGAATGGTGTCGTGAAGGCGCCGAAAAGTTCCCAAAAACTTTATATAACAGTAGGGGAATGGAAACAAAGCATTGCTAGTTGAGTAATGAAGCACTATGTTAATTGTAATGAATTTGGAAAGTTAAGGGGGTGCCCCCATCATTCCCGACCATGAACCTAGGGAAAGAGGGTTCCCACTCTATTTTTTGGGAGACAATTCTCATATAATAGAAGAATATTTTCCTCAAACAATTCATTGAAAATATTAATTTTTTATGTACTCATTCCACTTCTTATTTAATCAAAACTACTTCCTCCGTCCCACAAAAATAGTCCAGATACCATATTTAACATATCATTAATTTTTTATTTTCACACATACCTTTAATTAATATTCTTGAAATACTAGTTTTTACCTCGTAAATTGAGAATTGATGATTACAATGCAAAATCTTACTATTCCAATAACAAATATACTAATTTCGACACTGATTTCTATGAGTATTAATTGACATTAATAAATTCAAGAAGGGTATAATTGAAAAACACTAACTAAATTAATGACTTAACTATATAAACTATCAATTTCTTAATCTGTGAAACCAAACGTAAGATCATCAAATTGGGACGGAGGGAGTAATATAAACAGTACAAGTTTATCCATACTAACAAATTATATTTTATGTTATTGTTTGATTTTCTATTTCTTTCTTCCAAATTAATTCAAATAAGATTTATATTAATTTCATACTACCCATGTTAATTTCATATTGATCGTTTTCGATCCCACCTATCATTGCCGGATTCTAGTTGTCGTCGCGGACTTTCGATCGAATTCCATACTACATCATAAAGTTTCATACTATATCGCACAATATACTATACTTATTAAAATTCATATTAAATCATAGAATTTTGGTACTATTCATACAACTAAAAAACCATATATATTTTATAATAAACTTCCATACCTATTTGATCGAATTGTATACTACATTGTGAAAGCCTCGTACTACATCATTAAATTTTATACTACATCGTATAATTCATACAACATCGCCGATTTCTTTTACTATATCGTGAAATTCCATACTAATTCTTGTAATATATGTATTAGTTGAATTTCATACTAAGAAAAGAAAAAAAAGATTTCAACTAACAATCTGTACTAAAATATTTGTTTTCTTCGTTTTTCATCTTTAATTCCAATTCTATATTACACAGTAAATTTTAAACTAAAATGAAATTGTAATAGAATTGTACCAGTATGAACTAAAAACACAAAATGCACACTAGCATAGTTGTTAACCATGATGATCCTACCCCTGGTAATGTTGACTATGGTAAAGTGACAGCTGTGCAAGAGTGTGCATGGCAAAATACAAAAGAAGCTAGAAGACAAGGAGAGCCGTTGTGCATGTATCCTGCCAACCCTAGCAACGACTCTTTGCCTACGTGTTGATCAGATGATGTAGCTAGTACATTTGTGTTGTGTGGCTGAGATCATTTGAGAACAACGTGTTGTATGCTATATATATGTGCACATCTTGTTCTGTATAACACACAGAAAATCAGATAAAGAAAAACAGCTTTTGGTGTATGCTTTTGGCAATATGAGCAGTATTCCTTTTTTAGTTTTTAGCCCCTTTATCTTTCATGGTATCGGAGCGGGTATATCCTGCTTCTGATGAACAATCTTTGTCACATTAAATAACACCCTTTTTTATATGTATAACCCCACCATGGCTGACTCAAGCCAATCCGGCTCATCAAATAATATCACTCCAACAAACACAAACAGCCTGATCTACCCTCAAAGCCAACTTTTGTCCATAAATTGGATGAAGCAAATTTCTTAATATGGAGACAGCAAGCTATAACTGCGGTCAGAGGCTATGGACTGGAATACCTCATCAAAGAAGATGCACAAGCACCGGAGAGGATGCTGATGGATGAAAATGGACAACCAGCTTCAATAAATCCTGAGTTCATTACATGGCAAAGACAGGATCAAATACTCGCTTCATGGCTGCTCTCATCCTTAACAGAATGTATACTGGTTAATGTTGTTGGTTTAAGTTCTTCTAAACAGATCTGGCATGCTTTGGAAATTTTGCAAGCCAATCAACGGCTAAAGAAATGCAGCTCAAAATTTAATTGAACAGCCTCAAAAAAGGATCTTTGTCCATGAGGGAATATCTAAGCAAAATAAAGTCTTGTTGTGAAATGCTTGCTGTGATAGGGAAAAGTGTGAGTGAGCAAGATCATATTTTGCACATCATCACAGGTCTGGGAAGTGAGTATGATCCAGTCATGGTCTCGGTCTCATCTAGAATAGAACCCTGGAACTTAGCTGACATTCAAGCATAACTCTTAAGTTATGAAGCAAGATTGGAGGCTGCAGGTTTATCTGTGAATCAATCTAGTGTTAATACTGATGGGACACTACCTGTTGCAAACTCTGTCAATCAGCAAAACTACAGGACCTTTTCCCCTAGAGGAAACCAGAATCAATTTAGAGGAAGGGGGAGAAACAGCAGAGGTTCATATAGAGGAAGAGGGGGTAGATCACAGGCTACAAGGATTGTGTGCCAAGTTTGTCAAGGCACAGGGCACAGTGCAGCCAAGTGCTGGTACAGATATGACTCAAGCTACAATGGAGCAACACAAAATTCCTCTGCAAGCTCCTCAAACTCCCAATATCCAGCAAATTTCAGAACACCTGCAGCTAACATTGCTCAAATTCCACCTGCACAGCTTGATAACTCCATGGATCAATTTTGGTATCCAGATTCAGTAGCAACCAACCATGTGTGTAATGATCTCAGCAACATGTGCATTGCTTCAGAGTATCATGGAGATAATAAGCTACATATGGGAAATGGAGCAGGTGAGAAAATCACCTATATTGGTAAAGCATCTCTCTTTTCTAATGACGATCCTACTAATTCCAGAATTTTTACCCTTAAGAAACTTTTAAATATTCCAACCATAACAAAAATCTCCTAAGTGTCTCTGAATTTGCAAAAGACAATAATGTTTTCTTTGAATTTCACCATACCTTTTGTCTTATCAAGGATCAAGCTACACAAGCCATACTCCTCAAGGGAAAGCTTAAGTCAGGCCTTTACCAATTCAAACTTCAGAGTTCCAAGCCAAGCCACTTCCCCAGCCTTCAATCTGTCCATCAACCAAGACTTCATCATTCTCCATCTGTTTTCAACACTACTTTGAATAAAGATTGTGATGTTGATCTTTGGCACAAAAGATTAGGTTGTCCATCTAATGATATTGTAATAAAAGTGTTGAAGTCTTGTAATGTCCCTTCAAATCAAATAAAATTTGTGTCTAATTTATGCGCACCTTGTATGCTTTCCAAGTCTCACAAATTACCTTATTCCTCATCTGAACACAAATACAAACCTCTTGAATTGATACACTCTGACTTATGGGGCCCTTCTCTAGTAAAATCAAGAAATGGTTTTCTATATTATGTCTCTTTTATTGATCATTCAAGCAGGTTCACATGGATATACCTACTCAAACAAAAGTCACACACTCGTCGAGCCTTTTTGCACATGAATGCCCTTTCTGAAAACCAATTAAGCTGCAAGATTAAAGTTGTACAAACAGATTGGGGTGGAGAATTCAGATCTTTAACAACCTTTTTTCAAAATCAAGGTATCCATCACAAGGTTTCCTGCCCTTACACACCATAGTAAAATGGTCTTGCTGAGAGAAAGCATAGACACATTGTTGAGATGGGATTGTCACTACTAGCACAGTCAGATTATTCCCCCTCTTCCTCTATATGCACCTCTGTTGTTTCCCAAACCCACTGCAGATCCTCATACTCCTTCATCATCATCATCATCTCCATCATCACCTCCACCTACTTCCCCTCATCACACACTTGGTACACACCCTTCCAATCCTAGTTCTACACATGACTCTCATAGCACCATCCCTTTGTATGTCCAATTGCCACACTTCAGTGACTCTCCTACCTCACCTCCAACAAATCAATCCACACAAGTACCCTCTGGCCACACCAACTTACACCCATGATTACTAGAGCAAAGGCAGGTGTCCATAAACCTAAAGTGTTTCTTGCTGGCCTCTCTGATCAAACACCAGCCACAACTCTGCAAGCCCTATCCACTCCAGTTTGGAAATCAGCTATGCAATCTGAGTATGATGCCTTGGTTTCTAATAATACATGGTCACTTCCCACTTTACCACCAGAAAAGAACCTTGTAGGATGCAAATGGCTATTATCAAGAGACATGCAGATGGCACAATTTCAAGACACAAAGCAAGGTTGGTTGCTCAAGGCTTCTCCCAAGAAGCTGGTTTGGATTTTCAAGAAACATTCAGCCCTGTGGTCAAGTCAAATACTATCAGACTTATACTCAGTATTGCAGTTTCTTTTGGATGGTCCATTAAGCAACTTGATGTCAACAATGCATTCTTACATGGCAACCTGGAGGAAACCATCTATATGAGGCAACCACCTGGCTTTGAGAGGGGGAATAATCTGGTTTGAAAGCTATCCAAGGCTATCTATGGGCTCAGACAAGCTTCTAGGGCTTGGTACCTCAGAGTGAAACAGGTCCTTTCCATGCTAGGTTTTTCCAACTCAAGAGCTGATACATCTTTGTTCTACAGAACTCAAGGAATGATCAAAATGTTCCTACTGATCTATATAGATGACATCCTCATCACAGGAAATAGCAATTCTCATATTTCAGAAGTAATAAAGAAACTTGGAGATGTATTTTCACTCAAGGACTTGGGTCACCTACATCACTTTCTTGGAATAGAGGTGTCTTACACCTCAGATGGATTGCATCTCAGTCAAGGTCAATATATCAGAGATCTCTTACAGAAAGTGAACATGACAAATGCTAAAGGATGTCCAACCTCTATGGTCTCCACTTCCATATTGTCCAAACATCAAGGAAATCCCACCATCAATGGTAAAATGTATAAAAGTGTGGTTGGCGCTCTGCATTATGTAACAATCACAAGGCCTGAAATAGCATTCAGTGTTAACAAAGTTTGTCAGTTCATGTCATGTCCACTTGATGAACACTGGAAAGCTGTAAAAAGGATACTAAGATATTTGGCTGGATTACAGGACCATGGCATTCATTTCAAGAAATCCAAACACATGACCTTGACTGGATTCTTTGACTCAGATTGGGCAAGTGATCCAGATGATAGAAGGAGTGTAACCGGTTACTGTGTGTTCCTTGGATCAAACCTACTATCTTGGAGCTCAAAGAAGCAGCACTCAGTGTGAAGAAGTAGCACGGAAGCTGAATATAGGAGCTTAGCTCATGCTACAGCTGAAATCACCTGGTTGCAATATCTACTTAGAGAATTAGGACTGTTTCTGGATCATATACCAAGGGTGTGGGTAGATAACATCAGTGATATTGCATTAGCATCCAATATGATCCTTCATGCTAGAACAAAACACATTGAATTGGACTTTTATTTTGTCAGAAAAGTGGCATCAAAATCTATTGAAGTCTGTCATGTCCCCTCTGCTGATCAGGTTGCAGATATCTTAACTAAACTTTTGAGTAGACAATTCTTCTCTTGGCTCAGAATGAAACTTGGAGTGTCATCCTTAGCCGCGCTCGAATTGAGAGGGGGTGTTAACCATGATGATCCTACCCCTGGTAATTTTGACTATGATAAAGTGACAGCTGTGCAAGAGTGTGCATGGCAAAATACAAAAGAATCTAGAAGACAAGGAGAGCCGCTGTGCATGTATCCTGCCAACCCTAACAACAGCTCTTTACCTACGTGTTGATCAGATGTTGTAGCTAGTACATTTGTGTTGTGTGGCTGAGATCATTTGAGGAACAACGTGTTGTATGTTATATATGTGCACATCTTGTTTTGTATAACACACAGAAAATCAGATAAAGAAAAACAGCTTTTGGTGTATGCTTTTGGCAATATGAGCAGTATTCCTTTTTTATTTTTTAACCCCTTTATCTTTCAATAGTAAGTTACACGAACTTAGAAAACTTTTTAACTTTCAATTATGGCAAAATCCAACCCAGAAGGTTGGAACTTAGAATTAGTTCCTTAATCACTTTTTATGGAAAGTATTTATACTTACTCTAACAATTTTTCTAGTAGAATGAGATTCACACAAAATTATTGAATGAAACTATAATTAGTATTGGATTCAAACTGTCATCAAATTTCCATACAACCAACAACTTTAAAAGAAGTGTAAAAATGTATACTACTAATAGCTACTTTGCATTTCATATACCAATAGAATCACATAAATTTTGTTTTAATTTTTTTTTTTTGCATTTCGATGTGGAAATTCGCTTATATCCACCAATAACCTACTGCACACTTTCTAAGATAGTATGGATTCATATTTGAATTTATTCTACGCATTTATAAGCAATAACTAAAACAGGGGGGAAAAAAGCAAATTGCATATATATTGACAATAAAGATAAAGAATGAACCTAGCTTTTTTCTGGGATCAAGAATTATATATGATTCCAATGACATCTTAAAGCACTCTCACAAGTTTAGCTTAATTACAAAAAAATCCCAGAGTTTTATGATAGTTACAAAAAAAAATATTAATTTAAAATTTTAAATGAAAATAAATAATAAAAAAAAGCTTGAGGTCGTTGATTTGAAAGCAAAAAAATTACAATGGAATCAGAGTAGTATAAAATGACCCCAGGCAACGTCTCGCCAAAAAATCGAGGGCTCGACGCCTAATTTCTTACAAAATCCGGTAGTCAACACCCCTTTCTCTACCATAAAATTGAATCTGCCTCTACTGCTAGCCTGCAGCAGTGTCTGGTTTAGGGGAGGTAGGTTGCTTGTGACAGAGAAAGCTTTTGTTGCTCGTCGATAGCCAGATTCGCTAGCAGCGAAGACGGACGCGCTGGTCCATCAATCTGCCATGCTCCATCGCCAAGTGTGCATGCATGAGTGCGTCAGGTGGTGTGTTTGGGCTGAAGGCGATTGGAATGAAGATAGAGGGAGAGATGTGAGAGAGGAGAGATGGGTGAAAAAAAACTGTGTGTGTTTATATACACCCTAATATTAATTCAAAATCTCCATATCATATATGTTTTTTTCCCACGCTTCGTTAGCTTTTGAAAAAATGTTGGTGCTTCGGTGTCATCTGAGTTTAATATTTACCTAATTTAGTATTTTTCATTTCATTATATTTTACCTAAGTTAATATTTTGCCTAATTTATTATTTTTATTTTATTAAATGTTACCTAATTTAATATCTTCTTTAACATATTTAGCCTAATTCAATATCTTATTTTTATTTTTCTAATATAAAAATATAAATAAGTTCTATCTAATTAAAAAATATTTATATAAGTTTAATTAACTTTTATTTATAATACAATTTGAAATATTTTTATTTTTAGAATTTTAAATATTTATTTAAGAAAAATACGAGTTATATAAAATTATTACAAAAGAAAATAAATATAAAAAATATACGCTTAATTTTTTTTATCTAATCATAATATAATGAATTTAGAATAAAATTAAAAATATATGCGAAAAACTATTGTTACAAAAAAAAAAACAAACAAAGGGAAACAAAAAGATAAGATAAATAATAATAATAAATTTTACGCCTAGAAAAATAAATATTAGATATATTCTAAATATCTTTATCTAATTCCAATATAATGCACTCACATTATATATCCATTCGAATAAATTAGTGTCTTAAGCAGAAATAAATAAATAAATAATAATAATAATAATATAATATTACATATAATACAAGTTACGTTTTTTCAATAGAATTGTCACTGCCTTATATATTTTAATTTTTTATATCACATATTCACATGTGATATGCAGGTGTTGTATGTTTCACATTTTTTTAACTCAATTTCTACGGGTTTCTCGTCAAGTTTAAGGTACTTTAATATACTTTACAACTAATTTCATGATTCACGTTAATTAAAAAGAAACACTTGAAAATTTTTTATTGTGAAAACTATTGTTACTGTAATTAGAAAAAATAATATTCTTATTTGTGTGTAAAAATTATTTATTGTGTAAAATAATATTTCTATAAATAGAACAAATAATATTACAATTTGTATGTACCATTCAATATTATTCTTTTAGTATTTTTAATAAATATTACTCTTTTTCAAATCCCGCATAATATGCGGGTGTTATATAAACACACACAGACACATATACTAGTGTTAAACCTGCGATTTTTGTGGACAAATATAAGAAATGAAGAAAATATGTAAAATTTATTAAATACAATTAAAAAATTTAGAATGTGAATTATAAATATAAAAAAAAAAATATTCGTATTGTAGGAGTGTTGAATTTAGTTTACAGGTCAGGTTGCCCGACTGGTAATCAGGTATGAGGTTGATGTTCGCGGGTTTTTTTGGTGAGAGGAAAGAATAAGCGATAATTATATATTTTTCTCACACAAGAAAAAAAATATCACAGAATAAAAACGTGTCCAATAGTTAAATAACTTAGCATCTGGGCATAGCAAACCAAAAAAAAAAAAAAACTTGAGAAGTTAATTATACAACGCAAAAATAAATAAATAATAATAATAATATCTAAACCTCTAAAATGTAGCTCCAAATAGCAGGCATGCAAACTATACACAACTTAAATACATACAAGCATAGGCCAAAAATCCAAAACTGGCCATTATAGCATCAATTTTTTTACTATAATTTTTCGGGCTTCCTCTATATCCTCCCAACAACCCCAACAAAACCCCTTCTACAGATCAAGTTGTCAGTTTATAATGATACATAATGTACATTGAATCAGAATCTATATAAAAACTATAATAATACTCGCACCATCCAAAAGGCTTTGGTTTAAAAAAAAAACGTCCATTCTTACAGTCAGTGGCGGATACAGAAAAAATTTATTGGTGGGCACCGACACAATAACTTTTTTATTTATTAAAATTATACTCACAAAATTATCACATTAAATAACAAGTATAAAATCTAAAACAAGGTTTAGAAAAAATATATTATTGTTGTTCTCATTGAGTTATCATATTTTGGAATCGACTTACAATTGTATTATACTAATAATCAAATACAACTATTTCTCTAGATCTGTAACTAAAATAATTGTGCAATATTTGATTTCTGATGCTATTATATAATTTTATTTTACATAAAGCATTTTGGAAAATACTCTTTCTACACTCTATTGTCACAGGAGAAGTAACACTACTTCAAAAGACATTAAACTTTCAGAAATTTTAATACTGTTATGATTTCTAAGACCAAATGACTGCAACTTAAGTAAATTAAATACAAATAGCAGTTGTTATTTTTTTATTTAATATGTCGACAAAAAGAATTGTAAATGATCGAATGCTCTAATTAATAAAGTATTCCCAACAACTGATATAAAAAATATAAAAACAAGAATCATCAAGGCTCAAACCTTCATGAAATATCACCAAAAAAAAAAATCATTCTACATCACTTATTCTAAAAATTTAAAGATTAGGGCTTGAAATTTTAAATAACAAAATTAGCCAATGTAGAAATTAATACACTTTTTTTATTTAAACTAAGAGAAACTCAATTATTTTTTTATAATTAATAACTTTATATATATATATATATATAAGTAAGAAAAAAAAAGAATTTGGGGGGGCCTGTGCCACCCAGGCCCCCAAATACATCCACCCCCGCTTACAGTAGCAGAAAAATTGGGTCATTTTTTAAAAATGAGATGCGATTATAATTATTCGGTCAAGTTAATCGGGGAAAAAAGGATTGAACCTTTTCTAGGGCCTCGGCAATTTGTGCTGCCTCGGCAATTCTAAGGGCCGTAAGTGCTTTATAAGTAGCTAAATCGGCGTTGGCCATGAGCATCTGGGCTTTTTGACGCTTTAGAATAGCCAACCCTTCGAATCTGCCTGCAGTAGCTTTAGCTTCTTGCAATTTCTGGACATTGTTTTGTTGCTCTATAGTGTCTCGCTCAGCTACAATTACTGGGCTTTCATATATAACAGTTAATTTTAAAGGGGTCTATCTTCAAATAGATGATTATTAACAGGGAATAATTTAATTAAAAAAATAATAAATAATCAAAGTGAAGGCCCAGACTGAACATACTTCAAGAATCCATGAACAATGTCGGGTATCAAATATAATGAGAATAGAAAATAAAAAATCGAAAGTATATCTGGATATCATCAACACTCGTAAATACCACAATAGGGATTCATTCAAACAATATTTTTTTGGATATTTTCACAAGTATATTGTGAAAGTCAAAAAAATTTGGATATCACCAACACTCATTAATATAACAATCTATAGTATATATTTTTCTAAAAAAATAAAATCGCGAAAAGAGAACAATCAATACTATATAACAAAATCGCAAAATTAACTTCACATAATGTGTCCCTATAATCAAAGTAATTACTTGAGCTCTTATGCTACTTGAGATTCTCTTCATTCCTCTTAGTTAGTTGAAATTAAAACCAACCCACGAGAAAAATAATCACAAATGCAATTATAACGAAACCTTTCTCGAATCTGTCGGTCTCTTCTTCCAAGTCCCGTATCAAAACGTCGTTAACGAATACATCATCTACGTTTGCTTGTATCTGCTTTCCACCAAACCTAAAGTAAAAGAGAAAAAAAAATATTATCTGAATAAACTCAACTGGGAAAATAGTCAATAGGCTTTAAAAATTCAGAAACACATAACAAACATGGCATTAGGCTCAATCTATTTAAGGGCCACATGGTCGGATTGAAATTCGAAAAACCCAAATCCTCAAACAAACATATCCTTACAACTTGAATGACAAATTACTTGATCTCTAGCGATATTTGACCAATGCCATCGCAGAACCAAATTAGAAGAAACCGTCATTTGCGAGTACAAAATGAATTAACAAATCTAGTCCAAAAATAGTAGTATATTGAACACAATATACTATTTTTTTATTTCAAGAATAGATGGTGTCAAGAATAAATCTACTGCTGTTCTTGGAAATATTCGTGACTTCAAGAAAAAATTATTGAACAAGATCCCCTTACAATTCCCCTATTTTCCATATCAGAATTGCACTTTAAGAATATAACTATATTTAGAACAATTGTATTAACTTCAAGCCGATTAACACTACAGGAAAACCGAATCCATTCAAGAACACGAAAAGAGCATAGACAAAAATTAAACATAAAATGCAAGACATTATAATAAATAAATAAATAGAAGACATCATAGGTAGAAGGTCACGAAAGAACCTTAGTTTTAGTCTCAATTTTGACATCGAGTGAGTTGATCCTGGTGGATAGGAATCCGGTGAGGCATTCATCGGCGAAGGGATTAAAGAACTGGAGGCCCGGCTGAGCGAGGCGATCGGAGCAGCCCCACTTATCGATGACTCCTATGCTGGCTTGCTCCACTTCTCGAAGAGGTATAAATATAGATTTACTGAAAACCATTTGGAATATAGATCGGTAATTGAAAATATGTAGAACGGAATGGGAAAACTATAAAAACAAATTCATATAAAAATACAGATCTGAAAAAAAATAGATCGGAGAAAATATGCAGCACGATTTTTATGATCGATTTTTACAACTCATAAAAAAAACAGATCTGAAGAAATTTAGAAAAATTGCGGATCATAAAAAATATTAAGGATCTGAGAAAATAATCCAAACAATATTCCTTAAAAGACTATTTTTATGATCTACCAACATAACTTTGAAGAATGTTTGAATTATCATAGCTAAAAGGATCGATTTTTTTATGAAGAACAGATCGGGAATCGATGGCTATTGTGTCGGATTGGCATTTTTTGATATTTGTTCGAATTGAAAAATAATGTGAGATTAGGTGAGATTGTTTGGACCGAAAAATGAGACCGGAGCCTACAAATTATATTAACTAAAATAGATTAAAAAGTTGTTATTTATACCTCATGAAAAAATTGGTCTTGTTTCAAAATAGATCTTATTCAACCACAAATTCACACCCCAGCCTAGGAGATACCACAATCTGCCACATGTATCCTGAAATGCTCCATGCGACATCTCACCACTAATAGTTAACACTATTAACAAAAGTGGTGTATATAGACACATACATACATACATACATACATACATACATACATACATACATACATATACTAGTTTAACACTCATGTGTTATACGATATTTCTCAAAAATAAATATAAAAAATATTTGTGATAATTACAAAAATTTTAACTTTTTTTTTCAAAGATATTATCAAGCCTTGTACAAATTTCTAATCATTAACAAAAATTAAAAGATGTCACATTCTCAACCCGTGTCTAATATCACTTTATTAATTATTATTATTATTGGTACTTTTATACTTTAATGGTTAGATTAAATTCGTTAATAGTTTTTAGTTACATACTTTGAAAATTTAAAAAATGTCATATTCTCAACCCGCATCGAATTGTACCAGTGACTAATCAATATTTATTATTATATAATTTATTTATTTTTTGTGTATAGATTGGATTCGTTTATAATATTTAGTTACATACTTGGATTATTGTAAATAACTCGTAATTTACTTATATTCTTTATTTGAAAAACTAAAAATAAAATTATTTAAACTTTTATTATAAATATAATTTATTTAGATTATTTCGTAATTAATTATTTTTTGTAATTAACGTTATCTTATAAGTAATTTTTCTTTTAATTAAGATAACTAACTTAAATTTTTTTGTAATTATTTATGATTTTTTATATTTTTATATTAGAAAAATAAAAGAAAATTATTGAATTAGGCCAAATAAATTTAATGAAAAATATTAAATTAGTTAAAATATAATAAAGGAAAAAATTTGGTTATGCAAAATATAATTAAAATAAATATTAAATTAGGTAGATATTAGAATTTTATATTTTTAATAAGTTTTCAAACCTCTAAAACTCGTCAAGTAAGCATCTGAATCATCAGAAAATAACATATCAGCCCAAAACTTCCTAGACAGACACGTAGAATAAGGATCTTTCGTTTATTTTATATATATTAATTAGGATTTTCTAGGTGTAATATTCCGATAGTTTAAATTATAATTTTGATTTAATGATATGTATTAACTAAATAGAAATAAAACAAAACTGAATGATTATTTGAGAATTAAGATCGTTCTAAACGTATCATACGTGAATTATTCTTTTTTTCTAGTTAATAAGGAATAATACGGAGTGTTTATAACTAACTAAAATGAGTATGATGAATTTAGTAAATACTGTGATTAAAATTTGAGGTGAAAATAGCCACATTTTCGAATGATAGCTTAACATTTTCAACACTACTAAACACTAAGAATTAATAGTAGTAAATATTAATTCCTAAAATTAATTTTCAAATATAGATGAGGTGTTAGTGACGTCATGTCATACTATTTCATTTTATACTATTTCATTTTTAGGATCAGGGTTTATAATTAAGAAAATTATTTAATTGTGGGACATAGAGAATTTGTTTTGATAAAATAAGATGCCACAAATGGTAAATGACTTTTGGGTGATGGACATGGTTCAAGATTTCTTGATTCAAATAGTAAGAAGACCTCTATGCTGTAGCACGTGGCCAAGTGTAGTGAAGTTGGAATGCCCCTTACCTACCCCATCAATTACATGCCAAATTATTTCAAATTTGAACATCAACCTCCACACATTGCATGGCAACTAAACACTTTCATAATTGTTTATATCATTAGTTTTTTCAAAATCCATCCAAAAAATTAACAAACTAATAACTATTTGAATATGGTTCACTTGGTGGGCTAGTATCAGCCTAGTAGGGTATACCTTTTTGATATCAATCCTGATTCTAATGAGCCCAGATCAAAGTGTAAAGGACCACATTTTTTGCGATAATAGTTAGTTTAGGTGATCATATTGCATATTACTGTTGGGTTCGCTATAATCGTACGGGATCCACGCACCGCAATTTAAAATTTTTAAAATTATTAAAACAAATATATATATCAAATATATACACTAAACCCCATAGATTTTGCAAACGATTTTAACGATCGTCATTTTCTATTATTTTGTATCGAATACAAATATTTTGATTCTTATAAAAATAAATAAATTAATACCTCTCGATTAATTTCTTCAAGCGACGATTGAGAGGGAATCAATTCCCGGTTATGTGGCTAACACCGAAACTTCTCGCCGTAGGGATCCAAGCGTATCCCCTCTAATTGAGTCCACCTTTTGATTGCGACACCGGAAAAATCCTTCGCTAGTAGAATTGTTCCGTTTTCAAATTGGTTAAAGGAATAACAATTAATCCAACAATCAACAATTGATTGAATATTAATTATTGTAGATGAAAAATTATCAATTAATCTTCATCTACAAATTGAAGATCAAAATAAAATATAAAAGAAAAGAACTTAAAATTCTTCTTTGTTTTCGAAAAGGCTGAAGGGAGGGGACGCTGTACTTTTTTTTTTTTTTTGAATTGATAGGATGCAGCATGGCTGCTTCTTTTCTTATATATATATATATATATATATATATATTATATATATATATATATATATATATATATATATATAAAAATTAGGTTAATTAATTAGGTCTAATCTTAATTAGTTAATTATCCGTCCCTTATTAAAAAAAGAGTATGGACTTGTTCCCAATTACCTTTTTATATAAATATATATATATATATATATATATATATATATATATATATATATATATATATATATATATATATATATATATATATATATATTATATACAAATATATAATATAAATTAATTTTATTCTAAAATCTTCAATTATTCTAGTGGGCTTCTACAATTAGGGCCTATTAGAAAAAAATACATGGACTTGGATTTAAATCCAACTAATTAATTAATTCAACTAATTAACTAATCCCATGAATTTAAATTAATCAATCCAATTGACCAATTTAATATATTCCTTTAATTGAGATTTCTAATCAAATTAGTTTTAATTACATAATCAAATACATAATTAAATATTTAATCCAACAATTGAATTAAAATAAAATCTCATTTAATTAATCTAAATTAATTAATTATTCCAATCATTGGAGTTATCAATCTTGAAATGTCAACAACCAACATTATGTGTGACCCTTTTAGGTTCACGACTAACAACCAGCAGTAGGCTTATAACTTTTATAAGTTTATAATAACAATTTATTATATTAATTAATCTAATTAATTAATTCTCTTGAGATTAACTCTTTAATTTCAAGAACCTACAAATCATGACAACATCTAGCAAGTAGCATGATTACCCAGTGTTAGGTGAAATAGCGAGTAAACCTATTTCAATTGCAAGTCCATACATGTACGATCCTTTCGACAACTAGTTTCCCGATTAAATCTTGGGCATGGATTTATAAGTCGAAACCCAATTGATTTAATAACTGTGATTTCATTTCAAGTTTAAGTAATTCATTTATGAATCAATATTCATCGTGCCCTGGCCAAGGTCTTTGAATTACAAACTATGAAAATCCACAGGATACTCTCTTGTCCATAGACAAGTGTCGAATTCTATGTTGGCTACAGACAAACCTCCATGCACATCGATACAATACCCAAAATACCCCTTTTACGATTGTCAGGCAATCAAAAGATAAATCTAAGTATTGCACAATGTGCACAAGGCTACCATCGTACATCAAGTCAAGGACTAATCATGTACTATTGCAATATGGAAATTCTTATTCGACAGATAAATCTTCCAGTTAAAAATTTCCATTGGGTCATGTTCAATGAACTTGTTCTCCAACAAGCACCACATATATGCACTCGCGTCACAACGCTGATGTTAATGGAATGCAACATCCTTGTATTACAAGCATGCATCATATGCGCAAGTCTTACCGGGCTATTCAATGTCCTATCTCGAAAAGCCCATTGACTTGGAACAAGTTTAAGACCGAAACCTTAGAGACATGTTCCATGATTTCCATCGTATGCGCAACCATATCCCATAGTTTAAATTGGTTTAAGGACTTTATCATACGTGCAATTATAATAAAAGCGAAAACATAAGATAAAGAAAGTTGCCTTTATTAATATAATTCCAATAAAATCATTATAC
>BMAC01000071.1:1741591-1764913 GCA_014905375.1 Phtheirospermum japonicum
TTTTAATCTTCAATTGTAGATGAAGATTAATTAAAGGACTAATCATGTACTATTGCAATATGAAAATTCTTATTCGACAGACAAATCTTCCAGTTAAGAATTTCCATCGGGTCATGTTCAATGAACTTGTTCTCCAACAAGCACCACATATATGCACTCGCGTCACAACGCTGATGTTAATGGAATGCAACATCCTTGTCTTACAAGCATGCATCATATGCGCAAGTCTTACCGGGCTATTCAATGTCCTATCTCGAAAAACCCATTGACTTGGAACAAGTTTAAGACCGAAACCTTAGTGACATGTTCCATGATTTCCATCGTATGCGCAACCATATCCCATAGTTTAAATTGGTCTAAGGACTTTATCATACGTGCAATTATAATAAAAGCGAAAACATAAGATAAAGAAAGTTGCCTTTATTAATATAATTCCAATAGAATCATTATACAAGTAGAATAAAATCCAATCTAATTGGAACGTCGGGCACTCTACTCTAACAATTACAAGCCAAATTAGTGAGGTAGGTCCTCTTTCCTTGGGTTTTGTATGTTAATTATGAGAGCGTAATATGTGGGATCTTTGTCCATATGAAACTATGCAAACTTATGTTGTCTTCTAGGAATAAAGCTCAACTTGCATTATTTTAGTGTAGAATTTGCGGTAAATTAGTGCAGAATTTGCACATTAATTCCAACAGTATACACTAAATTTTGTACTAAAATAATATTTTATTATATTTTACATATATCATTTTTTTAGTTTTATATTATTTTATAACTGATAAACATAAATTATATATAATTTTTAAATCATAATGATAAATAAATTTAATTAGAAAAGAGTAAAATAAAAATAACATTTATAATAATGTTAAAAAATAAATAAAGTCACATAATAATATACACTAATTCTCTGAATTTGAATATTATTCCCATAATTTATCAATTAACGCATTTCGAAGTGTGAAATGAGCCTTCGCAGCTTTGATTTTTCTAAATCGAGTAAGAAAGTATTGAAATCGAGTTTACTCGTTTTCAACAAATTCACATTTGGAGATGGCACTTCTCTTACTTCTTCAATTGGATCATCAAGACCTCGTTCATCCTTAATTATCATATCATGCATTATATGCACGCCATAATATCTTGCAAATTATTTTTACTCCAATAACGTGATGTATTTGCTACAATTGCAAATCGACTTTGAAGGACTCCAAAAGCACGTCATCCTTTCTACATGCTTCTTGTTTCTTTGCAAAAATTTATTTTTTTCGGACCACTTGGTGCATGGATAGCTTGTACAAGAGTTGCCCATTTCGGGTATATATTATCAACTAAATAGTAACCCATATTGTATTCCTTACCACATATGACATAACGTACCAAATGAGCAGGGGTGGATCTAGGATTATAAGTGTGTGGAGGCCACATACTAATAAATAAAAATAATTGTGATAAACGATGGGTCTACGGTGAGAATTGACTCGTTTGAAAGCAAAGAAAAAAGAAAAAGAAATTGCTTTTTACTTGCACATTGTTGTTGATTATTAGTGAGACTAATACGAAAAAATGAAAAAAGTGAATGGAATGTATTTATTCATTTTATTGCTGCTAATTGGTGAGAGATAATAATAGATGAACAAAAATTAAATAGAAAGAAGAAAAGGAAAAAAAAATAGAAAGTAAATGAAAAAAGAGGGTAAAAACAAGAGGAAAAAATTTGTGAGACTAATACGAAAAAATGAGAAAAAATGAACGGAATATGTTTATTCATTTTATTGCCACTAATTGGTGAGAAATAATAGAGAAACAAAAATTAAATAGAAAGAAGAAAATAGAAAAAATATATATAAAGTAAAAGAAAAAAGAGGGTAAAAACAAGAGGAGAAAAATGGGGAAATGGGGCCAGAGATAGTAGAGAAACAAAAATGAAATAGAAAGAAGAAAATAGGAAAAAAGAGGGAGAAAGAAAAGGGTAATGGGGGTCGAACCTGCATCTTTATGGGATCAATGTTAGTTCTCAAACCACCACACCAACATATTAAATTGTACATTGAGGAGACTATTTAATATATAACACAACATAAATAAATAAAATCCTATATAGTATTTTATTTTTTTTATCAACGTTTTGGAAGCGAGGGTCCGAAGGAGAAAGAAAAAAGAATTGCTTTAGCAGAAAGCGCTCTATCCAATGGATCTTCCACACTCAGATAGATTCATATCTGAAAGAGGTTGACAATAAGTTCTTTCAAAATTTACTATTTGTCCCTCTGTTAGAGGTGTTCCAGGAATGTCTGCGATCGAGGGCGTGGCCCCCTCATGGGGTAATGTAGATCCGCCCCTGCAAATGAGCAATGCCTCTATCAAGGTTAGAGAAAAGATGAAATGCCTCCAACACATCAATATCATTGTTGGATCCTAGCATACCATATCCATAGATCATAATCAACTACAGCTTCAAGAATAATTGTTGGTGATCCACTTTGCCCGACATATTGTCCTGCCCATGTTGTGGGACAGTTTTTCCACCTCTGGTGCTACAATCCAAACTACCTAACATGCATGGAAACCCACGTTTCTTACCAATATAAAGTAATATAGCCATATCATTTACCAGTGAGTGATCGTAGATATTGTTCAGCAAATATCTCTCGAACTGCACGACAAGATCTTATGACACATTCAATTATTATAGACTCTCCAATTTTTATGTACTCATCGGTTGCATCTGCTGGAACTACATATGCTAGTATGCAAAATCCGGCTGTTACCTTTTGGAGAGTAGACAAACCTAGTGTCCCGGTTGCATTCCTCCATTGTACAAAGCGGTGATCATGATTATTTACGACATTGACGATACACTAGACTAAACTTCGACACATCTGATAGCGTCAACAAAATTGCTCTTCATTGTATGTGGGATTTGGTGAAAAGGAATCGTGGAAGAGATTTGAGCAACTGATTCTCGATCGCAGAAAATTGTTCTTTGACCCTGAACAGACTTTCCATGAATAGGTTCAGCATTTTGCTGATTAAGAAATTCAAATAGCATACGATTGTTATTGTATATCTGTTGAACAACTATTGTTTTGTATCATAGCTATCGATCAAGTATTGATACTCATCATCAGATGAGCTCGAAGATGAATGAGAAAGGTTATTATAATTGAAATTCAATTTTTTTCAATGAAATAAGTAAGGTGAGGACAAATTTTTGTAGTGAGGAAAAAATGAATAGAGCATATGTGCATTATATAATTTTCTAACACTTTACTATTTAAAAAAGAACAATCCATGTACTTTCACTTATGATCGTCGATCATATATCATTTTGATCTCAGCCTTACAATGTTATTGCCAAAAGCACTATACTATTCAAGAAAACACAATCCTTGTGCTTTCAATTGTGGCCGTTGATTAGAAGTATATCATTTCAATCTCAGTTTTACATATTATTTGCAAAAGCACATTACTATTTAATAAAGCACAATCCTTGTAATTTCAATTATGACCATTGATCATATATTATTTTCATCTCAGCCATACAATGTCATTGCCAAAAGAACTATATTATTCAAGAAAGCATAATCCTTATGCTTTTAATTGTGGTCGTTGATTAGAAATATATAATCTCAATCTCAGCCTTACAATATTATCTGCAAAAGCACTTTATTATTTAAGAAAGTACAATCCTGGTACATTCAATTATGATTGTTGATCGTATATCATTTTGGTCTCAGCCTTACAATGTTATTTTCAAAAGCATATATTATTCAAGAAAGTACAATCCTTGTGTTTTCAATTATGGCCGTTAATAAGAAAAACCATCTTTCAATCATAGCCTTACATTAGTATCTCCAAGTTTTCTACAAACAAATGATGTAACATATATTCTTTAAAACATAAATCAGGAGTTTTACAATTATTATTCATCCCTTTTTTAGCCCCTTTAATCATCTTAAAAATGTCAAAGTTACATACTAAATATTACACTATATTTGATGATCGACATCTTTGCACCGTCTATCTTGATATTTCACAAAACTCAGGGCATAAACCAAACCAAATATCTATCAAAGATTTAAGAAAAGTCAATGGTTGTGTACAACAAATTCAATATGAATCCAGGTGGTGAAGATGAACAAATATAATCATAAGTAGTTATTTAAATAAGCTCTTTATTTCCATTTCTTTTTTTTAATAATATTTTTAAAATTTTAGTTCACTAATAAGGTAGCTAGAGCGTGCTAATGAGTTGTTGATGCAACAGAAAGATTACGCTAGCGAATTTAATTTGACCACGTTTGGTCCTTTATGAAAACTTATAATGTGCAAGCTGAAACAATTTGTGGAGTCAATTCATTTGTGGAAGAAGAATATGTGTCGGAGTCAACTAGCTTTTAATCCTTCATTATCTTCGGGTTTTTTTTATCAATTAAGTGATGATATTAATAGTGACGGTTCTTCTTCACACCGGCTTGAAGGGTTATAAACATTCAAATTAAAAAGGAAACGGAATGAGGATGCATATATTTTTGTAAAAATGCTTAAGAAAGAAATTGAGAGATTTTGAGAAATATTATTAAGTTCGACAAAAAAAAAAAAAAAGATCGTGATATTGTGGTTCAAATGGAAAAAAATTAAAGCAAGAAATCATAAATCTAAAATAAATGAATTGGTAAGAGAAGATAACATTTTAATGATCAATTTGGACACCATTTTTTATCCTGGGCAACGAGAATTCTTCCATTTTGAGCAACAAATATGCAGGAGCGAAGACAAGCACAACAACTAGACTCACAACAACAAGACTCTAGTACATTTAATATGTTTGGTCAACTTTCTTCAAATCTTGGAGGAGATGGAGCTGGTCTTTCAAATTATTAAGAAAATACTATGTGTGTTTTATTTGTATTTTCGAAATTTTCTTGTTTAGTTATTATTATTATTATTATTGTTGTTGTTGTTATCATTATTATTATCACCATCATCAAATTAAACATAAAATTAGTTAAGAAATTATCACATTAAAATAATTAAAATATGAAAAACTGATAAAAATAAATATTAGTATTAATTTACAAATTAATAATATTTTTGGATTTATAGTATTGGAAAATTAAACATTATACTTTATTCAAAAAACTAAATTATGTAAAATTGATTTTATTTTAAATAGTAAAATCTATAATAGTAACTGAAAAAAAAAAAGATATTACAATTTTTATAACTAATAAAAACATATAACATTACATTTAAGTAAAAAAGGGAGAGAGAGAGGAAAAAAAGATTAACATATAACCAATCCTTTGGCGGAAAAGCAGTATTGAAATATGTCGTTGCATTACTACAACTCTCAAATCTAGATTTGAGGTTTGTCCATTGATTTCATCACTCTTTTCCTCTCAGGACATGTACTTTAAAAAATTTATGTAGTTACATTTTTTAACATATGATTTCTTTTTAAATGAGATAATGTGTGAATAGTCTATTGGTGAAAATGTGTGTAAACAAGTATTTAATGTATTTAGTTCAATATTTTAGTATACAAGCTTTTCATCAAAATTCGATTTAATTACCAATTCTTAGTAATGGGTTAGAACATCATACAACGAATCCTATAACGAAATTTAAAATGATTAGAACGCTGAGTTTGAACTAGTTTCTACATGCTTTGAAATAATCGAGTCCAAAATTTGGCTCCACTGCATGTCGTCTTGGAATTATCATAGTTAGTATTAGGACCCATAACGGAGTGACCCAGGATTGCATAATGAGCCTAACCACACAGGAAGGGGGAAAAACATCAAGAAGTCTGTCTTTGTTTCAAAAATATTTATATGTGGGCCAAAAACATTTACTTGTAGTTTATGGATGTATGGGCCATTAATAGTGCATCGTTAAATATATTTTGAGGACCCAGTAAAATTAGGGCTGTAGGCCCAAGCCCTTCTTTATTAAGGTCAGGGCCTGACATACATAAGAAAGGAAAATGACACTGTATACCAACTTTATTCATATTTTTTCCTTTTTTAATCTTTGCATCGGACACGTGCCCAAACGGTTAGAACCGTCGATTTACGATTTGAATCGGCGGCTCGATTTTGACAGAAAACTCGAACCGCAATCGAACCGTGAAACGGCCTGATTGTCGGACGATTGTGAACCGCCATTTCACGGTTTGGCCGGGTGTTTTTTTTTTTTTTAAATTCATATTTTTTTTATTGTTTTTTCTATGTCCTCTTTTGCTAATAAGATATGGGAGTTCCACGTGTCCGCTAAAAAGTTCCGAAGGATCCGCCCTTTTTTCCCCTTTCGTCAATCTTGTTGGGAGGTACTGCCCAAGAAAAGGAGTGCCCTTTCGAACTAGGGGCTAGCCGTTATTTATTTTTAGTTTTATTAAAAAAGATATAGTTATGTAAGAGAAAAAATATAAATAAATAACACTTTGAATTAATTTAAAAATAAAATAAAAAGAAATTAAAATTGAACTATTTAAAACACTTGAAGTTAAAATAAGAGATTTTAATTAGAATATTTGAAATTTTTGAAGTTAAATTTTTTTATTTTTTAATTATTATAATTTTTTTAAAATGTATGAGGTTAAATGAGAAAATAGACTAACCTTAAAATTTTGAATTTATTAAAAAAAATTGAAATTGAACTATTTAAAATATTTGAAGTTAAAATAAGAGATTTTAATTAGAATATTTGGAACTAGTGAAGTGAAAATTTTTTATCTTTAATTATTATATATATATATATATATATATATATATATATATATATATATATATTAATGTATGATGTTAAATGAGAAAATAGAACTAACACTTTGAATTTTGAATTTATTAAAAAGAAATTGAAATTGAACAATTTAAATTATTTGAAGTTAAAATAAAAAAAAATTATATTATAAGAATTTTAGAATTTTGAAGTTAAGTGAGAAAATAGAAATAATATTTTTAGTAAATTCTAAAAAAAAGAAAAAAGAAATTGGACTTGAACTATTATCAATTATTTGAAGTTAAATTTGAAATTTTAATTTCAAATAATTGAAGATAGTTGTTTACGTATTTCTTACCTTTGAAATCAAAGTCCACATAGTCCTCAATTACCTTACCTACCTTAGGAATCGGAAGCGGTGGTGCGGAGGGTGTCATGCTCATCCATTTGCCGACTCGTTTCTAGATCCCGCATTGTAATACGTCTCGCTCTATTCATCTTCACTGAGAACGTTTTTTATTTGCGTCGATCGGGGTTGACCCAATCATGCAACAACACTTGATACTCGAGATTGTGAGGTCTAATGTTGGATCTCCGCTGGTCCAGCATGTACCCCCCTTCACTGAATGCTTGTTCGACTGAAACGGTTGATACGGGAACGACCAATATGTCCCTCGCAATGATGTTAACAAAGGGATAAAGTAATTTCCTCAATACCCACCAATTCAAAATATCAAACTCGTTGTCGGCTTCATTTTCTCCCAACGTTCCATACACAAAAGCCATTGTTACGAGTTTCAAGTTCTCGATAAGGGTTAGAACCGAATGAGTAACGCGAATGCCCCATTCGTGATTTTTTGTTTGTTTGTTTGTTTCAAAAAATCCTGAAATTTCTCAATTTCTTCATCTCCGTCACCACTTCTAGTAGAAGTTTATTGTCCAAAAGTACTCATAGGAAGAGGACCATCAAAATATATACTATATTCTTTAAATATATCATATAAAGACTTTTTCACATTTTGAATAATATTTTCAACGGAAGGAGATTCAAACTCGTCAAAAGGCAATAAAGCATCATAATAACTGTTAAAATAAAGTTAAAAACATCTTTTTCTATTATTAGGACCTAATAATGTAGCAACTACAAATATATTTAGAATGTAATAAAAAATACTTCAACTATTTTCGTTTCATGAAAACAACACATTTTTCTAATCGTTCATTTTCCATGCACTCCCTAAAGATTAATGTAATTTTCACATAATATTCAACAACAAGGTGAGAAACACTGGAAATAAATTAGAAGTATCATTAAACGCTTTTAAAAGTTTTTTTTTAAATAATTAGATGTAGTCCATTAGTTTGTATATAATATAATTCCAGTTTCTTGTTGGCAAAAAAACAAACACAATAACTCTCTATACGAATATGTATCTCTCAATAATTTATATGTAGAGTTCCAGCGAGTATGCATATCGGTTGAGATTTTTTTTCTTTCAAACCTGTTTTCCTTACAAAATCTCATCCATTTTCGTTGAAAAGACTTATTTTTATGAATAAAATATGACCGTCGCTTTAATAGGAGAAAGCTCATTTCTCAAAGCATTCAAACTATATTGAGCACACAGATTCAAAATATGACATATGCATCTAATATGAAAAAATAAGCCACCAATAGATGACTTACAAATACTAATAAGCTCATTAATACTCGTCGTATTAGGAGTTACATTATCAAACGAAATAGAAAATATATTTTCAACTAGACCATACTCTCGACAAATCATATGAATTAATTGACAAATATTATGTGCATTATGAGGAGGTTTAAAATCTCTAAATGCAAGCAAACATTTTTGTAAAGTCCATGACTTATCAACCCAATGACATGTAACACCCATGTAGGAGTTTCGTTCCAAATGATCACTCCAAACATACGAGCAAAATGAAACTTTGTTAGGTAAACTAGCAAATTCATTACATAAGTTTAACTTATATTCACCAATAACCTTTTTTAATATCACGAGTAAGGGTAGAGTGTGGGACTCTCGTACTCGAGATTAAAAGAAAGTTGGGTGAGCTTTTCATATAAATCATCATTGGCAAAGTTAAAAGGAAGAGATCTAGAAGAAACAAATTTTGCCAATTTCTTTCTATGAGTAGAGTCGGAATATGTAAATAAAGAAGAGGAGTCCGTACTTACCTATCCTCCTTGTAGTTGCGTTTGATTCTTATCGATACCGACTTTGTCGGAGTGTTTGTTGTTGAGATGGTTGCGCATATTTCCATATCCTCCTGCTTCTTGAAATTGGTAAGATGATGTACAATAGTTGCAAGTGACACGGTACCTCTTTTTTTTTTTGCCATCTTCCAGAGTGGGCTCGTTTGTGGGTGCCGGGATCTTGATTTTTTTAAAACATTTTTTGAAAATGTTAGATCTTAACTCCATTATTTCCTGAGAATGAGGTTCTCGGGAAGGATGGCTTGGAGGCATATCATCGTACTCCACCTCCTCTTGATCGGGCATAGGCGTTTTTTCACCGGCAAAGGCGGCAACGGCTTGATAAGTTCGATCAATGTTGGTATCACTCCAGTCTTCGTCAATGTCGATGGGGTTTGAATTATAGTCACCAACCGAAGGAGTGTTTCCTTGTGATAATGCGAATCGAGTGATATACTCTTCCCTTATCGGCTCGACGAGGACGAGAAAAAACCTCCACGGCTTACCATTTTTTAATATAGATTAATACAAAGAACTAAGAAAGAGTAGCAGGCTAAAGTAGGATTATAAATTTAGGATTATAACTAGAAATTAAGAAATATACTTGAAATTATAACACTAAACTTAAAACTTTAAGTTTAGGAAGGCTTGATAATTAAAGAAACTTAGTAATTCACTAAATTTGCAAAGAAGGATAATGTAGAATAGAGAGATTATAGAAGATGATAGATTGGTGTGAGAGAAATGAGTTGGAAAGAGGTATTTATAGGAGTGGGAGAAAAACGCGGGATAACTGCCGATTTTGGACAAAACCGGCCGGTTTCGGACAAAACAGGACGGTTTCGAACAAAACCGGACGGTTTCGGTTCAAACTGGCAGTTTGATCAACGGTCAATTCATCTGGACCGTTAATGATCAACGGTCACTTGATCTTGACCGTTGATTTCAAATCTGATTTGACCGCGCCCAATGGATACTTTTGACCAGTTGAAACTGCCGGTTTGAAATGATGATTTTTTTTTCATTTAATTTTCAAACCGACAGTTTATACCGATGATTTTCGGTTTAAAAAAAAAGCATGAATTGGAATCGGATTGCTTTAACAATAGTTCCGATTCCAGTACCGATTCGAACCGTGGTCAATGATTACTCCAACCGTTGACCGCCGATTTGAACCGTTTAGACTTTAGTTTTGCTATCTAAATGCGTATTTTTAATCTTTATCTTTATCATATTAAATGAATGTTTCTCTTGCTTTTCCTTATTTCGCTCCTTATGACATTTTTCTCTGTCCCTCTTCCATTTCTCTCTCTCTCTCTCTTTCTCTCACTCCTAACATCTCTTTCTCCCCAAAACACTTTTTCCACTATTTATATTTCGTGTTTTTTTCCAATCATCAATCTATTTGGCTATATTTATATTTATGTTAGTTTGAGGCAAATTAATATTTTTACCGGTTTAATTGCAGCTTTATTATTTTTGTGCGAACGTGTCAAATGTTTGTTTATGATTGTTTGTTTTATTGAATTTTGTGAACAATCTCATACGATAAATTTGGAGTTTTATATTAGATGACTTATTGTTGATTTATTTGATTTATTTTACTTATAGAGTTGATTTATTTAAAAACTGTAGTATGTGGTTTCATGTTGATATCTACTTGGTACCATTATTGATTGAGTTGGGTTAAATTTTTATTTTTAATTTTGTATTTCATAATGAGTTATTATACGTGCACCTGCACCTAATATTTTAATTTATCATTGCATATACTTAACATATATCATCATATATAAGTGGTACATATAATCACATATAACTGATACATATCATCACAAATAATTAAAATTCTAAATCTAAAATTTAAAATTCTAAAATAAAAAAAAATAAATCTAAAACGAAAAACTAAAACCTAAAAATGGAAGAATAAACCCTAAATGACAAACTAAACAGCGAAATTAAATATTAAACTCTAAACCCTAAATTTCTATCACATATCATCACATGTAACTGACACATATCATCACATGTAATTAACACATATCACTACATATAATTGATATAATGATAGATTTGTGTCGGGACCCTAAAATAAAAAATTAAATAAAATACGAAAAACTAAACCTTAAAATAGAAAATTAAACCCTAAAAATACAAAATTAAACCCTAAAATGTATAACTAAAACCTAAATTTTAAAATTTCATCACGTATAACCACCATATATCATCACGTATAACTGTCATACATCATCACATATAACTCTCATATCATCACGTATAACTGAATGATTTACAGGGTGCACCTACCAAGGTGCACCCAGGTGCATGTAATTAAAAATATTAACAAAATCATATAGATAAAACTTTAAGAACTTATAATTAAATTATATATATTTATTTAATAAATATGAAACAAAATTAAAAATTCAATAATCGAATAAGATTAAAGAGAAAATTCATAAAATAAGTTAAATTAATTTAAAAATTCATAATTAGATCTTATAGAATTATTAAATATATCTAAAAATAAAATTGAAGAAAATATAAAATAAAATTGGAAAACAATAATATTAATGCAAGAATATTATATATATATATATATATATATATATATATGTGTGTGTGTGTGTGTGTGTGTGTGTGTGTGTGTGTGTGTGTGTGTGTGTGTGTGTGTAAGAAATCTAAAAAGTAGAATATAAATATAAATTATCTATAAATAAATCTAAATTAGTTTATAAATCTGCAAAACCCAAGTAAAAATCAAAATATAAATATGTCAAGTGATATCAAATAATTTTTTTTCTTATAAATAAAATACAAGAACTTATATAATTAAATTACAAATATTTATTTAAGAAGTGACATTTCAGAAAAATGAGTAATTTATTTACCAACATTGTAAATATTTTACGATTGAAATCATTTATTATCAAGAATTTTTGAACTAAATAATTATTTATATTTCGGGTTATTATAATCATGTAAGGTCACTAATTGATCTATATAAGGAAATACATTTATCATGATTAATTATTGATATTTTAGTTTTTAAAATTGATGAAGAACCAATAATCAATATCCACAAATTCAATAATTGAAATATATGACTAACTCTCAATTCAATCATTTATAGTGTCAACATATAACATTTTTAAGAATTATTGTCGATATATATCAAATGAGATCTTACTTCATATTAATAAGGATTCTGTCTACGTTGTAAATAATCTAATTTGATTTATTGGAGATGATATTTTTGTTTGTAAAATATAAGAGATGATTGTAAATAAGATATATCAAATTGAATCAAATATTAATCAATCTCATTAATTTCAGATAATAATTATTTCAAAAAAATATTTAGCATTTAGTAAGGAAGACCATAATTGAAAAATTCTCAGTTACAAACATTGCATATACTTTTACGATTGAAGCTATGTTCTTACTTTAGATTTAGACAAATAATGATATATTTGTTTAGATTTATAATTTATGATATTTATGAGAAGTTTGTTAATCAATTCCATTAAGTGCAATCAATAATTTCAAAAATATGTTTGATTAAAATTATTTTTTATTAAGAATATGTGATCTAAACATAGTCCATTACATTTACCTAGATTTTTTTTATGTTTGGCATTTATTGAAAGATAAATAATTAATTTCCTTAATTTAGTGATTTTAAGATATACATTTTATATAGTATTTAAGTAAAACACATTTATCATAATTAATTATTTAGATATTAATCTTATAATTTTTAGGAAAGACATGAGTGCACCTTCTTAATTATAATTAAAATCTTAAAGTATTTAAAAACATATTATATTGCATTGTTTTTATTATGATACTTTGAGGTTCAATATACATCAATGTTGTTCTGATTGAAGCGATGGACTGATATTATATTGTTCTTTTTAATCCAAACATATTTATTATTTATATCATATTAATATAAATTAGATTTATTTCTTTTAATGAATATATGACCCCATTGGATGGCGGAGAATACAAGGTGTAATTGAGCTCTGACAGTACATGTAATCTGATGCAATCATTGACATATTTTATAATGTCAACTAATTGGAGTTTTTGAATACAATTTATGTGTTTTGAATTGCCGAATCATGAGCTAAAGTTGAAAGATGGAACTATAATCATATTGTTGGTAAAATATTGATCATTCACCTGGTTTGTGCAATGAAATTAGGCTAGTTATTATAAGAACTAGCTATCATATTTCGGAGGCTAAGATTCTCCCATTGATATCTCGAATGACTGTCACACTATCTGATTTGAGGTTGTCATTTAAGTTCTAAAGGTGACAGTTTTATGTTCGTTGATATATCAAGAGTGACCAATCATATGAGTATAAAAATCTTGATTTGCAGTATTGAAAAAAAAATGTTGTGTCTAAACTACGAATGTTGTGTGTGTGTATATATATATATATATATATATATATATGTATACACACACACACACACACACACATATATATATATATATAGTAAATTACATTCCTTCCATAAATATACTTTTTATAAGCCAAGTTTTTTTTAATAGTATTGTGTTAAGAGAAAAATAATTCAAATATATATATATATATATATATATATATATATATATATATATATATATATATATATATATATATATATGTATATATATATGTCTCTATCTATCTATCTATATATATACAAATACTTATTTAATTATTTTAAATTATTCAAAATTAATAATTTTCAAATATTTTGTACAATTACAAAACTAAATTAATTGTCTGTATAATCAAGGGCATAGCCAGCCCAACATTTTATTCTTAGCCCATGTTTACTTAACTCTAACTCAAATGTAATTTTTTCACTATCTCTAATGTATATATTTTTTCTTTTTTGAAAAGGGGGCCCAAAATATTTAGGTTGTGTCCTGGGCCAGGGGAGCACCCCTTGACTCTGCCCCCACGTACAACGCACGGGTACAAAACTAATTTTCTTTTTAAAAATGGGTATTTATGTATTGATCTAATAAAAAATCGGCCAAATGGATTATGTGTTAGCAAAGTGCCACGACGCGGCGAGCCTGGCAGCGAAAATGGGTTTCACCATGCGGCGTTGGTTCGTTTGTGCGTGTCTTCTCGACGTAAGGCGAGAACCGTGCCGAGCCAACAAGCTTTCGAGGCTATCGTACGAAGAGAAAGAAAACAAGCGCACACGAGAAAGCTAACAAGGAATGAGTTGGAAATTAAAGACTTGTATTAAAATCAACTCATTGTATCATAACAGTTACAATAAGTGAGTAGCCTATTTATACACTACTGCTAGGGTTAGGGTTTCCCATTCTCCAAGTTTCTCTATCTAGCCCATAACTCGACCTATAAACAAGCATGGGAAATTCGCCTTTAGGGTTACCATATTTACGCTTCAGGGACAACTAGAAGATTCTGGACCTCGGGCCTCGGAACCCATTTACCTGCATCCAATGTTGAGTCAGCCGCTCTAGGGTTTGGAGGGTGCGTCTAGGCACCTTCTTTTTTGGGAGGAGGTTCGACCTCCCAAGGATCATGGGCCGAGCCCATCAAGATGCTTCAGTGTGCTCCGCCTACTGATGACTCGTAGGGTGAGCGCATGTTGCGCGTGTCCTCGAGGCGCTGCTTCCGATCCAGGCATCGTTGCTTGCCCTTTCACTCAGTAGCCTTCTGCCTCTTAGAGTCACGGCGTAATGCGGCCAGCTCCAAGCTAACCCGCGTGAGCCTCTGGTCCATCGCCGCTAATCTCTCGACACTAGTGTCGAGTGTTGCTCGTACACTAGCCAACTCTCTCGAGGCAGGGCATGCCTAGCCAATTGCGCTAGCCTCGGTCGAGTCTTCCCCATTCTCTCCCTCAATGTCTGATAGGTTGCGAGCATCATGACATTACACATGACATTCTCCCCCACTGAAGTCGTATGCAGTATCGATACGACATCCGGAGCGACATCGATAGTCGCTAGCTCCACCTTTCTACTTAAGGCGTCCGCCATGTTGTTCAACCTCCCTGGCTTATACTCGAGTTTGAAGTTGAACTCAGCTAAGAAATCCTGCCATCGGGCATACTTTGGTGTGAGACTTCTCTGAGTCTGGGAATAGCTGATCACCACGTTGTTAGTGAGAAAAGTTAACCGGTTCCCTAGTAGATAGTGTTGCCAAGTCCTTAGACAGTGTACAACAGCCGTCATTTCCTTCTCATGCATAATATACCTACGCTCGGTCTTATTGAACTTCTTACTCTCAAAGGTCACCGAGTGTACTCCTTGCACGAGAACTCACCAATCACGAAGTCAGACACATCAGTCTGTATGTCATGATCGGAGTATCATCTGAAGGGGAAATTGGGAAAGAGGGGGATGCTAACCCTAATTGGAACGGGGAGGGTGATAAAAATTGGATCTTGGGAACAAAACAGGTTAACTGCGATATGTTGAAATCGGGTGAGGCTTTACCCGATTCGTGCGGGCTGGAGCCAGGAAAGGAGGTGGGCGAGACATTAATGTTGGGCCAGTCTGGTTGGAATGGGCCGCCAGTAATGAATTAGAGAAGTTAATTTAATTGTTAAAGTTAGGCCCAAGTCTTTAAGATATTTAACGGGTAAAATAGTAATTGTAAAAGAAGTGGTCTTCCACACTTATTACATGTATGCTGAGATGATGTACGAAATGCTTATGCAAATTACAAATTATTCCTTTTGTCTCTTCATCTTACTATCTCTCTTCTTCTTTCCTTGCCCTCCAAGTTCTAACTCTTCTTCTTCATATCTGAGTCCCAAAATATAGAAAAAATACAAAAAAAATACAGAAACAATTACAAACCACACCTAAACACTACAATTGGTACCAGAGCAGCCGATCCTCGGATATGGCTGAAGTCACACGTTTTAAGGACCTGTAGGAGGCTCAGAAGTGGTTGGACCAAGTGCTACAAGCTGAATCTCAAAAAAGGGAGGCCTCAGAGCTGAAGCTGCAAGAACAAATTGCAGATAATAACTCAGAAATACAGTCCAAAATTTCCAATATCAGAGCAGATATACAGGAACAAACACAGAGCATGAATCAAAAATTGGAACACCTCACTGCTGCACTGGCCACAATCCAGATGCAGCTCCTGAATCCAGAAAAAGGGAAAAACCAGTCTGAAGGGGATTCTATTCTGGGAAGACCTTTTTCCACACCTGCAACCAACACAGAATACAGATCACCCATAGCAAACAAAAATAAACAACAGCTGGAGTATTCAGGTAACCATACAACAAGCCCACTACCCAGAATTGATTTTTCTCGTTTTGATGGGTCACAACCTAGATCATGGATGTTAAAATGCAATGGGTATTTTAAGTTGGTTCCATTCACTACTGATTCCCAGAAAATAACCCTAGCTTATATGCACTTTGAGGGTAAAGCAGCACAATGGTTTCAAAATCTCAACAATCAGGGAGAATTGTCATGGGCTCAGTTTTTAGATGTTATATCTTCTAAGTTTGAGCAATTGAAAGAGGCCAGAATAATTGCAGAGTTCAATAAACTCAAGCATACAAGATCATATATGGACTATGTTGAAAAATCTGAAGAACTTAAAGCCTGCATGATAACCCTAAACCCTGGTTATTCTGAAGAATACTTTATAGCTAGCTTTATAAGTGGCTTAACAGAGGAGGTACAGGCTTTCATTACCATGTTTGCACCCAACAACCTGCAACAAGCCATAGAACTTGGTAGGAATCAGCTAATCACCTTGGAGGCTATCACAAATAAGTTGAAAGGAACCACTAGATACACAAGCTACACACCACAGAAGAACACTGATACTATAAACCAAAGCACACCAAGATCAACCAATCAATACAATCCTAGGACCCCTACCATGCTTCTCACCACTAGAGAAATGGCAGCTAGGAGAGAGAAGGGGTTATGCTATAATTGTGATGAAAAATTCTCACCAGGTCACAGATGCAGAAACAGGATCAGTTACATGATCATGATAGAGGAAGAAGAATTAACATACCTAAACTCTGAAGAGCTCAAACCACCTGATCAGTTGGATGACATGGAGGAGGTTCAAATGTCTGTACATGCAATCACAGGGGAAGAAGGGATCACTACTATGAGGGTATCTGGTCAGAAAGGGAAACATAGGTTGCATATTTTGATTGATTCAGGGAGTACCTTGAGCTTTATTCAAGAGAGGACAACAAAGGAACTGGGGTGCAAGCTTAGTTCTCTTAAACCTATTTTGGTTAAGGTGGCAAATGGTCAGAAAATGGTGAGTAGTCAAGGAGTTGACAATTTTGAGTGGGAGATGCAGGGTAAGCTTTTTAAATATTCCCTGAGGTTGTTGCAGAGTGATGGGTATGATATGATTTTGGGAGGGGATTGGCTCAAGTCATGTACACCCATAGAGCTGGATTATGCTAAAATGATAGTCACAGTAAATTGGGAAGGACAGAGGATCAGGATTCAAGCATTTACATCCATGGCAGAGTGTAAGTTAATTTCAGGACCCTCACTGTATAAGATGGTGCATGAGGACAATTGTGATCAGATTGAGGAACTTTACTGGATGACCATGGATAAATCAGATCAAGAACCAACCCTGAGCTAGCAAGTCTATTGGAAAACTTCCAGGATGTTTTTGAGGAACCCACAGGTCTACCCCCAATCAGAGGAATTGAACATCAAATAATCTTGAAACCTGATAGCATTCCAAAACATCAGTACCCTTACAGAACTACACACAGTCACAAGGAGTAGATTGAGAGGTTGGTTAAAGGTATGCTAGATGCTGGGATAATACAAGAGAGTAAGAGCCCTTTTGCATCTCCAGTGATTTTAGTCAGAAAGAAGGATGCCACTTGGAGGCTATGTGTGGAATACAGGTATTTGAATGGACTTACCATCAAGCATGACTACCCTATTCCTATAATTGATGAACTACTGGATGAGCTACATGGAACCAGGTATTTTTCAAAAATTGACTTGAGGAGTAGTTATTTTCAAATCTTAATGAAGCATGAGCACAGATTCCTAACAGCTTTTAGTACTCATAATGGTCACTTTGAGTTTTTGGTTATGCCATTTGGATTATGTAATGCCCCTGCAACCTTCCAGTCACTAATGAATAGGGTTTTTAGAGAGCAACTGAGGAAAAGTGTTTTGGTGTTTTTTGATGATATATTGGTGTATAGTAAAACATGGGAAAAACACCTGGAGCATTTAGAAGAGGTATTGTCCCTATTGAGAAGTAAAAAGCTCTATGCCAAGGAGAGTAAGTGCAGTTTTGGAAAAAAGGAGATTGAATACCTAGGGCATATCATTTCACAGCAGGGGGTGTCTACTGATCGAGGATTTCTTAGCGCTCTAAGAATCGTCTCCGCAATAGTACGGAGTCGATTGTAGATGCGGCAAGTTGTCCCGAGTCGTGTCTCTCGAGGATGGATGTGATCGGCCGTCGGTTTTCTTTGTCGTTCTTATCGTCGGTTTGATTAAACTAATTTAACCTAAGAAAGCGATAGTCATTGTTCGATTTTTATAACTAAGATTTAAATTGAAACTTAAGATTTAAAAACATTAAATACTTTTAAAGGAAATTAAAGCTTATAATAAATACGATCAGTCTAAACTATTTAGCTATTAAAATTTAACTATTTGAAATTAGGAAAATGGAGGGAAAATTAAAGTCAACTTATTTGAATAAGTCAACAAAGTACTTAACATTAATTAATAGTTTAAAAAGGAAGATCTTATTACAAACATAGAAATTGATTACAACTTAATAACTTAAAAGCATAAGTTCATAAGTTAGAAAGCTATAAAATGAAATTGAAAGTTTGATGATCAAAAGAACCATAAACTATGATTCAAAACACAACACAATATTAAGAAGGGATAACATGAAAATAAAACTAGATTATAGAAAGATATTACCAAATGTATGATTCCACAAAAGCTTGAAGGAGAAAAGCTTGAAAGTTGAATGATTCTTCACAAAGGAAACTTATAACAAAGATTGAACATTAAACAACTAAGATCTAAGCTTAACTAATCTATAACTAATTACTAGAATTTATAGAAATTAAAATGAGCAAAATATGAAAAGGGAAAGATTTCTCTGGTTTGGAATAGCTTCCTTGGGGAAGAAAGCCACTGGAGCAAGTTGGTCTTCTTGAAATGACGTCTGATTACTTAATACTTCAAAAATCCTTCTTTTTAGTCGATCGACTGAAAAAGCAGTCGATCGGCCATGTCGGCAGTCAATCGACTGCATCGTCAAAAGCGGCCAAAAGCCCTGGAATTCAGTCGATCTTCGGAGGACCCAGTCGATCGACAGCAGTCGATCGGCCAAGTAGGCAGTCGATCAACTGCATTGTCCAAAATGCCAAAAGTCGCTGGAATCCAGTCGATTTTGGGGGTTCAGTCGATCGACCAAGTAGGCAGTCGATCGACTGAACATCCAGTCGGCCGACTGGATTCCAGCGCCCGGCTCGATTTCTCATTCTTTTCGCGTCCGCCGGTTTATTGAACCTCGTTCGTTGCGCTTCCTTGCTTTGTCCATCCATTTCCGAGTCGAGTATTAACGATGCCAAACGAGCGTGGGCCCCGCTAGGACGTCCTACGACCAAGAAAAACGAAAAGGTGAAAAGCTACGAAAATTAATACTAAAACGTATAAAAACTAAGAAAATCTAGAAATACGAAACAATGGCCAACCCGACTCCTAAATCAACAAAAAGCAAGTGAAAAACACGCAATGTGAAATAAAAACGGTAATGAAAATATGTACAAAAAGATGCAAATCAACCACCCCACACTTAGAACGGTTGCTTGTCCTCAAGCAAAACTAACGTATATTTACAAAACTACCCCCGACCAACCCCAGGCTAATGCACACAAAAATAATTCGAGACGTCGTATGCTACGTTGTTTGTTAGCTTTGGCTAAAAGGACTACAATGTGATTTGCTAAGGAAATTTAGATCGACTCCCGAAACCTAAAAGGACTTAAACAATCCAACAAGTCGGTCTCTCCGTCCTTGCCCCGGCTAAGGTCTATCCACGCTCGAACCGTTAATCGACTCCCGACTAGCCAAGATCATCAACACCTCTCTTTACAAAAGTATACTAAAAATAGAAGCAAATGGAAAAATGTGCTACACAATAATTTCAAGGATTTATAACGTATCCTTGATTATTCCTCTCTTTTCGTATTTTTTTTAATTATTTTCTTTTTATTTATTTTTTATTTATTTTTTTTTCTTTTTCTTTTTCTTTCTTTCTTTTTTTTTAGAGAGGTACTTGAATAAAAATATGAAAATACGAAGTTATCAACGACTCCGATCATCCGTTGCTACTAGCAACTTTAAAATTTCTCGATCGAGCACGTGGAGCAATTGATGACTCCAAATTACAACAAAAACCTATAGAGAGTGTTTAATGACGAGGGCTTGTCGAGGCACTAGTTCCAAACGAGCACAAGGATAGCACGAAGCTAAAATCGAACGGGGATCCCAACAAGTTAAACCACCTAAATCCACTAAATTCGATCGAAAATCTAAACATCTTAACAAATCATCAAAAACCGCGTCACTTCGCCAAGGGTCCAAGCAACAAAAGCACACACGTTTCTCAAACTAAAACAAGCAAGCACAAGACGAAATTAAAAACCTAGGACGATTCTAACCACCCCACACTTAAAACCGAGCAATGTCCCCATTGCGTAATTAAGCTTAAGAAAAGCGGTAAAAAGTTGTTGGGTAAAGAAAACGCCCCTATTTCCAGGCTCGTGTCATCGTGGTTGTGCAAAAGTCGTTGCCGGGAACCGAGTTAAGCAACAAGATATCTACATGGTTAGGCAAGGCGGAAAAACGTGCACAAAAATGAACTATGTACAAAAATGAAAATATTTTTGAGTTTTGAATTTTTCAATTTGTTTGGATTTATTTAATATATTTTTTTATTTGTTTGATAATTAGAAAATATATTCAAAATAATGAAAAAGAAACTATATACAAAAACAAAAGCAATTAAAAGGATTTTATTTTATTTTTTATTTATTTATTTTATTTTTTTTACAAAAGATGAGATGAGAAATAAACGAACATAATCGAAATACAAAATAAAATAACACACGAAAACAAAGGATAAATTAGGAGATTTTAACGACGTCTCCTAGGTCGGGCACGGAGGGTCACGGCCTCGTCTTCCTCCTCCTCGTCGTTTCCGTTTTCACCATCGCCACAGTCGTCGTCGTCGTCGTCTCTACGCATCCGAGTCTCGACCAAAAAGAGTCGGCGATGGAGGCCGCGGAGAGCTCGGTCGTTTCATGCCTGCCCCTCGTCGAGCCGGTCAAAACGGACGTTGAGCTGGTCGAAGCGAGAAAACATGGCCTGTTGGAAATCGCTCCAACCCATCTCGGGACCCGAGCCGGTGCTCGGACCTCCGTAGTGCAGGACTGCCGCTTGGCTCGTGCCTTCTCTGAAATGCACGCCCGAATCGGCGTTCGGGACGTCACCAGCCTCTCCTCGTTCATTCTCCCGGTGGCGTTGGCGTCTCGGATTTTGGCTCGCCGGGTTCGTCGGGGCTCTCGGCGTTTTGAATGTTAATTCCAAGAGATCGACCCTCATCATGTTGGCCGCTTCGGCCTCAAAGCCGAAGTAGCGGGCAAGAACGGTGATCATTGGCCCCATGCCAACTCGGGCGACGCTTCCTCCTCTCGTCCTCCGAATCCCTTCAATTTGTCCTCGGATCAACGGGAAAAACGGGACCGGATGTCCATTGCATAGGCACCAAGCACGTATCTCTCGTGCCGAGTGAGGTTGGTGCTTTCATGCTTGCCCATCAGAACGTGGGCAAAGAATTTGTAAGCCCCAAGCAATGCCAAGTCGACGATCGCCGATGCCGAGTATCGATCCCTGGTACCACGTCCGCCTGTGATAGTCCCCCAAAACTCAATCTCATTAAATCCACTCACTTGCGTGTACGAGTACTGCTGGCAGTCAAGCCCGAGCACCGTTTGTATCACCCCCTGATCGATACGGTGCTTAACTCCCCCAAAACGCACATCAAAACCCCCGTATGTGGAGTAGACCGGGAAGGGGGCACCGTAAGTTCCGGCGATATCGGGGTATTGGGGAAGGCCGAAAATATTTTCTTCGTCGGAGTGGACATCCATGGTAAAAGATGAGAAATAGGGACTAAAGTAGTCGGGTTTGTAGTGGAGGGTTTCAAAAATCGAAACGAACGAGATACAACGGAAAAACGAGGAAAATTGAAATCGAAAGCTCTCTGAGGCAATTCGTCGAGCACTTGGTGGGCAAGCTTTTGAAGGATGAAAATCAAAAGAGAAAGGTTCCCAAATCCTACCCAACAAACAACCAACTAATCCAGAGTTTCCCAAGAGTTTGTATAAGCGAAGTACCTTGCAAAATTGGCTCAAGATGGAACGAAGAATCGAAATCAACCCAGGAAGATTTTTGAATGTAGGAAGGAAAGAAAAATGAGATTCCCGCGAAAAGTTGCTCTGCCGATCGACCTAAGTCGATTTCTCTTTCTTTTCTCTCCCCTTTTTTTTTAATTTTTCGGCTCTTTTTCTTCTTTTTTTTTATTTTTTCTGCTCTCTCCCGTCGATTTGCTGTGTGGGGGGAGAAAGTGGCGATCGACTGCTCTTATAAATAGAACGCAGGATTCGGGGCAGTCAGGGCAGTCGATCGACTGCTCTCCTCGGTCGATCTACTGCATTCGGTCGACTGCCGACAGTCGATCGACTGCTCTTGTCAAAAAGTACGAAAGTCCCTGGAATCCAGTCGATTCCGCCATTGCATTCGATCGGGCGCCTGTCGATCGACTGGCTGTCGAACAGCAAATGACCAGTCGATCGACTGTTCTTGCAAAAAGCTTAAAAAGTTCTGGAATCCAGTCGATTTGAACCCTTCTGTCGATTGGGCAGTCGATCGACAAGCATTCCAGTCGATCGACCAGATATGCAGTCGATCGACTGAATTCCAGCAGTCCATCTCCAAATTTCGATCCTCTTTTCTCCCAAAACTTCCAGAACTGGACCTACATGAACCCAAAAACATCATAAACACTACTTAAACAAAGAATATACACTAGATTGAAAGAAGAATAAGAAAAGAGTTAGAAAGGGTTAGAACGTCGTGGGTTGCCTCCCACGTAGCGCGTTTGGTTTACGTCGTTCACTCGACGATCTCAATTCCATGATCAAGATCCCATCGGGGGCAGATCACTCAGGTCTTCCTCCTCCACGATCATAGGCTCGAGCGCCTTGGTTTGTAACATACTGTGTCGGTAAGGTTTTACTCGTGCGCCATTAACTTGGAAATGC
>BMAC01000071.1:1781029-1808849 GCA_014905375.1 Phtheirospermum japonicum
TCGCACCACTGCCGTCGCTTCCGCTGGCTGCCGTGCCGTTGCATCATCGCGCTGCACCGCATCGCGCCACGAGCCATCTGCCGCTGCTGTTTCGCCGGAGTTGCAGCTGCTTCGCCGGCCGTTTCCTGTTACTGTCTCGCCGGAGTTACAGCCGGGATGATAGCCTGCCAACGTGCCGCTCCGAACGCCACTGTCGTCGCGCCACCGCAACTAGCCTGGACGACCGCCTGCTAACGAGCCGTAGTTGTCGCAGCCGAGAACTCGCACCCAGTGCCGTCGCTTCCCGCTGCTGCCGTGCCGTTGCACCATCGCCGCCAGCACGTCGTGCCCGCTGCTGCTGCCACTGCCGGGAAAGACAGCCGCTCCCGACAGCCCTGCTGTTGTGGCCGTTCCGAACGTCGTGCCGCAGCCGAGGACCGCTTCGCCGCCGTGCCACCCCGCCGGAGCTCCAGCCATTTTTTTCCTCCTCCGTTGTGAGGTAAATGGCCGAACATGGTGGACATATAGATACTTATATATATGTGATATATTTGTGTGCTGCATAGTTATAAAAGTTTATATATGTATTATATATGCATGCTGATATATATTTGTTATATATGTATGTGAATTGCATGCATACTGTGCATGATATATATATATATATATATATATATATATATATATATATATATATAAAATATGAAATGCATGCATGGACTTATATATATTAATGCATGATGAGTACATATATAATAAATGGGTATATGTGATATATGTATATAATGATAATGATGCATGCAGAATATATATATATATATATATATATATATATATATATATATATAATAGTTACATTACGTGCTGGATTATCTCACGGTTCTGCTAGACCAATCCACCGTAATAAAGTAACTTCATCAGGACCATACCTATGCAACTAGCATGGGATTAAAGATATGGAATGCCAATAAGTATAAATGATATTATTACGAATAAAAACCAATTTTGTTACAAGAGAATGGTCAGACCACAGCCACAAGTTGGCTTGTTGGTCACCTTATTCTAACAGTTCCTAGGGGATAACCCTCGAATACATCATTTATCAAGACTCGGATGTCCCCCTCCCTTGATTCCTCCCCTCCCCACTCCGTTAAGATAATGACAATGAAGGTCTCTTCCCCGCTACGCAGACCTATTCTGAGATGTATGACTGAGAGCATGTCTGTACCCGATGGCTGCCTCATCACAGTTATGACACCTATCTTTGTGGGATCCATAATCATTATAGAGTTGGACTGCGAGACTACGCATGCCCGGGCTTGATCCAGCCACTTGAGTCCCAGCACTGCATCATAGTCATCCATTGGGACTACCAAGAAGGTGACTTCTCCCTCCCAACCCTTAACTCGTAGGGCAACTCCTCGGACCTCCCCTCGGATGGGAGTTTCTTTCACATTCACCTACTTGATTGATCCCCCCATTAGAGTCATTACTAGCCCCAATGTCTTGGCGACTTATGTCTGCATAAAATTATGCCTTGCCCCAGTGTCCACCAATGCCTGCACTGCCTTGCCTCTGATCTTTACCTCAAAGAACATCGATCCTCGGGAGGTTGTCTTGCCTGGCGCCTCGCTGGTCCTCACTGCACCCAACAACTTCAAGGATCCCACCTGAACCACATCCTCTTCACCGGATACCTCCTCTTCTTGAACTGCTGCAACCCGTCCATCTCTGTGCGGATAGTCTCTCTACTGATGGTCTGGAGACCCGCACCTAAACCATTAGCGTGGCTTAAATGACCTGCGTGTCCATGTCCCACCCTAGTTTACCTTCTCTCCGATTGAAACGACCATGCTCCCCTACCGCTCCTTGGATTACCTCCTTGGACCTGACTCGGGTACTTCTCGGTCTGAACCTCGGTCAACCACTCAGCTATAGAGATAGCCTTCAACACCGTCTATGCACGAGCACGTTACACCTCTATCTTGGCCTGCGACTTGAAGCCGTCGATGAACACGAACAACTTCTCCTGTTCTGTCAAAGAAGGGAGTCCGAGCACCACCTCTTGGAACTTCCGAACATATTCCTTGATGGTCGTGGAGTATGTCAAGTCCCTTAGTCGGGTCTTTGCTTCAAACTCAGTGTTCTCCGGGTAGTATTGGCATTTCAGGGCCTCCTTGAAATCTTTCCAAGTCGCCATGGTCATGGCTCCTCTCTCAACTTCAGCATCTCAAGGCTGCCACCACAACAATGCCATATCCGCCAAGAAAAACGGAGCGGTTTGCAGCTTCGTGGCGTCATCTATAACTTTGATGGCACCAAAATACCGCTCCATAGACCAAAAGAAGTCTTCAACCTCTTTTGCACTCCTCGAGCCCCGGAATGATCCTGGCCGTGGCACCTCTATTCAGGCGATTGTGCCCCCATGATTTGGCCACCCTCAACATTTCCTTCGAGATTCCCGACCCTACTCTCTAAGGCCACGACATGGCCTACGAGCTCTTCTCGTAGAGTGTCAAATAAGAGACGGATCTCATCTCTTAATATCATGAGAACTTGATCCCTCATCGCCGCACATTGTTCATTAATGGCGCTGCTCATCTTGCTCCTCCATTGATCTCCATCTTCCTCCAACAACAGGGCTCGAGCAGTAATCTCATCGATGTTGACAAAGTCCACGGCGCGATCGGATAGAATGGTTTCTATCCCAACACTCTGGATTCCATTGTGGCCTCTGGACTCGTGGATCTGCAGTGAGATTTCTTCCCCTCCCGTCTCTGATCGGTATTAGAGGTTCCGTCCATTGATGTCTTCTTTCGTACGCTTCAGATCTTGAGTTAAGTCTCCCGAAAATGATGGATCAGACACCAAGATAACACTCTGACACCAATTATCACGGCGCGGAGAGCCTGGCAGCGGAAATGGGTCGCGCCGTGCTGCGTTGGTTAACATGCGCGACTTCACGATGGAAGACAAGAACCATGATGAGCCAACAAGCCTTCGAGGCTGTCGTACGAAGAGAAAGAAAATAGGCACAAACGATAAATCTTACAAGGAGCGAGTTGGAAATTAAAGACTTGTATTAAAATCAACTCATTGTATCATAACAGTTAAAATAGGTGAGGAGATTATTTATACACTACTGTTAGGGTTCTCCTTCTCCAAGCTACTTTATCCATCCCGTAAGCAAGTATGGGAAATCCTCCTTAAGTTACCATATTTATGATTCTAGGGACAACTAGAAGATTCCAGAGCCCATTTGCTTGTGTCCAAGTGTTGAGTCTGTCGCTCTAGGGTTTGGAGGGTGCGGCTAGGCACCTTCCTTTTGGGGAGGAGGTTCGGCCTCCCCAGGATCATGGGCCGAGCCCATCAAGATGCTTCGGCGTGCTTCGCCCGCCGATGACTCGCATGATGCGCGCACGTTGCGCGCGTCCTTGAGATGCTGCTCCCGATCCAAGCGTTGTCGCTCGCCCTCGCACTCAGCAGCCTCCTGCCTCTCGGAGTCATGACGTAATGCGGCCAGCTCCAGGCTAACCCGCGTGAGCCTCTGGTCCATCGCCGCCAATCTCTCGATAATAGTGTCGATTGCTTCTCTACACTAGCCAACTCTCTCGAGGTAGGGCGTTCCTCGCTTATTGCGCTAGCCTTGGCCGAGTCTTGCCGAGTCTCGCCCTCAATATCCAATTGGGTTGAGAGCATAATAACATTACTCGTGACAATAGGCTCTAAATAACGAATCGAGAAAAGTTCACGAATGGTACAGATAGAGGGGAAGTTGGGAGATTGAACCTCAAACAACAATTTCGGGTCTGGACTCAATATTTTGTCATTTGCTAGATATAGTGATTAAAAAAGTGGAATAGAAAAATAACTAATTTTGAGGGTGTAAATAAATATGACATGAAAACATAATTATAAAAGTTGATTCACGAATTTTTTGTGAAACCAACCCTCAAAGAACAAGTTTAGCCTCGATTGAATATTCTTTTTTTTCCCTCCCTTGTTTCTATTTTTAGAAAATAGTGATAAAAATAATAATGTAAAAAAGTAAAAGCATAAGGAGAAGACATAAAAGAGAGACGAAAGAGACGATAGAAATTAGGGTTCTCTTATTCATCAAAGACTCCCTTTATATAGGGTATCAAAGTACATAATACATAAAGATAACAAATACCTAAGCTATCCTTCATCAGTTACTTATTGACGAAGGCACACTAATTGTATTTTTCCTTCAACACTCCCCCTTGTGCCAAGTCAAAGGGTGAAATGGTGTTTCATTGTTGCCTCGTTAAAACCTTGCCAAGTAACAAAACCCAATGGGAAAAATAAGACTTGGTCTAAGGAAAAAGAGTACAACACATCTATGTTGATACTTCCCCTAAAGTGTACACCCTTCTCTGATATGTACATCTATCAAGAGAACTTTGAAAGTCTCCACTTCCTCAATTTACGTGATTCTTGAGAAAGTGCATAATTGTTGGTTGTAGAATAGTTGTGGTTATATTACTCATATTAACACATTTTCTTCAGTGATAAAGTTCAAGCCACTATCATCAGATATATGAATGATCATAACATTTGCCGTAGATACTCACAAACTACTACATGTATAATAATGATCTCTTTACATGGATCGAATGAGTAACCAACATCAACCATAATATTTGGTGTTTCACAGTAGAAAGTAAACTCAACATTTTCTATAGGGATTACAAGACCATCTGCAGTCCCAATTATATTTATGAATGGGAAAAATAAACTCGTGTCAATGGTTTCTTTTAGGTATCAAATTACATTTTGATTCCATTCCATTGACATTTCGCTTTCTTGAGTTAAATCAAGATAACAATTTTGAGAAAGTAATATTTGGTCAAGTGTATTAGTAATGGTACAATAATGCGCATATTGTACGTAGGTAGAGAATTTCAGCTCCCAACAGTTCTTCGTCATTCCATTGACGAAATTGATATTTCCTTATATCTTCACTTTGACCAATTATAGGAGTGCTAACATATTGCACTTATCCATATTTAATTGCCTGATCATCTTTTGGATATATGCAAACTGTAGAATTTAGTATTCCACAAACTCGGTTTTAGTTTAAAGCCTTAACATGACCGAGTTTTCCCATGATGCATTATCTCAAATTAAGAATTTCAAATAAATAGCGATATCTCTTATTTCATTAAGAGTGGATGTTATGTTCCTTTCATCGACATATACAATTATAATCGCAAATTTGAAACTTATAAATACGCAAGGGCATAGAATATTTTTTTCCAATCAAGTAGTCACTTAAACGGTTATACCACATCCGTCTGAATTGTTTCAATCCATAAAGTGAGTGTTTTGATTTTATTGCAAATGCACTTCGTGTCTTAGAGTCACTTGCCTTAGCAATGAAAGGCCAACAAGCACTATCGTATATATCTCTAAATCATGATCCCCATAGAGATATGATGTAACCACGGGTGTAAGCTGCATTCTCAGTTATTTGGAATTATAAAATTTATTATGGGGGAGTACATATTCCCATAGTCAATTCCAGGGCGTTTTGAGAAACTCTTTTCTTCAAGTATAGATTTGCATCTCATGGCTTTATTTCTCTCATTACGCTTTCTGACAAAACTTTGTTTATGTCCTACAGGCTTTACACTTGGTGAGGTTAGCACTACCAAACCAAATACATACCTTGTTGTCAGTGAATTTAGTTCTACCTGGATTGATTCTTTACATTTAGGTCAATTTGCTCTACATTGATATTTCAATAGAGCGTGGTTCGATACTATTATGCTTTATGATTCTTTGAGCAACAATGTATATATCATCAATGTGTATGAAAAGTCTTTCCATTAACTTATATAAACTCTCATTGTACATTGAAATTTCTTTATTCTCTGGAATCATATTAAAATTCGGAGCATCCTCCAGTAATGATTCATGGACATAAGTATAATCAGAGATAATCTCATGAGAGTAATTATCTTCATTGATGATCAATTGGAGTTGTGCCATACATGCCCTCTTATTCCTTTGGCGATTATTGATCGAAACAAGTGACCTCCCCCTGTTCCTTTTGGGAGTCACGACCTCAACCACACATCCACTAAATATGGTTGCAATGTCTTAATTTGCGACACTGTGCCCTTTACAGGGACTTTTAACCTTGCAGACACATTTGCAGCTTGTATATATATGATCTCATCACTTTGGAAATTGAGTCTTCTATACTTTGAAGATCAATTGTTCACTTTACTTTTCTTTCAAGTTACATTATGAAATGCGGGGACCATAATGAGACATAGTATGAAACTATTCCTGTCGTTCCATTATAAAATACTTTTTCTTATCTCCCCCTAACGACGGGAAGACTATCTCATTAGAGTGACAAATTCGCTAATTTAGCGATAAAGAGATCGTCTATCAAGTGTTTCAAATAGCGGATGATTGTTGGAGATTCATGATCGAGGATTTCTTAGCACTCTAAGAAATCGTCTCCATAATAGTACGGAGTCGATTGTAGAGCGGTAAGCTTTCCCGAGTCGTGTCTCTCGAGGATAGATATAATCGGCGATCGGTGTTTTTACTTACTCTCTTGCTAATCAAAATTACACTAATCTAAACTAAGAAAGTATTAAGTCATTGGTTTGGTTTGAGTTTTTGAAAGTTAATCAACTAAGACGAATTAAAAGAGGTTTTAAATGAGAATGATGAAAATGAGGGTTTAGGATGTTCGGTTCGTCTCCACGATCAATCGGTTTTTGCCGAGCACTTAATCCATGATTCGGGATTGTCAATCCCAAATGTCGATCAAGTATTGGGGTCGTCAATCCCAATTCTCAACAAGCTCCGATTAATGGCTCTAAACGAACTTAGACCCTAAACCCATAATTACTAAACTAGTCTCATCAAATACGAATTAAAGCTTGCTTAAAATTAATTAATTGATGACATTAACTAAACCTAATTAACAACCTTAAATAAATTAGAACTACTAAATTCAAGAAGGCTTGAAGTTAAAAGAGAAGACATGGAGGGAAATTAAAAGCATTTGAAATTGAAATTGATTAAAAGCATTAAATTGAAAAGAAAGTCAAATCACCAAAGAGTAAAACTTCATAAATCTTTCAAGAACCCAAGAGTTTGTTTAGACTAAAGAGGTAAAAAGCTTCAAACCAACATCCATGGAGTTTTGAAAGAAAACAAAGGCAAGAGGAATTGAATTGCAAGAACAACAAGACAAACTAAATCTAACAACATACCCTAAGTAAATTCAACTAACAAACACAACATAACAACATGAACAATAAATCAATAACTAAGCATAAAAGTAAAGGGAAAGAAAACTACCAATTTCATTGAACACCAAAAGCTTCAAATCCAAATTACAACCTTCAAAAGCAACCAAATCTTCAATACAACAAAGAGCAACAAGTGAAGGAGATTGTCACCTTCTCCGATACTTGCTAACCTGAACTAACCTAATTAAACTAATTACTAAGCTAGCTAAACTACACTAAACTAAGGATTTAATAGCTAGGGTTTTGAAATGCAAGAGTAAAGGCTTGGAGGAAATGGAACAAGTCCAAATTCCACCAAGGAGAGTTGTTTTTTTGTGGATAATGGGTGGAAATCATATATTGGTATATAAGGGTCAAAATTATCTTTTTTTTCTGCCAAAATCACATATCCTCAGCGTTTCAGTCGATCGACTGGGAGTGCAGTCGATCGACTGCCTTGTTCAAACGCCCCAGCTTCTGCCGAGCATTCGATCGACTGAAACCCAGTCGATCGATTGACAAAAATACGGAATCAGCCATCAATGTCTTCATATGAAATCTATCCCATCCTCTTGGATTTCATTTGGAGTTTGATTTGTGTCATTTAGAATTTTCCTCCGAGAGTTATGGCCTCCGCACCAAAACCTGACACAAGCAAGGCCACGACGAACTGTCTCCACTTAAAGCTTCCTTTTACCATTCTTAGACTCAGAACTTTGGATTGTTGTAAACACAAGAGTTTTAGAAATTTCTCTCAGCTTTCCAATTATATAATGTGGAGGCAAATGGCACAAGTGGTTTTGGAGTTATGCTTGTATTACGACAACTGAGACATCCACTGAGCGAGTGCATGAGGTGACAATGAAAATGGCCACATTTCTCGTCATTTCCGGTCGATCCTCGCACCAAAGATATGTCGTGGATTGGAAATGAGTGTATCGGGTTTGAATCATCTTCCGACCTCGTCGTGGGCCCACTTTGACCAAAGTTGACCTTCAAAACAAAAACTAATAAAAAAAACTAAGAAAATATAAGAAAAACTACTAAAAACAAAGAAAACAATACAAAACCTAAAAGTAACAAAATAGGTCAAAAAGAATCCTAATACCCATAAATGCAAGCAAAACACATGCAAACACAACACAAAAAGGTAACAAAAATGCGTACAAAAAAGTACAAACCAATTCATATCCAACATAAATACTTAATCGTATTTGAAAACCCATAGAATGCGCTGTGGGGCGCGCAATACGCACATATACTGCTTAATCAAATATGCGTAGATATGAATTATCAGGATTATATATAGTTACCAACTGGTACGCAAAATATTTGGTTAGCAGGGGCTCATAAACGAATAAGTAAGAGTTGCGTGCAATATTGCATAACCCTGTGCAAAGTTAAATGAGTGAGTATAAATATTGTCTTAGTCACCATCTATATTCCTTTTGATGGTGTCTTCTTTGAGACCTTATTATATATGCACATTAGGGTTCTTTGTGATGATGTCTTTTTTGAGACCTTATTATATATGCACATTAGGGTACAAGATCCAGTACATCGATCTTTATTAAAATGCAACAGACATCAAGTACGTTTGATGTAAACCCTCTAGAATTATGAGTTTGGGTGCTTTATAAGGGTGGTGAGTCCTCAACCATATTAAATGTGCTAGAAGTTTTGCAAATGCAATATTTTTATGGACAATACGTGCCGAAGCATCGATCAAAAAAAATACTCGAATGACCCGCATTGTGAATGGTCATGACCACATGTATCACCAATTATCAATTATAAGAATAAAATATTATACTTTGTATCTTTAGTAAATGAAGGTCTTAATCATACAATTTTGCTAATGAACAAGTTTTAAAAAATGAGTGATGTATCTTTGAGATATGAATGTATGTAGTGCTCCGAGTACTTTAGAATGCACTAGCTATAATTGAACAACATTAGTTCAACACTATACTGTGCATCAAATTTCTATCTCATTTTGTGTTCACTCAAAATAAAAGATGTCCATGTTAATTTCTTATAATATGGACCATTATATCACGAAGACCAAAGGACCCATGCCAATCGTATCAAAACTTGAATGAGTCAGTGTCCAAAAGTTCTTTGTTGGTCATATATTATGATTCAATAATCAAAAAGTAGTAAAGTAAAATTACTAGATTGACTCTAAAACATGCTTTCTTCCACATAAATTAAAAGTATAGTTCCATTCTCATAATGTACTTCTTAATGATAATCATCAACATGAATATCATCAAACTGAACAAGGTTCATTTGCTCTTGGTCCATAATGAGCTTTTATGACTTTAATCAATGTGCCACTAGGCATCAAGACATTGTCACATATAAATATCAATTAAGTGAGTAATTGTCTATTCATCGAAAAATTCTCACTTTATTCCATGATATTTGAATGAAATACTTGTCATTATAATATATTATATTATTTACTAGATATGTTACATTATATCTAATAATTTGATCATGAGCCTTGTATGTGAATGTGTGGTAAATAAACTCAATTATATTCAATGCTTTAGAATGAAATCCAAATTTTACCAATAAGCCAAAAATAATTAAATCAGGCCACATCACATAAATCTAACTCAAAATAAACTTTAAGACCAAACACAATAGTCTAATATGAATGATTGATCATACTTTCTTCAATCAAAATAGAGGATATCCATTGACTAAGCAAGGTTCCATGACCAATAAATATGATGAACTCTTACATATCTTACCTTGTGGTTCATTCTTCCCACATAGGTTGAGATCAACATGTCTCTTCCCCTTTAGTTTGAGGTTATTCCACTATTTATATCAGTCCTAGTTAGCTTCAAAAATATTCTTTATCCGGAGGTCTAACATTGGTATTATGAAAAATAATGTAATGTCTCTCAATAACTTATTTTTATAATTTATATTATACAAGTGCATCTGTATGTTTGCTCAAGTGGGAAAAAAAATAGAGTGAGATCGTATCTCTCAATACTTATTGTCATTTAAAGTGACTTTCTATTTCACATATGGTAAGACATGTTTTTGGTCGCAACATATCAAAGTCATTGACCCTTTTAGCTAGCAAACAAATTTATTTTAACTAAATTCTTAAGCTTGGAAGTAGTGTTTCATAAAATTCTCAAAATATTCATTTAGAGTACATCCCAAAGTTTATTGAGATTTTGAAACTACATATACTTCCAATATAAGGTTTGGGGTCAACGAATTCTCAAGTTCATTAGAGAATTGACTTTGACTAAGTTTGACAATTCTTTGTCAATTAGGGATTTGGATGATATTAATGTGGAATTATGGTTCTTTTAGTTTCCACATCAAACCAATGATGGTAGTACTCAATTTCTTTTGAGTATATTAATTTGTATTTAGATTGAGTTAGTTTAATCAATTTCTTTAAATAATAAATTTGAAGTATGTTATAATCTTTCTTTGATATCATGTGAATATACTTTATCACAAGACTTATTTATACAATTTTGTATCGTTCATGAACTTTCATTATCATGAAAATATGCAAATGTACAATCAATGATACATATTGAAAGTTGCTTATAAATTAGCTTGAATAGAATTACAACATAAATGAATCTATCAATTCATCGAAATGATCAAAAAACATGAATCTATCAATTCATCGAAATTTATGATCAACATATATGAAATCAATCAATACATCGAAACTCATTATGAACAAAAAATATTGGCAAAATCATGATCAATCTCTCATCTAATCATGTAAATAACTTTATTTATGATTTCTAAATTAGAAATCATATAAGAGCATGAATACTAATATATTATGTATTCTATGAATATTATTAAAGTATTGTAAAATTCCATATTTGTCAATACATCACATGCATATAATCATACGTGGCACATATACATATACATGCTTTGCACAACAATATATACCATGACATATATTCATATTGCCAAATATTTATTAGCTGCATTTAATAAATAATAAATAATAGGGTAATTCAAATTACCTTGAAGGAAATTCACAATTCTTTCCTAAATTTGTTTTTCAATAGGCTTGTCTGATTTCTGATGACAGAGACCTTCAAACCCAATCTCCACCGTTCCAATTCAGCCTATACGTGTTTTGAATAACATATCCAAAATCCAGTTTCTTAAAACTTCATATTCAATTCTCCACCGTCCATACTAAACCTGTATATGTTTGGAACAACATATCCGAAATTTGGCTTGATCCAATGGTTCTATTGTGCGCAATCGTATTTCAAAAATCGCTGCACAGAAATTTACGAAAATAGAATTTGTTCTATTCGAAATTTTATATATATTTTCCCGTAACTCCGAATATAATATCCACCATTCAAAATGTAATTCGAGAGGTTTTAAAGTTTCTGTAAAATTTTGAGAGAGATCCAACGGTTGAAACTAGAGAAACCAATTTTTTAAACATATAATGCAGTTAGAAACTTGACCCACGAAAATTGTGTATAAGGTATGGAGTGTGTATAGGGTATTGAGGCTTATTCTCGATCATTCTCAATAGGTTAGAGTTTCGTGCTGATAACGTGTAAAATTAAAAACATAAGGGGAAGACATAAAAGAGAGACGAAAGAGACGATAGAAATTAGGGTTCTCTTATTCATCAAAGACTCCCTTTATATAGGGTATCAAAGTACATGTTTGCATAATACATAAAGATAACAAATACCTAAACTATCCTTCATCAGTTACTTATTGACGAAGGCACACTAATTGTATTTTTCCTTCAACATAATGATCAATTTTAAGTGTAATCGAGAGTATTATGTATTTATGTTTGAACAAGAGAAATTATGTCTCACATTCGTTTCTCAGGCGGTTTCACAGGAAAGCTGATGAAATATATATTACATAAAAAAGTTGACACTCGTAATATTTAAGATAAGTTCTACAGTACCCTTAAGGGTACCATTCCCCATGTAATTCTAATCATTGTACGGTAGAATTTTCCGATACTTACATAATTAAATGTAAATTAAACTCTTATAAAACCAAAACTCTAAAAATTGTACTTTCTCCGTTTTATTGATAAAGGGTCATTTTAGAATTTATGTTAAAAATTAAATAAAATATAAAATTGACTATTACACTATTAATTAATCAATAATATTTATAATTAAATGCCCTTCCCTCTTTATTCATAATTATTTTTATTACTATAAATTTGTTTAATTTATTTAGATGAGTAGAATAAAATTGAAAAAAACAAGTGAAAATTTTAAAATAATAATTAACTTGAAATAAAATTTAACATCTAAAAAAACATTTAAAAGGAATCCGACAAAATAAAATACATATGATGTGTATTTTCCCTGTCTAATATTCCATATTTACACATTCGCAATGTTGTTTAACAATTCCTAGGGGCCAGAATTTTATGGCCATTTCAAACCAGACCTAATTGGCCCAGATCGTTTACCCCACTGGTGGAACAGGTTAGTCCGTTAGTTTGTTGGATTTAAACGGGTTGCTCCATTTATAGTTTGAAAAAAAATCAATTATCCACCTCATTTTTAGAACTTTAAACAATCTAAATAAGTTACGAAAATAAACATACATTAAAAATTATTTTTACAAGATAATTTTAGTTTGTATATAGAAATTATTATAAAGATAATTTAAGTACGTAAATAAATTTTATTTAGCATATGATACTGCACATCCCACATGATATAACACATTAAATATTAAATAGTGTCCAACAGATATGATACGTCAATAAATAATTATATTGGTACAAGATATTAGCATAATACTGTTGTTATAATTCAAAATTATTAATAATTTAGTATTTTAATTTATATTAGCATGGATACAAGTACAATACGAATTATATTGAAAATATACATGTTCAGTTTTTTAAATTAGACGTGATTTTAAATGTTTATTATCATAGTAATCATAAACTTTAAGGCTACTTTTGGAGTGATGGATTTAAAATCCAAAGGATTTCAAGATCTATGAATTTCAAATACCCATAATTTAATATTTATTCATTTCAAATCTCTTGTTTTAGATATAGTGTTGATTTATCAAGATTTCAAATCCATTACGAATGAAAAAGAAAATCACAATGTTAATTAATAAATAACAGAAATATATAGAATTTATTGTCAAACACACATTACACACTCAACCCACATTTTACACAAAACACACCGCACACATTTCACACAAATTGCACTTATTTACATACATATACACATACACTACACACATTTTACACACACTATACTCATCGCTCAACTAAACACACGCTACACATATTGCTCTCTCTCTCTCTCTCTCTCACACACACACATATATATATATAAAATACTATGTATAAAATATATTCTTATAATTCTTATCATTTATATACTTATTTATATTATTTTTATTAATTACACATGATTAATTATATTTATATATTATATAAAAATATACAAATATTATTATATTTATATATACGGGAGGGGGCGGGGACAGATATGAGATGAGAATGTCATTTCTAAGCGGGGGCGGGGATGGGATAGGTGTCCCCGTACACGTCCTTCTCTATGTATGTTGTGTGTGGTCAATATAAAAGTTACGTGTGATAATTATGATTATATTGAAAATTGTAATTTATTTGAGGAGTATATTTGTTTTGCATTGAACTTTTATTGAACCAGGTGAAAATTGTGTTGTAAATGTTGTGTTTGTGTAATGAATATGCCTGTTGAGTGTGATGAATATGATGTATAATAAAATATAATTTTCAACACAATAATATGCATAACACATAACATTCATATTTTTCGTAACAAAGTTAGAATCGAGTACACCATGCATTGCACACCCTGCTACATGGTATACATCCTCGGACCAACGGGATCAGCATACTTAATAGAACCAATCATTAGTTCCCAACCATGGGGCGAGACATAATCCTAACTCTTACGAGGAATGTTTTCTTACAATACACGAGTGAAAAAGTAACCCTATCAGGGGGTTAAAAAAAAAAAGGCCCCGTAAAGCCCAATCCTTGTAAGGCGGGGATGGGAATGCTAAAACTCGGACTGACGCCTCATTGCAGCTTGAAAAGGAATTGCTTTCTTGATAGGTAAAACTGGCTTCTTCTGCTAGAAGGCGAAAAGGTAAGATAAGGACATTTTACCTTCGTAGATAAAATGCGGTGTGCATTATTGGTTCGCAAGGGAATGTAGAAAAACGGGTTTTAAAGGAATGCAACCTAAAACTTCACTCATTGTCTAAGCAAAAAAACCACTACAGTGAATCTATGTCTCAACCATGTCTTGTGCCTCTTATTTGCCACATCCAACTCTGTCACCTAAAATAACCAACACCTTCTTCTCAAAATGGCGCGGTTAAAATCCCTCTTCTCGCGACTGAAGAAGTTTTGGCACGTCCACGCAACTCGAAAGAAGAGTATGCTCTTATTACGCAATATAACTCTATTTTTCTGTTCATATCTCACTTATTCCATTTTTTTGCGTTCGATACGATGCTGTCTACTTCAAAGTTTCTATCTTTATTGCATATAGTCTGTAATCACTAGACGTGCTAAATGAATGTAACTATTTAGGCGTGAGATGAACTCAAGAGTTGAGATAATCAAAATCTTGTTAGTAAGACTAACTTATCACACATTGGGTGAATTACAAAAACTACCCTCGAGGTTTAGCCTGACTGCAAAAAACCGCATAGGTTTGATTCTGTATCAGATTTTACCTATCCATAAGCAAAAACATTTCAAACATCAATTACATTTGTAAAAAAACTATAGTTATCTCCTTTACATTTAACACAGAATCAGACCTCTGGGGTAGTTTTTGTAATTCACCCTCGCATATTTAACATAAACTACTCCCCCTCTCTGGCACGAAATAGCTCAAGTCTCGTATTGGGGTTATATATTCTGGTTTACTAAATTTTCATGATCCATCTTTTTGCACAGTGCAAGACGATCATGCACAAATCTAGCTGCTGCATCTAACTATGCACTGTTAGGGGGTTATTGATAGCTAAAAACTAAATATTTGTATTGATTTTTCCTCAGGAAGAGGGATATACATCCTGTACGAGGATGTCAAATCCTGCCCCTATGAAGACGTGCATGTACTCTGGTCCATATTAGTGGAGTCTCGTTCACCAACTCTACCATCAACAACACGACACCGTTCCACGAGCACATAAGCAAAATACACAGCAGGAAACGGGACAATTACACACATGTATACTGTGCATAAGATAGAGAGTTTATACTAGTTCCTTTTTTTTCCTCTCGTCATTCTTCACATTTTAGATTTGAAGTCTTTTCCAGGTTTGATTCATACTCAGTACCAATATAACTTATTATTAAGTTACTCTGAGAAATATAATTAAGAGTTATTAATTCACCACCTTCTACCAGGAGAGTGGTTGAGCAGAAATTGTATAATTGATTAGGTAATTTTATTCAAGTTACCTTGTCCATTTCCAGAAGTTAGGAGTTCGATAGGTTCTTCACAACTTCTGGAAGTTAAAAGCTAAACTCATGATAGCTACAATAAGCTAGGTAGTTTCAAAGTCCATTTCATAATATTTAAATATTTATTAATAATGTTTAACAATGATTTCTCTAACCAAGAAAATAAGCAATATATAGTCAGATAAACATTTTTAGGCAGATCCTTCCGTTTATGATTATATGATAAGCCAAAATACAGAAAAGAAAAAACTGCTGATTTTCCAACTTGACTCTGAAAAAGTAAGTGTAGAAAGACAATTTCAACTTTTGCGCTTCTAAGCATAAATTAACTTTACCATTAACCCAAGGAGATTCTAACACTCTCTACTAATAGATATTCACCCTCACCAGGCTAAACTTTTTTACTTAGCTATAACTTATTACACAGAAAACAAATATCTTGGGCAGAATCCCTTTTTCAGGATTATTATTCATCCCCACATAACAAATCTAAAGTTCAACAATACACAACCAATCAGATATGTAAGCCCCAAATGTAGAAAGAATGAATTCATGATTGGCATTATTTAATTGTATCGAATACAGGACCTGACAAGTCATCCCACCAGTAACTCTGAGAGAACATCTCTCCATCACAATGTTTGATGCTCTGTGGAAAAGCCCACCAGATACTTGTGGATACTCAGAGCCAGACATGAAACCTTTAGGAAAAAACAATATAAATTTTCAGAAAATCGAACACAGGGTACTCTTTGCCAAAAAGAATTTAAATCCTGATCAATTGTTTTTCTCATTCTTTTGATATTCGTACTGTTCATTCTATCACTGCTAACTTCTTCCATAACTAGATATATTTTCAAACATGAACTAGGCAAGACACGAACTAGTCTGAAACAAAAAGATTGGCCCAGACATTATTCTAGAAATAAATGAATAAATACAAATAACGAAAATTGGAATGCCTTCAACCAGATCAGAGGCTTTAATCTCCATTTTGGATGATTCAAAATGTGATGCTGAATATATTAATTCAATTTGTGTAATTTAAAACTAACAGAAAAGATTTCTGAAGGTATTCATATTGATGAAATGAAATCACAACAGAAATTGAAAGAACTTACGTCTTTACAGAGCAGAAGAGAAGGATTCGGTTACACCTGGCAGCCATTGCTTAAAGTAGGCTTGGCTATCCATATCTGCAGGAGACAAGGCACCTAGAGGACTTACAGTTATCTGCAACAAAACGTGACAAGTTAGTAGTGGGATCTGCATCACCCCTCGCTCGCTATGCACAACAAAATAGTGGACATACATATCCTTCTTGAAGCGAACAGTAATCTGTGTCACCATTTTCCACTTGTGATCCCTTTACCTGGAAAAAGACACAGAGCTAATTCACATCATAAAATAAAAAGAAAGCACATTTGACAAAACAGTCACAGAATAAAACACTAGAAAAGTTTGAAGGTGTAACAATAAAAAGTAGAACCAAAACGAATTAAGAGCAACTTAGCTCAGAAACATCAAGTGTAAAAAGTAAATCAACAAACAATCTATATATGAAGGTGAACTATCAACATGTCATCTATATGAAGGAAATAATAAATGTGTTTGAGAAAACAGATCACATCATACAACCCGAAGCTTTTATTCATTTAAGTTTTTAGGGCAATAGTAGCTTATTAGTATGTAATGAATTGAATATACAGATTTGAAGCATGATATGCAGTGTTAGGTATTCAGAACCCACTTAAATACTCGTATAAATATCATTAAACAATAAATAACATTAACTTAACTTAATGTAGTATATCATCATAAGCAATAACTTAGCAACTTCACAAAATATCAATATGAGTAGAATTAGATGCATCAACCAGACAGTCACAAGGCCAAAATCAATTTCACAAATCAGTTTAAAAAGGGGGTTGGGGGTGGGGTGTGTGAAGGCCAGCAATAGAAAAGCAATAATGTACTCGAGTTTTGATGAAAATGCCTTCCATCCAAAAAGGGAAATTCAGAAATACATTAAACTAGTTGAGAGAGATATCATACTTCTCTCTTAAATAGCAAATGTTCATGTTTTGTGTTCAAGGAATCGGCTTCAGAATATGGTGATGAGCTTGTGTCCATAGTCATTGTTGATAACATTTTCCTTCCCTGAGCCTCTGAAGTAACTTGTGCCCAACCTATTTTCACAATACTCTTTCCCTGCTTGGTCAGCCGATAACCCTGTTCAAAAGACAACATTGTAAACCAATCAGAACTATAATATGCTGCAGTCTGTTGACATTAGTCAGCATTTTATTAGAATATACCCATTTATGTTGTTACATACATTTGCAGTAATTTAATAAATAATCCTAAATGCTTTGCTACAACAAAATATAGGTATGAATAAATTTCTTACGCCGTATAATCTTTTATATTATATTATTAACTTTAAAATTTAGCTTCCATGCCCCTTCCCCGGTAAATTAAGAACACCGCCACCGGTATTCATATTCTGGCTAAATTACTGTTCATTTTTTTACATGCGTGCATGTGTGTGTGTATTTCTTTTTTTTTTAACCAGTTTATGACGGATTGTACATGCATTTGCTTACATTCTTAAATATCATGTACACTTTGTAACCAAAAAATAAGAAAAATAAAAATAAATTTTATATTCCTCTATTACTTTTTTCATAATTTCTTTTATTTTGGAATACCGGATAAATCAAAAGACCAAACGGAGAAAACGCAGAAACAGTGTCAGAAGAAATGAGAGGAACGAAATATTCTTACATAGAAATAGTACCAACATTGATACAAAACGAAAATATTAGTGGTAAGAGGAAAATATCTATAGGAACAGTACACAACAGCTATTTCACATATCATAACCACTCAAAAGTCAATAAAGATGCTGCTGCCAAAAAAACCCAATAATAATTACCTTATGATTCACGACATCTGTTGGCACATCTACATTTAGAAAACAGTTTTGAGGATAAGTTTTCTTCTTTATTTCAGCCAGTATAGCGCATATTATGGGCAATGAAGCGTCTGCTGCAAGTGTGAAATCATTGACACTACTCTTCCCTTCAACCCTGAAAAGATGCAATAAAAGATGTATGAAGATCTGAAATTTGATTGCACATCAAGCAGAAAAATAGTTATAGTAACTTATTTTACATTAAAGAGTCCATGGAAACAAAGCCCTAGTCAACATCAACAGAGCATCTGTTTAAAGAAATATAATGTTTTATGCGTACCAGTCATATGATATAGAAACAGAAGGTACGCCATTAAAAAACGCTTCCCGAGCCCCTGCGACAGTCCCTGAATAAACACTGCATCGACCAAGACATGCAGTTATCGCAGACACGGATACTTAATAGTGAAATCTTTTTCTGTATGGTTAGAAGTGTAGAAATTGGTACGTATCAATTGTCAATCGAGAAACCCACACCTTAGCTTACACATATGCGTCAGAGTAGACAACCAGTTAAGTACTTAACTGGTTTTCATGATGGCATTTTATATAACATAGAAACATATACACCCAGAACAGCCCTTTAAGTTCACATTAGTGCAACTTCATATAGAAAAAAACTACACGAGGAGATAACTGAAGGACAATTTTTATACCCAAAAAACAAAGTAGCAAAAGGAATACTAACATGTGATAACCACAGTTGCTACCCATATTAATGCCACTGATTACCTGCAGAGAAAACAGTGGATTGTGGAAACTTGTAAGCAACTTATGAGGCGAAGTTACAGTTCATCAATGTGTTGAGTCATTGCAAGCAGGGAACAGATATTCAAATATATAAGGAAAAGGACGACATAGAATCAAAAATTACATACTATAAAATGTTATCCCAGCTACTGGAACAGTAAGTACCAGATCAGGTATTGAAGGGAACAGAGCTTTGGAAATTCCCAATGATGTACAGTCAGCAGGAGTTCCTGCAAGGCGTGGTATTCTTTAAAAATGCCAAATTAAAAGTAAAATACGATAAAAATTAAGTCATAACACAAAATACAAGAGGTAGCTTCAAAATGTCCAAAAAAACAATGCCCAGTTTTAAAGCTGTTAAAACTGTGTCACAATGTTATCGCATACTAAAATGTGCATTTTTAAGTAGAATATAGGCAAATAATAAATTTAAAGGTGAGTAAGAAAACGTTTCCACCCCAAAAATATAAACTGTGTAATGGAACTTGTGCATCTATATTCTATCATCAAATAAAATCATGCAATAAATCCATCTTCAGAAGTTTCAGGTGTTAATATCGGAAGTTTGAGGTGCTAAGTAATTGTCCAGATCAACGCATGAGAAGCTACAAATGATATTATTGAGATCAAGATGCCAACCACAATTCATGATATTGATTCAAAATTCAGTTTCAGTATGATTCCGGTGTAATGATTATCTCTTCTAATTCTTTTTAAATATTGTAATATTCTCACTTGAAAATAAAGGTTGATGTTGGAAGTTAGAATTAAGACAAAAATACAAATATTACTCATTTTCTTGGCGATTATGAATGCGGATGTAGGCTAAAAGACCGTACCACATATTCATCCTCTGTTTATTCACTTAATCGAGATATTTAAATTCTCTTCATATTTAATAGTTACATACGATTATAGAGAAGACTGCAACTGACCAGAAATAGCAAACGCAGTTGCTCCATTGATTTCCACTGGCTTGGCAGAGACAGCATTTCGCCAAGTGATACAATGACTAACAGCGGACTTTTCACTGAAAAGTATAAATGAGATGCAAAAATAACAGAGGTCTCATCTATTGAATATATTCCTATATGAAACTGGACTACAAAATCATGACATTGAAAATGAATGTTTCACATGGTCACAACCGGAAGAAAATTAATAGAGCAAAGATACAGAGGTTATTCACTCTTTCCCCAGTGATTCGAGTTTGAAATATTCTCTTCTAAGTTCAAGCAGAAAAATAAATCTGAGAAATGTTAAACAAAAAAACTAGTATAAACATTGAAGAAAACACTGAATTAGAAAATAATTAGAGGCAAGCTCAATCTCTGACACTGCAACATAATAATACAAAGGTCTCTTCAAAAGATTTCATGTGGCATTAAACTCAATTCAATAATATAATTTTCTAAGTTTGCATATTTTGAAATTCTCAGCTCTGGCTTTACTCTTTCAATTTACCATCATGTCCCAAGCCATGCAATCTGAGTTTATTGATTTTTGGTTTCTTTGTACGTTTACTAATAAACATACAACAAAAAAAAAGTTAGCACCTCAAGCCATATTCCCAACAACTCTCACTAAAATAGAGCAGAAGAAATAACCAGAAATTACTAAAGCTCCATACGTCTGTTTTTTACAATCAAACTCGGAAAAAATCAAGCAATAAATAAGAGAGCCGAGAGTAATTCTAAGAGAACCAACAATTATACGCGGAGGCATCTAAACGACGTGTATGTGTATAAATACGAATATACGTACGAGTCAGGAGCGCAAACTAAGACATGAAATCGATTAGAGGAGACGAGAGCACGAACGAGAGCTCGGAGGCCCGGAGCGTCGATCCCATCGTCGTTCGTAACCATCACCGTCGGACGATCGCCGCCGCAGCTCATTGTGGGATTATTCTCCATTTTCAATTATTACGTTCTCTTTGCCCGGCAAAAAATTAGAATGCAATTATATATTTAAGACTAAATTGAGGAGGCAATATTTTACGACAGCGTTTTGCTTACGCGTTAGGAATCGATTATAAATGCTTCAACTAATCGTAACACCTGGGAGAATATTCCTTTTCAAGTTACAACTCTAATAATTGAAGAGAGTAGAAATCACTCTACAGAAACAGTCGTATTAATGGGTCATAATTTATGGGCCATTTAAAATGATATTATAATTTATTGATTTTATTTTTGAAAGTAATAATTTTTTGTAAATCTTTTACCGGTGATATGTTATATATTAATTTTTGTATGTATTAGTACTATAATATATTGAATTTTTATTATAATATATTAAAATTTGAAATTTTGGACTGATGAATGATCCGTCAATTCAACCTAACAAGAGTGTTGTTCAATGACCATATAATTTATTGATTTCGTATTATAATATAGAAAATGACTACGGTGTCGTAAAGACATCATACCCACCACCTCCGCATTTACATCTATTGATGTACCCCCTACTTATCCTTAAAACAATATAATAGTTATAATTAAATGAATATAATATATATACGACACCGTAAAATCTCCATGTAAATATTGATATTTGCATTATAATATATTAATTAAAATTTTGGTTTGATGGATAATTAAGATTTCCAACTTCATAAAAGTGTGGTTCATACATTATAGGTCTCCCGTAAGTTGTTACTAGGAGTGAGCAAAAATACTAGGTACTCGGTCCCGAACCCGAAACTGCTTGGGACCCGCCGGGTACAATCCTGGAATTGGACCTCCGGTACCGGTTCTGGTTTCAAATTCTTGGAACCGATTATGACCGATTAATTTTCTGGGACTAGACTTTTCAGATCCAGTACCTGGTAGGGACCGATTACGAGATTGGGTATCTAATACATTAGAGTGTATTTTGAGGACTTTTTATGTATTTTGTGGATTTGTGATCACTTATTATCAACAAGTTTGAAGATTTTGTGCTAGTGAATACAGGGAAAACTTGTTGCACACTATTTGTAACCACTTATTTCTAATTTGGCCGGTTCACATATTATTTACAGGGAAAGAGTATTCTTATCCCTTAGGAGGGAAAAGAGTTTCTCTTATTCTATGTGTGTACAAACATTTATTCACCTCGAAATAAATTAAGATTACAGATGAATCAAGAGTTTTGTCGGTAGTGTTGACGAGTTTCTTTGTCATGTTTGTTGTTTTCTCAATATTATACCGATAAATTAATTGTTAATCCTCTGCCTAAATTTTTTCATATATATAGATAAAATCATATGAGAACCAATTCTCTGGGTCTGAACCTAAAAACCTGCTATATTACATGATAGTTAATTATAATTTCAATAGTGTAAAATGCTATTGTTGTTATTTCAGGCACGCAAATTGCTATTATGTTCCCTTATTTTTACTATTCTCTATATTAGCATGTACATGGTTTATAAATAGTATCACAAATTATGTAATATAGCACTCTCATAGGTTCTCACACAATGATTGGTTCCCACATGGTTTATAAATAAGTATAGATTTTCATAGCAAAAAAGGGTGTAAGTTTTAAAATTTTGAAAATAGATCTCTCATTTTTAACGATTAACACTCAAGACAGAACAAATTATACTTCTCATTGCTACTACCCTCATAATTATATGCCGCATCATGTTTATACCTACCATTAGAGCACCCGAGAATATCCAGCCAACCTTATACCAAATTACGAGTCGAGCAACTCGACTCGTATACTAAAATTGACACCTCTACAATTATTAATTAGAACATTATTTTCTTTTTGATATTTATAATTCACATTTTGAATTTTTTAATTATTTTTGATAAATATTACGTACTTTTTGTATTTCTTATATTTGCCCGTAAAAATTGTAGGTTTTACACTAGTTCTTAAAAGTTATGCTATCAAATCATAAGCAAACAACTAATTAACTTCAATATCTCTCCTAGAGGTTTTAGCAAATAGTACAAAATCGAGTTTATTAAATAAATAATATATTTTTTATTCAAAATTTATAAAATAATACCAATTTTTCTTTTTTTGAAAAAGTAGGTCGGGACACCATTGGGAATGGCGTCCCGCTCACATTCTAGAAGTTATAAATAAAAACCGTTCTAGAATGTGAGCGGGACGCCATTCCCAATGGCGTCCCGAACCTAAAGTACATTTTAGAAGGTATAAATAAAAAACCGTTTTAGAATGTGAACGAAAAAAATTAATTGACATTTTCCCAAAATTAATAATTTCCTCATTTACAAATAAAATCAATTTTATTAAATAATTAACAACTAAACAAGAAACGAATAAATTCGAATTTTCACTTAATTAATAATTTCTCACAAAATAAATAAAGTAAGACTCTTTTCACATAATTAAGAATTTTACACAAAATAAATCAATTTATATAAAATAAATTAATTAACATATTAATAAATTTAATTTTCACATAATTAATAATTTATATGTTTGTGAATTTATATGTTTGTGATTTATTTTATGTAAAATTCTTAATTATGTGAAAAGTAAAATTTATATGAAATTATTAATTATGTGAAAAAAGTCTTAATTTATTTATTTTGTTAGAAATCATTAATTAAGTGAAAATTCGGATTTATTCGTTTCTTATTTAGTTGTTAATTTATTTAATAAAATTGATTTTATTTGTAAATGAGAAAATTATTAATTTTGGGGAAATGTCAATTAATTTTTTTTCGTCCACATTCTATAACGGTTTTTTATTTATACCTTCTAGAATGTACTTTAGGTCCGGGACGCCACCCGCTCACATTGTAGAACGGTTTTTATTTGTACCTTCTAGAATGTGAGCGGGACGCCATTCCCCATGGCATCCCGACCTACTTTTTCAAGTTTTTTTTTGGTATTATTTTATCAATTTTGAATAAAAAATATATTATTTATTTAATAAACCCGTACAAAATCAATATAACAAGCTACAAAAATTAATACACAACGGCTGCGAAACTAATGCCTTATCAATGAACAATTCATAAGTTTGGGACAAGAACATTATTGCTTCACTTCGGAATTTTGAATATATTTCTACATCAATACCAATACAATATAGTACAAAAACTAATAAATTATTACTACAAAACTAATACCTTACTGATGAATAACTCATAATACACAACTGCTCCAAAACCAATACCATAGAGTAAAAAAAAACTAATATAACACTAGTCCAATAATAATGCAATACTACTTTATCTTCATTTAGATTTGTGTGTATTTACTGCTCTAAATCATCAATTTTCCTTCTATCTCCATTGGCAGATGAAAATCATAAAAAAAACCCGAGAATAAATGTTTTGCATGTAATTGTGGTATTTTTCTCGTATTTTTAATTAGGATTTTACGCTAATTTTAGTAGTTTTTAATCGAGTTTTATTAGTTTTTTCGTTTATTTTCTCATTTTGTTGTTTTTTGTGTTTTTAGTTAATTTTATATTTAATTGGATTAAATGGCTTCAATTAATAGGAGGTTTGGTGTAATTCTTGGGTTTTGATATTCAAAATTCTCATTTAATAGGTGGCTTAATGTTTTGAATTCAAGCTAAGTCATAGAGGCCAAAACTCAAGCCTAGCCTTGCCTATTTGCATGCCTAAATAGGTGCCAAGATGCTCCAAAATGGGCAAATATTCTGGAATGGTGGCCTAACCTTGCCTAGGCTTGCCTATTTTCACGCCTAGCGGCGCCCACTGTTGCCTAAATGAGAGCCTACTCCAGCGCCCCCAGCATTGGCCTACTTTGGCGCCTAGCTCCTTGCCCAAAATGCCGCCTAACTCCACGCCTAGCAACGCCCAGAATGGCGCCTAAAACGCTGCCTAGAGTGGCGCCCAGGCTTGCCCAGAGTGGTGCCCATCTCCAAGCCTATTTCCACGCCCAAGCTTGCCTAAATTCATGCTAAACCTCAAGCCAAGATGCAATTTCGGGTCAAACCTTGGTCAAACCCAGGAATTTCAAGCCTCTAAAGCTATTCTGGCCCAATTAAACCTAATATAAATAGATTACAACTCTCATTTTTGTAAAAAAACACCTTCTCCCAACCCAAGCTTGGGTTTGGGATAGTTTCCTCTCTCTAGATTTAATTTTCAAAATTTTCCTTGGGTTTGTCAGCTCAAGAAGAATTCAAGTACTCACTTGAATTTTTATTTTGATTGTAATTTCATTCAAGCTTTAGGATTTTCTTTTTAATTCAAGTAAGTTTTCTTTTATTTCATGCTTTGTTCTTCAATTTTATGCTTTTTGCCTTAGCTTTTTGATTTCTTATTAGATCTTGTGAATCGTTCATGGAATCTAGATGAGTGACACGTCTAGATCATAGATCGAGTCTAGGATCGTCTTTATTTTGAGTTTTTCATATGCTTTATTTTTAATTAAATTTTCATGCATTGTTTCATGCAAGATCCTAGATCTACTTCTTGTTGCTTGTTATTTTACGTAAAGTCTTAAACTTTGACGTCAACTTTTCATGATCTTTCTATTGATGTTTTTAATTTTTGTCAATTCGCATTTTTCTCGATTTTATGTTCATGCAAGCATAATTGTACTCTAGGCTAGGCTAGTTGTACTTGATGAAACATTGCTTGTTTTTGCTTAATTCTCATTATTGTTTGCATTTTCAATTAAGGCATACGACGAGGCATTCGACCAACTTGCAATTTCATTTCCTAGTGTAGTTTAGTTAGTTTAATTGCTTTATTTTTATTTTCCTTTTATTTCTTCAAGTTACAAATGCTTTGATTTGTCAATTGAATCGATTTCCGATAATACCAAGCCAAATGAACCCTTTATTTTCAAAACCACTAAAAATTACACTTCAATAAACAACAAATTGTTAAGAAAATGCTAATTAGTTCCAAAGTAAAACATACTAATTTGATTTTCTACAATTAGGTCAAAATCAACTTGAATAAATTAAGAAAAGTGTTGAAGAAGGTATTGCTTAGTGGTGTGATCTCTGTGGTGGGGGTAATTATGCGAGGGAGATGATGGTGACGGTTATCTAGTGGTGCGATATCGACAGAAAAAAATTATTCCCTTGTGGTATGATCTCTAAAACGATGATAATTTCAAGGCAAAGATGGTGGTGATGGATTCCTAGTGGTGCGATGTACTTAACATAAATAAAAAAAAATACTTCAAAATTACCCTAAAACGAGGCCACCACGTCTGACGATGGCTGTCCGGGATGTGCTCATATTTCCACCCATCTGGGTGGATACGAGCCTTGTGTATAGTCCTGAGATAGGTCGGCAAGTCCTTCGACGGACTTCGTAACCTAAAAATTAATAAGTTTATTTCAATATATGTCAAATAATTAAATTACATATTGAACACATAACTAAATTGATTAAAATGTTACTTACCTATTTTCGAGCAGGGCCGAATTTTAGGTTAAAATCTTGACGGCCAAAGGCCGCCAGGAACGCTGACGGTTTAGCCGTCAGCGTATATATATTTATTTTTTAAAAAAAATATATGCTGACGGGTTGACCGTCAGGATCCTGACGGCCATGACCGTCAGCGTATATATTATTATTTTTTAATTAAAAATTATATCCTGACGGTCAGATCCGTCAGGATCCTGACGGCCATGGCCGTCAGCGACGCCAAAATGATATACTAACGGGCAATGCCTGTCAGTATAATAAATCGGGATAAACTCTCGCTTATTCGATGACGGTTTTACTGGCGGCCTCTTTTGCTGGCGGCCATGGCCGTCAGCAAAGCCGTCAGCATTGTTTTTCGCCAGTAAGTCCGCTAGCATTGCTGGCGGCTTTTTGGCCGTCAGCATGACCGTCAGTATCGCCGGGTTTTTTTGTAGTGAATCACCCAAGCTTTATAACATATGGAAAATATAGAATTTCCATATATTTGTTGCTCAAATTCCTCCCAGCTATCCCTTTTGTAATCCTCACTTTGTTATATGTTGTCGTGTCAAAATTCTTTTTTTAGCTTATTTATTATGCAGATGCAGAATTGTAGCTCTTGTATAAGTTTCTTTATTGAATAGACCTCAAATAAAATATTTCATGTTTTACTAATCAACAAACACTACCCTATGGTTGGGTTAGTTGTAGAAAAACCCTAAATGTTTAAAAATTGCAAAAAAAAAAAAAAATGCGTTGAAGTTTGATCATGTGTTAAATTTAAGGGGATAACTTAAAGGGGGTAAAGTGTAAAGCAGAATCAAACCTCAAGTTCAATTTTTTTTTGCCTAAAACCCTAGTAGTGTTTTTTTGTAATTATACCTAACTATCTTTCTTAAGTGAAAGACTTTTTGTTTAGATGTAATGCTTTTTTTTTTTTTTTTTT
>BMAC01000071.1:1811653-1824031 GCA_014905375.1 Phtheirospermum japonicum
CATATACCTCGATCCCGGAAGTCCTGACCTCTGTACCAGGCGCGCTTTCAAATAGAGTGCATTGAACTGATGGTGTAGAATATGAAAAACAAATATGAAATATCTCCCAACCCGTGGGCAAGTCAATGTCTCCGATGAAGATCGGAAACTATATGAATCAAAACTTTCTGGTCAAAGCTCTTCCGGGCAAGTCAATAAGAGTCCTGAAGGAATGCTTTGGATGGTGACACATTCAGAGTCCTGGACTTGGGACTTGATAATGATGATCAAGCTAGTGTGGCCGATGATGACGCTTATGATCAGTATACAAGTTTCCTAAATCAGCAAAAGGTTCCTAATTTGGTAAACTTCCTACATTACCCTTCCGTGTTTCTTGAGATTTTACTGGAAATGATATATGTGTGTGTGTATAGGGTTGGGTTCCAATGACCCTTATTTGCGAACCTACGAATTAGTACTTATATTATACAATCACAGTATTTTATTAATATATGAGTTATATACAACAACAATGCTTTTATTATATAATCCTTATACTTTTAATCAAATAAGAAAAAATTCAAAAAATCTGATCCATCCATTTAACTAAACCTAATGCCCATAATTGACCTTAGGTTTACAAATAAGGACATGGTTCTCATTTGATCTTAATCGTATATATAAATATATACGTGTGTGTGTAATTTTTGTTATTCTTTGCAGTCTGGTGAACAATTGAACGTTAATGACTCATTTACGATAGATTCAAAAGTTGATAGTTATTTATTCTTAAGTTTGGGATTATCAACTAAGCAAATCCATGGGTTGGAAATTTCGAAAAGTTCAGGGTCGGGTTTTAATAGGCTATGGTGCATCCTTTTTTAAATTGATATACTATGAACTCTAATGGCATGATGTCAAAATGACTGACAAGTTTGTCTTTTGGGTTTATATCACTGAGTGATGTGATTCTTAATTTCTACATAAGTTGAGATAAAAAGAAAATTAAAACAATCTGTTATATTATAAATTGCAAATACTCCTGTTGGGATTTCGGGGTATACTTTTGTTAGAACTAATTTAATGTTGGGGGTATTTATAATTTTAAAACATTAAAATATCATAGATACTTGTTTGGTATGAATGTTATGGTATGAATTTTAATAATGTGCATTCTAATATATATGCATTTTGGAAACTTATTTATTTTTTAATATAATTGAAAGTCTAGTGATGTTTCTTTGTTTATAAATTATGTGTGAACTTTTATTCTTTGTGCCTAATTACCGTCTTGTATTTGAAAGAGAGTGCTATCATAATTTTGGGAATTTCTATTTTGAAGTTTATAATTTCTGAAAATTTCCTTCTGCAATAGTTTTTATTTTACTTTTGTTGAGTGTAGACTATAGTCCATTATTCTCTAATATTTTTCGTTGGGGTTTTTGATTGGCTGGGTGAGAAGTACAAAGATTCGGCCTAATACATAACTTTATATTGGTCTGGGTGTAAAAATCTGACAAGAGGACATCTAATGCAGGTATTGAGAAATCCGGCACGTTTAAAGAAAATATAATTTCTAACTTCAACAAGTTGATTTATTTGTAAGTCTTTATTGTTTAAAATGCTAAAATGTTATATTATATGTTTGTAGGTGTTTAGTGATACCGAAATACTTCATCCAAATACTATTTAGGAAATCTCAGACTCGATGGCTTATTTTTTCAAAATTAAGAATGGATTATCGGGTGATAGTTGCAAATGTTTTATTAGTATTAAAATTTGAAAATGTAACACTTTGGTTGATTTTTGGCTATTGTATTCAAGATATGAAATGGATGAGACTAAAATAATTATTTTGTGTCAGTTGTGTTTGATTGTTGTTACATTGTTTTATTTTTTGATTATTGTTTGGTTGGATGAACTGTTAAGTTACTGTTTAGTTAGGAAATGTGAATGAATTTTATCACCTAAAACGGATTGATTAAAAATAAAATAGAAGCAGTTTCACATATATTATAATATTGACTAATGAAAAACTTGTACACATTTAACATCGGTTACCTGTAGACCGATGTTAAGATTCCTAAGTTTACTCTGGCCATGCTATGTTTAGAATATGTAGTTTTATATTGGTTGTACAAGACTGATGTAACATTGTACAAACCATCGGTCATACACGCCGATCTTTTACTTACGCTTCATACTACAACGGTTCAAAAAGATGTAAAAAACTTTTTTTATAGTAATAATATAATTATTAGCAACATAAACATCTATCATCGCACAGAACACACAGTTATCATTGCACAAAAAATTTATATATCATCGCACAAAGTACACATATACCATCATACAAAAAAGACTGGGTGCACCTTGCTTTTAGACACACAAAATATTTATATACCATCACATAATTTTTATACGCACAAAAATATTTATATACCATCACACAAAATATACATATACAATTGCACAAAACATAAATATACTATTATACAAAAAGAATTGGGTGTACATTTAATAAATTGATTGTATAATACACGTTTTGACTAACAGTGATTATTTTATTTCCAACCAACCAAAAGCATCGTATTTTAAAATATTCAGGATACAATCACGTATTTATGGTATAAAACTTTCCAAACGTAAATATGGATTTAGTGTAAAAGTAGATGTATATGTGATTTGTCGTAATTTTAAAAATGAATTGGCTAATAATCAAGCCCATAAACGTGATACAACCAAACGCAAGATTTAGGTTTAGTAAAATTCTAGATATTATGAATTAGAGTGCATAAACTATATGATCCATTAAAACTAGCTCAGGGTTAAAATCGTGACTTTTATTTTTCACTCATTTGTAAGCCTATCTAATTAATTTTATTGGACTTCTAATCATTGGAATGTATATTTCTTAAGGAATCATTTTGTTCTGTAACATATGCCTTCTTGTTAAACGATAATATAAGCCACATCGACCTGATGAATTCAGATCGCATGAGAACATACTTACTTGGCGACCTGATAATCTCAGGTCGCATGAGTGGCGATCTGATAGGTTCAGGTTGAGTGAGTGCCGACCTAACAGGTCTCAGCACGAGAGGTCTGCATGGAGCTTACGCCACGTCAACTGATGTCAGCCCTAGATCAGTACAGTCATATCTGCTACAACTGTCAATTGTACTGTATCATTATTGGCCACACGATCATAGCTAGCCGTTGTCAGATGTACTGTAACTTTTCTGACCACAGGATCTAGGGCAATTTTAGTCTGTTATGTTGCTATAAATAGCTGTGTAATTTAGAGATGACAATGGGTAATGGACCCGATGGGTACCCGCAAAAATTACTCATGATGGGTAGGGGAATTGCCCATCTAATGGGTATGGGCACGGGTATGGGTACTTTAGTACCCACCCCGCCCCATACCCATACATATAATATAAGTAATTTTATTTATATATTTATATTTATATATATATATATATATATATAGTATATATAATATATATATATTATATATATATATATATATATAAAATTTAAAGGAAAATATTTGTAATATATTCGAAACTCGAATTCTAAAAATAAGGTAAAATGAATTTTGTAATCTTTTCAATTTGTATTATCAATTTTTATTTGGCAAGAAGTAATTCGTATATGACATCAATATTTGTTTGGCAAGTTGTAGAGAGTGTCGGAGGTTCACATTTAAAATCTGATGATTTAGTGGTTTGGTGTTGAATTATATTAAAAGTTTATTTTAAATGATTCATAATATTTCCATGTTTGTGGATTTTTATAAAACGTTAATTATTATTAGTTTATTTTTATTGAATTGTGATTTAAGTTTTAATCAATATTTTTAATTTCACTTTTTGCAGGTTGTAAACATGCGGGTAATGGGTACGGGTCTGGGTACTAAAGTACCCATAGGGTATGGGGATGAGTATAAAATTTATTACCCACACGGGTATGGGGATGGGGACAGGTATATTTTTAAAACGCGGGTATGGGGATGGGTATTTTAGTACCCTACCCATACCCTAACCATTGCCACCCCTAGTGTAATTCATTGATATAATGTATGAAAAAGATTACCAAAAACTGTACATAGCACGTTCTTCTCAGCTCGCGTTTACTTATATAAAGCTTATAGTAGCTCGTCTTTGAATGTATAAGCTCGTCATGAGCTCGCCACTTTTCTTTCATGGTATCAGAGCAAGTTTGAGGGCCCGACTCTATTTTTCTGTTGCCAATATGTCTCACAATAGCTCTTCCTCCCCAACCCAAAACTCTCCACCATTACCTCCTCTCGTTTATCCTCAAAGTCATCTCATTTCAACCAAATTAGATAAAAATAATTTTTTGATCTGAAGACAACAAGCCTTGACGACCATCAAAAGCTATGGTCTTGAAGCATTCATTAAGAAAGGATCTGCAACTCCACCATAGTTTATAACTTATGAAGGAGAAAACCAGACAAACCCCCTATTTTCTACGTGGGAAAGGCAAGACCAAATCTTAGCCTCATGTATCTTGTCCTCTTTAAGTGAAAGTATTCTTGTTTTAACTGTTGGTTTCAATAAATATGAAGAAATTTGGTCTCCTCTTAACAACTTTGCCACGCAGTCTTAAGCCAAGATAATGTAGTATAGGATAATGTTGCAGTCCTTAAGGAAAAATGTCTTGTCTATGAAAGAGTATTTGGGAAAAATGAAGTCTTGCTGTGATGTTTTAGCTTTTTCAGGGAACAAGATCTCTAAAAATGATCAGATCTTGCATATTTTAGCTAGATTGGGAAGTGAATATGACTCAGTGATGGTTAATGTTACATCCAGGCCTTACACACTAGCTGAACTGCATGCTCTTTTGCTCAGGTATGAAGCCAAATTGGAAACCAGCAGCAACAATGCTTCATATGTTAATACAGAAGGATCTCAACCTTCTGTCAATTCTGGTACACAGGTCAACGTTGCAAGAGTCAACAACAATAATTACCAACAAGGCAGAGGAAGCTCAAGAGGTCGCAGAGGTGGCAGGAACAGTCTCAGAGGTAGTAGGGGAGGTAGAAGTCAAAGAGGTGGAGGAGACAAGATTGTCTATCAGATCTGCTACATCTCTGGACACACAACAAAACATGTGCTGGTACAGGAATGACAACTCTTACAGTAACACCCAATCCAAGCAGTCAGTCAGAAATCCTTCACTCCATATGTCACATTTTGGGAATGGTAGAAGCATGAGCTCGGATTCGAACTATGATGATGATACACTTTGGTTTCATGACTCTGGAGAAACTGCGCACGTGACAAATGATCTCTCAAATTTGAATATGGCTTCAGATTATTGATTAGAGTAGATTTGTCCTTGTTTTTATTAGTATTTTAGTACGTTTTTCTATTTGTTTTTTGTATAAGTTGGACGATTTAAGCATAATTCCATATTTTTATAGTTCTGACTTATTTTACCGTATTTTAATCGTAATTGATGCAAATAGGTGATATTTCATTGTTTTCACCTTACAGCTAAGTAACCGAAAGAGTTCAGCGCGTAATAGACGAAGTTCGATGTTCAAGAATAGGAGAACGAGATTTCCGGCGAAACGAGTAGTAAAAGATAGAGAGAGACGGAGGCAGACGCGCAGTCGCGTCGACTGACGCGACAATCGACGCTCCGTCGACGTGAGCCATAATCCGCGTCAGTTGACGCAGCATCGACGCACTGTCGACGCAACTTGCTGAAGCGTCGATGTCGACACACCGATGTCGACGCAACGTCGACGCAACTTGCTGAAGCGTCAATGTCGACGCACCCAGTCGACGCACCCGCCCAGTCGACGCGCACGCCATGCAGCACCGATGCCGAGCACCAGCACGCGTCAGTCGACGCACCGTCGACGCGACGGCCCAGAATTCGGATTTTAGGGTTTCTTGTGCGCCAAGACTTGCAATATCTATATAAACCCTCTATATTTCGGATTTTTAAGAGAGGGGACACCAGAGACACGACCACCTAGGTTATTTTAGCTTATAATAACAATAATCCTACATCTCATAACGAGATTTGAAGACGGAGATCAATGATCGAAGAACAACGCGTCCAAAATATCGAATTCGAGTTCGGGATTCATTCTTCGCCCAAGATCAACGTTCAAACTCCGGAATAGCTGGAGCTTTTTACTGCTTTTCGTAGTTACAATAAGTACTCTAAACTCTTAGTTAATTTCGTAGTTAATTGCTTAGTTAATTTCTTAGTTAATTCTACTTTTGAAAATTAGTTTAATCGTTTTATGCTTGAGTATTGGATATTGGTTTAATTTAGTTTATTTACGCGAGTTGATTTATGCTTAGTTATTCGTTAATTTTAGATTCTTATGATTCGTTTCTTAGTGGTAATTTCTTATGCTCATACTTTTAGATTCGTTAATTAGGTTTGATTTATGGTTGCGTATTTTTGATAGTTTAAATTATCGCTCGTAGTTGTTAATTTAGTTAGAATAATTAGTTTAATTATTGCTTTAGTTTATAATGATCAACTCAATCTCTTTTAAAACCCCAATTGTACATGTATTTTATTTTAGTTCGTAAATTGAGAAAAACATCCGAAAGACCGAACAGTTGTTTCCTCGAGAGATACGACTCGAGTCAAACTTATCACCCTACAGTTACCTCGTACTCTTGCGAGCAAACTGACGTGTTTTAAATTAATTTATTAAAAAGGGGTGCACAAATGTTTGGGATCAAAAATTTGGCGTCGTTGCCGGGGAAGCAACGAAGAGAAATTTAAGATGTTTTTCATTTCATTTTCTTTTTAATTTATTTTCTTTTCTTTATTATTTATATTTTTTGCTTTTGGTTTTTGCCATTTGGTACGTTGACGTGTTATTGAGTTTATGCAAGGAAGGCGATCACTTCAACGCGACCTTGTACCATTCATTGACAACATTCGCCGTTCAAATCCGCCAAGACCAAGAACCGCTTTTATTCCCGAGGACAATTCCTCGACAGCAACTGATTTTGCTTGCGATCAAGTTCTTGAGATTATGTTAGGAGCACATTCAGTTCGAAACGGCGATTCACCACCGAGATCACCACCACGCTCCATTCGAAATGGGTATGGTAGTGAACCAATCATTTTGCTTGGACAACCACAAGCCCGAGCCAATTGGGCTAATTGTCAGCAACACATGGAGAACGTGAGACGAGACGAGGGGAGAAACGAAGGAGTTAACCAGCAGCACAACATAGTCAATCACCAACCCAACATGGCAAATATGAGGCAAAACGAAGAGGTCAATAACAATGTCATGCGTCAACACAATATCGAGAACATGGCATTTAGGAATGAGAACTTTTTGCAGCATAATGCTTATGTTAACAATCAAAGGCACGTGAACGAGTGGTTGGAGAATCAAGATCATGGTTACGAGCAAAACAATTTCGGAAGGAGATACGAGCGCGAGCACCATCACGCGCATGATTACCAGTACGAGCGAGCTGATGACCGAGTTAGGGAACCAAGGGGAGATCGAGCACCAAGATAGCGCGATTTAGCACGTCCCAAGGTTGTACCTTTTAGATCCGCTATTGTCCTTGGACCTACCGCAAGGGCAGTCGAAATCAAACCGCATCAACTTAACTTACTCCCTACTTTTCACGGAAACGTCCATGAGGACCCCTTGGCATTTTTAAACTACTTTGTTGATGAAGTGGGACGATTTGTAGTTCATGGCCTTCACCAAGAGGAAGTACAAATGATTTGTTTCCCGTAYAGCTTGAAGGACAAGGCRAAGTCATGGCTACTATCACTAGAGCCTGGCTCGTTGACTGACTGGGATATAATTAGCGAGAAATTCTTAAATCAATATTATTCGGCCTAAACTATGGGGCATCTTCGGAGGCAAATTGCTACCTTTGAAAAGTTGGATGGAGATCTATTTCATGAAACGTGGGAGCGTTACAAGACGCTTTTGCAAGCTTGCCCCCACCACAACTATTCTCCGGAGATGACTAACCAGTTTTTCTTCGATGGATTATTAGACCATGGGAAACGAGAAGTAGAGATAGCAGCGGGAGGAGATTTTGGAGATTTGACAGCCACCGGGGCGAGGCGGGTGTTGGAAAAGCAAAGCGAAAAATCTAGACAAACCAACTCTCGGCCTCGTAAAATGAGGGTTAACGAAGTTTCCATCCCTGATCTTGATTTAGACGACGACAAACTAGTGAAGGCGAAATGTGAGGAGATATTTGACGAGAAATTAGCTGCTTGGAGAGACGAGCGAGCTAACAAGGCCACTGCACAAAGGATGGCCGCAACATGTAACCAGTGTGGATCCCCCCAGCATTCAGCGGATGTGTGTCCAAACAACCTTGAGCAGCATGAGGATGTTAATGCAATTCAAAATTATTCGAATCAAAAGAAGTACACACCGCAACGAGATAATCCTCTATTCAAGTGGGGCCCTGGAAATCCTAATCATATGCCACCTGATCCACAATATCCACCACCACAATATGCTCAAACACCACCAGTGCCGCCACCACAAAATAATTTTCATACGCAAGGGAAGGCGTCTAATGCGACTCAACCAAATGATCAGCTGTTGGTTTGGCAGCAAAATCAAGTGGCCGAGACGATTAGCAATGGAGAGGGACTTACGAAGGTGAACGCAAAGATTGATGAACTCTCGAAGAAAGTGAGCGGAATTGACCATCTTTCCGGTTTTGTGCATGATCTAGCTAAAAATATGAATAGAATGGAAAGAACTATGGGCCAACTAGCAACTGACTTTGCAAGGTCAAATAAGGAGAAGGATAGGCTGCCGAGTCAATCGGAGCAAGCGTCGGCGGTTCACGTCCTTCGCAGTGGGAAGAAGATCGACAATGGCATAGAAGACCAAGATAAGGAACTTGTTCCTAAACTAGTGGACAAGATACATAAATCCACTAATAGATACGTGCCTGGTTCCATTCAAGGGACGATTCCGAGCAACACCCTTGGCAAAGACGAAGCATCACTTCCGAAGCAATCGACGACGCAAATTAAGGATGTTGTTCCTTTTCCAAGCCGGTTGTGCCCGGCGAAAGAAAACAAGAGGTTTATGGAGCTATACAACCTCTTGAAGAATGTCAACATCAACCTACCACTTTTGGAGGTAATCAAAATAATGCCCGCCTACGTAAAATTCTTTAAGGAACTTGCTTCGAGAGAGAGACGTTTGGCGACGAATCAATACGTACCATTACCAAAGGAGGTTAGCGCGATTTTTAAGAAGCCATTGCCACCCAAGGAACACGATCCTGGAAGTTTCTGCATCACTATTTCGTTGGCCAATGGACAAAAAGCGATAGGAATGTTAGATCTTGGAGCAGGGATAAATTTACTGCCATATTCACTTTATCAAGCATTTGATCTTAGACCACTTAAGCCGACAACCATGCGCCTACAATTGGACGATCGCTCGACCCGACGACCCTTGGGAGTAGTCGAAGATGTTTTAGTACAAGTTGGAGAGCTCGTGATCCCGGTTGATTTTCTGGTTATGGACGTTGGCGAGGTACCGGCTGAAAGCACTGAGCATACCATTTTACTGGGACGCCCGTTTATGTCTACTTCCCATACGCTAATCGATGTTCACAAAGGGAGGATGACCATGACCGTTTTGGGCGAAACAGTGACGTTTTCTTTAAGAGATATTCAAAACACTCCCTCCCCTATCATGCGAGAGAATGATTCATTCGTTGATCCCGTTACATCATGCGTAAACGAGTTATGAGAAATCGCAAATTTGAACAAACTGAGCGACGGGGACAACGTCGGATTTTATACCGAGGGAGGGGATAAACGAGTTGATTCAAGCAAAGAGTACGACGAGTCTGAAGATCATATGCACTTAAGTGGAGAAGACTTGATCGAGTTACTAGGTATTGACATACGCGATATCGTAGAAGAATTTGGAGACGATTTCGATGTGGAGCGACCGCATAAACCACCAATAGGTCGCCCAAGTCACAATTCCCTCGACCCTAACAAAAAATTTAAATTTTCACGCAAAAAGAACAAGGGCGAGGCATATTTCGACGATTGGGCGAGGGAGACGAAGAAATCAAAAGAGGTTCGCACGAAGGAAGTTAAAAACTCGCAGTTTGAGGTTGGAGATTTAGTCCTATGTAATCACGAGGGTAAGTATGACCCAGATGACCTTGGAGCCACATGGAGCGGACCGTTTTCGATAAAAGAATTGGATGAGTACGGCGTAGCCACGTTGTATGACGAGATCGGAAAATTATCATTTCAAGTTCACAAGCATAGGTTAAAACCTTATTATGACAAAAGGAAGAAGAGTCGCGATCTTAACTCGGTGGAGTTTGGAGATCCACCGTACGTTTGGAATTAAACGAGCAAAATAGCGTCGAGCAAGCGACGTTAAAAATTGCGCTTCTCGGGAGGCAACCCGAGCATTTTGTATCCTTTTGTATTTTATTTTTATTTATTTATTGTTTTATTTTGGTTTTTATTTGTTTAGAACAGATGGAAGAACTCGGACGAGGAGAACTGATCGAACGAGCGAAGAAAAAGTCGCCCAGGATTCCGCCCGCGTCGACGCCGAGCTTGCTCGCGTCAGTCGATGCCAAATGCTGAGAAATCAATCTCTGTCGCGTCGACGCAACGTCGATGCGAGCCATGCGCCCGGCCCAGAATGCGTTTTAAGCCGGATTTTGGCCCACCGACCCGACCCGTGTCCGTCTTGACCCGCGGAAAACCCAGAAAACTGCTTTAAAACAGTTTTCTTTTCCCCTCTTCTCACTTTTCCTCATCTTCTACCTTCAAAAATTATTTTTAATTTTCTTACCTTCCTCACAACTTTCGTTCTACAGATTCCAAGCACTACAAGCTTTCAAAACTGAAATTACACGCTACAATTCCGCTAGCAAGACTTAATTCGGGGCGAGTTTCAAGCTATTTCTCCATTCAAGATACTTAGGGCTTGGAGCAATTTTCTGGAAAATGGGCAAAATTCGGGCTACAATTGTTGAGGTAATTCGCTTAAAACTCTCTTGGGACCATATTATTTGTGATTGGTTGTGTTGGGAAGTTTTTGGTGCAAGGATTGTTTGAGTTTTTGGATTTTTGAACACGCACGCCAAGTGTTCGACAAAATTCCCCAAAGTAGCAAAAAGTTTTATTTTCAAGGTTTTTCAATCCCGTTCATTTTCGTATTGCTTGATAATGTCTCGAGCGGGTAAACGTAAGGATATCTCGGGGAAATATGGAGCACCGTTCCCAATTTTTGACAAAAAGGAAGGGGACATGTTCAAGAATATTCGCAAGTGGGGTTTCGCTACGCATAGGATTTTGAACGTCCAAGGACTTGCGGATGAGGCCTCGAATGGGTCGGACCACCACACCGATCTTTCACATTATGTAGATGGCCTTGGTTGTGGGTACTTCGCCCAAATGCACCTTCCCGGATTCAGAGAACTCATGCTCGAGTTTTTCTCCACTTTGGCAATCTGGAACGACGAGACGTTCACTTGTCGACTAGGAGGGAATGACGTTAGTGTAGACGAGGAGATTTTTGGCCACATTTTCAGTTTCCCGACCGTAGGGGACCACCCGGTTGGAGTTCAAGGCTTCGACTTAGCCTCTTTTTGGGGGATGATCACCGGGGGAAATACGGGCGATTGCAAGCGTTTTCCTTGCTCGAAAATTCAAGACGACGCCCTTTATGTTGCCTACAAGATCCTCGGGCAYATTATTTTATGCAAGAACGAGGCCACCTACGCGACCAAAGCCGAGCTTTATGTTCTACAATGCCTCGTTGATGGTCGTCAAGTCCGGTTGTACCCACTAATTTTGCTAGGACTTTACAACGTCACCAAGGGTACTCCGGGAAGCAAGTCGCCACTTCTCTCATTTGCGCCATACATTACCGGCCTCACCCGTCACTTCGGGTTCGATCCGGCCAAAAATGGACTTAGCCCACTCGGGACCACTTCACTACCTCTTACGCGTGCACCGGCACCCCGAGTGAGGTCGTCGACTAGAGGAGGATCTTCGTCTCGACTACACGATGATGACGACGATGGCGATGCGGATATGGAGCAAGCCCGCCATTCTACTTCGGGCCCGAGTCCCGATTGGAGCCAATTTTTCGAAGAAAATCGGGCATTTCAAGTGAAGATGTTCGATAAGCTCCAAATCATCGACGAGAAGATTGATGCGAACCACGACCAAAACCGTCGAAGTTTGAAGAAGATGCGAGCTCGCATTTCGAAGCTCGAGGAAATAAAGCAAAAATAAAGATACGAGATTTAGAACTCGCGGGACTCATCATCCTCGTTGGGGTTCTCGTCGACATCCATGCTCGGTGTGGGGTATGCCGCCTCAAATCGT
>BMAC01000071.1:1825071-1832571 GCA_014905375.1 Phtheirospermum japonicum
GTCGGTGCTGCCTGGCGTGCGCGTCGGCTGGGCGGGTGCGTCGGACTGGGTGCGTCGACATCGACGCTTCAGCAAGTTGCGTCGACGTTGCGTCGACATCGGTGCGTCGACATCGACGCTTCAGAAAGTTGCGTCGACGCTGCGTCGACTGACGCGGATCATGGCTCGCGTCGACGGAGCGTCGACGGTCGCGTCAGTCGACGCGACTGCGCGTCTGCCTCCGTCTCTCTCTATCTTTTGCTACTCGTTTCGCCGGAAAGCTCGTTCTCCTATTCTTGAACATCGAACTTCGTCTATTACGCGCTGAACTCTTCCGGTTACTTAGCTGTAAGGTGAAAACAACGAAATATCACCTATTTGCATCAATTACGATTAAAATACGGTAAAATAAGTCAGAACTATAAAAATACGGAATTATGCTTAAATCGTCCAACTTATACCAAAAACAAATAGAAAAACGTACTAAAATACTAATAAAAACAAGGACAAATCTACTCTAATCAACTACCCCACGCTTTGCCGAGCACCAGCACGCGTCAGTCGACGCACCGTCGACGCGACGGCCCAGAATTCGGATTTTAGGGTTTCTTGTGCGCCAAGACTTGCAATATCTATATAAACCCTCTATATTTCGGATCTTTAAGAGAGGGGACACCAGAGACACGACCACCTAGGGTATTTTAGCTTATAATAACAATAATCCCACATCTCATAACGAGATTTGAAGACGGAGATCAAGGATCGAAGAATAACGCGTTCAAAACATCGAATTCGAGTTCGGGATTCATTCTTCGCCCAAGATCAACGTTCAAACTCCGGAATAGCTGGAGCTTTTTACTGCTTTTCGTAGTTACAATAAGTACTCTAAACTCTTAGTTAATTTCGTAGTTAATTGCTTAGTTAATTTCTTAGTTAATTCTAGTTTTGAAAATTAGTTTAATCATTTTATGCTTGAGTATTGGATATTGGTTTAATTTAGTTTATTTACGCGAGTTGATTTATGCTTAGTTATTCGTTAATCTTAGATTCTTATGATTCGTTGCTTAGTGGTAATTTCTTATGCTCATGCTTTTAGATTCGTTAATTAGGTTTGATTTATCGTTGCGTATTTTTGATAGTTTAAATTATCGCTCGTAGTTGTTAATTTAGTTAGAATAATTAGTTTAATTATTGCTTTAGTTTATAATGATCAACTCAATCTCTTTTAAAACCCCAATTGTACATGTATTTTATTTTAGTTTGTAAATTGAGAAAAATATCCGAAAGACCGAACAGTTGTTTCCTCGAGAGATACGACTCGAGTCAAACTTATCACCCTACAGTTACCTCGTACTCTTGCGATCAAACTGACGTGTTTTAAATTAATTTATTAAAAAGGGGTGCACAAAAGTTTGGGATCAATTATGCAAGAGGGAACATGCTCCAAATGGAAAATGGAGCAAGAGTAAACATTAATCACACTGGTAATTCTTTTCTCAAAGCTCCTCTTAGTTCTAAAACTTTTTTGCTCAAAAATCCACTTCATGTTCCCTCAATCACTAAAAACCTGTTGAGTGTCTCCAATTTTGCCTCTGATAATAATATTTTTTTTTGAATTCTATCCTTCTTATTGTCTCATTAAGGATCAAACCACCAAGGTCATTTGCTCAGAGGGACAGTTAAATATGGACTCTATCATTTCCACCTACATACCACCAAGCCAGCCACTGATCAACCTCCACCTGCGCCGCCTTTGATCATGCGACCTGCTCAAACTTGCTTTGTTTCCAGCTTTCGGAATAAAGAGCCTGTTTCTGATCTATGACATTCTAGATTTGGTCACTCTAGTCAATATGTAATAGATAAGGCTTTGAAAAGCTGTAATTTCCCTTATAACAACAATAATAAAAACTTATCTTTATGTTCCTCGTCTATGTTAGCCAAAAGTCACAAGCTTCCTTTTCAGAACTCTCAAATTACTAGCTTGCAACCTCTTGAAATCAATCACGTCGACTTTATTGCATGTAATTGTGGAAATTTTCTCGTGTTTTTAATTAAGGTTTTATGTTGTTTTTAGTGGTTTCGAGTCGAGTTTTATTAGGTTTTTCATTTTTTTTTTCTCGTTTTTGTTATTTTTCGTGTTTCTTGTTGATTTTATATTTAATATGGTTTAATGGGTTCAATTAGTTTAAGGATTGGTGCAGTTCTTGGGTTTTTATGTTCAAGATTCTATTTTCATAGGTAAAGGCATTGAGGACCAAAGTTCAAGCCAAGCCGTGCCAAGTTTGGTGCCAAAAGCAAGCTGCAAAATACCAAACTTTCTGGAATGCTCGCCATGGCTCGCCAAGGCAAGCCATAAGTCACGCCAAGACATGGCGTACGCCAAGTTTGATGCTAAAATCCGCGCCAGCACGCGCGCCCTCGCGCAGTGCCCGGCAGTGTCCGCGCACCACGCCCGGCGCTTGCCAAACCGCATGCCACGCCCGCCTGGCGCTCGCCAAGCACTCACCAAGGCACACGCCAAGCGCCCAGCACAAACGCCCAGCGCCCATGCGCGCCCAAGCTCAGCCATTGCCGATCCACCTCGAGCCAGATCGAGCCAACTCAAGCCCAGGGTCGAGCCAAGTGGCTAGGAAGGTTAACACGGGTTAATTTTGGTTAAACCTGGGAATTTCAAGCCTTAAAGCCCAATTTGACCCATTTAACCCCAATTAAACCTATTATAAATAGAACCCAACTCTCATTTTGAAAATATCTCATTTCCTCCCAACCCATGCTTGGGTTTGGGAATTATTTATCTCTCTAGATTTTAGATTTAACTTCAAGCTTTGTCTTGGGTTTGTAAGCTTAAGAAGAATTCAAGTACTCCCTTAGATTCTACTTTGCTTTGTAATTTCATTCAATCTTTTGGATTCTCTTTTAATTCAAGTAAGTCTTTCTTTATTTTTCATGCTTGTTCTTTCATTTCCATGCTTGTTCTTCAATTTATGCCTTTTGCCTTAGCTCTTTGATTTCTTGTTAGATCTTGTGAATCGTCCATGAAATCTAGATGAGTGACATGTCTAGATCATAGACCGAGGCCTTGATCGTGTTTCTTTTGAGTCTTTCATATGCTTTATTTTGAAATAATATTCCACGCTTTGTTTCATGTTAAATCTTAGATCTACTATTTGTTTCTTGTTGTTTCTCGTAAAGTCTTAAGCTTTGACGTCAACTTTTATTGCTCTTTCTATTGGTGCTTTTGATTTTTGTTAATTTGCATTATTTAGATTTTTATGTTCAAGCAAGCATGGTTGTATTCTAGGCTATTCTAGTTGTACTTGATGAAACTTTGCTTGTTCTTGCCTATTTTCATTATTGGCTTGCACTTTCGATTCGAGACACGACGAGACATTCTACCAACTTGCATTTTACATTTCTTAGTTAGTTTATTTTCGTTTTCATTTATATTTCAAGCCAAAAACCCCTTGATCTTACATAGCAACCGAATTCCGATAATACCAAGTCATGAACCCACTTTTCTTATTTCATCACCACTAAAAACTACTCTTTCACCGACCTCTAGGGACCAGCACCCATCAAATCACCAAATGGTTTTCTTTATTTTAACTTCATTGATCATTTCAGTAGATATACATGGATTTTTCTCCTAAAGTCCAAATGAGAAGTTTCAAATGCCTTTGTCCATTTTAAAAATCCTGTTGAAAATCAACTAAATTGCAAGATAAAAAACTTTCAATCAGATGGTGGCACTGAATATTAACCTCTTGCTAAGGTTTTTCAAGATAATGGTATAAATCATAAGATATCTTGCCCTTATACACCAAAACAGAATGGTGTGTCTGAAAGGAAACATAGACATCTTGTGGAGATGGGGCTGGCTTGGCTTGCTCATTCAAACCTACCTCTTAGGTTTTCGGATGATGCTTTCACCACTTCTGCTTACATTATCAACATGATTCCCTACAAAATAAATCTTTATAAATCCCTCTTGAGTGTCTCTTCAATTAGCGACCTGATTACAACATTCTTAGAGTGTTTGGTTGCCTCTTCTATCCTCATATCAGGCCCTACAATTACCACAAACTTTAGAACAGGTCGGTTCCAAGTACCATTCTTGGTTACCACACTCAATATAAAGGATACAAAGTTTTGTTACCTTCTCGGAAGGTGATAATCTCTAGAAATGTCGTGTTCAGTGAGAATGAGTTCCCATATAGGTCTAAATAGCTCGCCAACTCTCCATACTTCACCTTGTACCCTTTGCCATCCATCTTATCACCACCCCAATGTCGTACACTTCCCATTACAAGTTGAAGAATGGGTCAAGAATTTATCACCTCATATATGTAGATGACATACTAATTACGGGAAGCAATGAGAATGAGACCGCTTCAGTTGTTGTCAATTTGAAAAAAGTTTTGTGACTGAAAGAACTGGGTAGTGTTAAACAGTTTTTGGGGATCCATTTTACCACATCCGCTGATGAAGTGCATCTGAGTCAGGGACAGTACATTAGAGAGTTTCTCAAGTGAGCTAATATGCTATCATCTAAGCCGGTTCCCACTCCAATGATTACTACCAACAACCTGTACAGATTCAAGGGGAGCAGCACAAGCATAAATCCTACTCTTTACAGAAGTCTAGTTGGAGGTCTATAATATGTCACTATTACAAGACCTGAGATTTCTTTCAGTGTTAACAAGGTTATCTAGTTCATGGATAATTCTTTAAACACGAGTTGGAGAGAACTAAAACAAATTCTGAGATACTTGTCAGACACCATTGATCATGGACTAAGAATAACGAGAGCTCCAAACTTCCATTTGACTGGTTTTTCTGACTCTGATTAGGCTGCCAACCTTGATGATAGGAAGCCTATTAGTGGTTCCTGTGTATATTTTGGAAATAATCTTGTATCATGGAGTTCAAAGAAGCAGGGCTTTGTGTCAAGGTCGAGTACTGAGGCAGAGTACAGGAGTTTAGCAAACACTGCTGCAGAGATGACATGGATATGATATCTGCTCAAGGAATTGAAAGTTGCATCAGTTCGCACGCCTACCATATGGGTGGATAATTTGAGCACGATTGCTCTGGCCTCAAATATAGTCCTACATGCAAGAACTAAGCACATTGAACTTGATCTTCACTTTGTTAGAGACAAGATTCTTTCACAACAGTTGGCAATGCAACATGTTCCTTCTCCAGAAAAGATAGCTGATATTCTAACAAAACCTTTAAGTGAGCAATTCTTCGCCAAGCTCAGAGACAGATTGAGAATCATGCACAAGAGCTCGTTCGAATCGAGGGGCCGTGTTAAACGACAATATAAGCCACAGCGACCTGATGGATTCAGGTCATATGATCACAGACCTACGTGGCGACCTGATAACCTCAGGTTGCATGAGTGGCGACCTGATAGGTTCAGGTCGAGTGAGTGCCAACCTAATAGGTCTCAGCACGAGAGGTTTGCATGGAGCCTAAGCCACATCAACTAATGTCAGCTCTAGATCAGTACAGTCCTATCTGCTACAGCTGTCAATTGTCCTGTAATATTATTGGCCACACGATCATAGCTAGTCATTGTCAGACGTATTGTAGGTTTTTTGACCACAGGATCTAAGGCAACCTTAGTCTGTTATGTTGCTAAAAATACATGTGTAATTCATTGATGTAATGTATGAAAAAGATTACCAAAAATCATACATCACATTCTCCTCAGCTCGCCTTTACTTATATAAAGCTTATAGTTGCTCGCCTTTGATTGTATAAGCTCGTTATGAGCTCGCCACTTTTCTTTCACTTCTCAAATATTAGGGTGGTTTAAGAATATATGTGCAAAAACAATATTTTATATAGTTACATAATATAAAGCGGAAGAATATATAATAACATGTATTGTCTACGGAGAAGTGTCTTATTTCTCCACTGAACTCTTTTATTAGAATAGGTACTGCCTCCCGCAAGCACAACTTTGAATTTACACGAATAAAACTCCTTGTAGACGAACCAACACTATACACTACTACAAAAAAATGGATTTACATCGGTCAATTAACAACATTTGTTTATAATAACCGTTGTAATGAGAGATCCAGCAAAACTTTGGCATCGGTTTTTGCAAACGCGATGTAAATAGTTTGTTGACAACAACGGTTAATATTAAACCGTTGTAAATATCAGTAGAAAATATATATAACTGATATACTCCAACGGTTTGTTTACAACCATGATAAATAGACGTGGTAAAATATATTATGCCTATTAAATTATCAATTTAATTAGGATAATATTACTTAAAATCAAATTACCAAAATGCGTGACATATAAACCCAACCCGCTCCCTGATAATACTCCCGCCCAATCCAAAGTGAGAATCCCAAACCCCCGCCACATCCAAATTCGCTGCTGCAACACACCCACCACCACGGTGCCAGTCCGACGGCCAAGCCACCACCACCGGTAATCCTAAAGTTGCGCCACCTGCAAAATGTAAGGTATGTTTTCTGTTAGTATATTTTTTGTGTGTATTTCATATCTCGTATTGAATTAAATAGTTGTTGTTCTGATTGATATTGAATCGAGTTTTTATTTCTGTTTAATTTGGTCGAATTTAGACTGGGGGACTGGAGGAGGGTAGGGTTTTAGTTCTCTTCAATTGGACGAATGTGGGGGTTTAGGGTTTTTGCTTTTCTTATTTTGTGCCCTTATTTTCATTCAGGTGGTTTAGATCCTCTTTTTCTATGATTGTAATATTGGTTGAACTTTCCAGGCCAGTTATTGTAATATCGATTGAAAGCCTTCTGTATTGGTGTGGTACGACAGTTTGGTTGTTTTCAATATTGTCCAGGAAACTTATTGGATAATATCGAGTCAATTGCTTGAAAATAAGTTTCTTTAAATAAGTTTATCGGCCTTGAACCTCCCACCTATTAACACTCGACTACCCTTCATTAATATATGATATTCCAAGAGTTTCTTCGTCATCTGGTTAAATGGTTGAGCCTGTTTGGTATTTTTCCTGTGACCGTTGATTTTCATTCTTTAGTATGTGGTTCTTGAAAGTATTGCAGAAGGTTCGTATGGAGAGGTCTTTAGGGGCCGTGTCCTCAAAGATGATATAACTATTGTTATGAAGCTTATTAGTTATGGATATAAAGCTGGAGGTGTGCGCTGCTTGGTCATAAGAGAAATATCAGTGTTGAAGGAGATGGAACATGAAAATGTTGTCAGGTAAGGCTTCATATGTGCTTTTAGCTCAAATGCTTGGCCTAAATATAATAAATATTGCATTTTATATCTATCACTGATCTCTTAAAATTATGAACTAAAGTTTTAAAATAACAACAATAGTTTTTAATTTGTGAGAATGAATAGGAAATTAAAGCAACTGAAAAATATCATTGCTAGCTGGAAAATCACAACCAAGTAATACAGAAGAAGGCTTCTACCTTGTTGAGTTCATGGACTGTGACTTGTCCATGTTCATCGAAGGGCCATCCCGATCTGATATGAATCCGC
>BMAC01000071.1:1835071-1857294 GCA_014905375.1 Phtheirospermum japonicum
CATTATAAATGAAGTAGCGCCTCCGTTTTGTTTGTGTTCACGAGATTCATGACCCTTTTGGCTTTAATCCTTGTTATGTATGCAAACGAAGGAAAGCCATCAAAATTAGTAGATATAGACGTCTTAACAGCACAGTGGACCCCAAGAAAGAGCCTCCACTGATTACTGCAAACACTGTGGTATCCATCCTCGCAGTCGATTATCCAGTTGATAAAGTATCGTGCTACATCTCGGACGATGGTGCAGCCATGCTTACTTTCAAAGCACACTCTTGAGACATCCAAATTTGCTCGAAAATGGGTACGCTTATGTAAGAAGTTCAACATTGAGCTACGTGCTCCGAAATGGTATTTTTCTACGAAAATAGATTATCTGAAAAACAAAGTCCATCCCACTTTCGTGATTAAAAGGTGTGGGATGAAGGTGTGTGTATATTTATATATATATATATATATGCATATAGCATATATTTGTTGATCTATTTAAGTTCACAACAAGATATGAGGAAACTGAATATTTTTTATGTAATTTTTAGAGATAAATTGAGTTTTTCGTAACTAGGGATAATTACAAAATATACCCTTGAAGTTTAGCCTAATTACAAAAATACCCATCTAACTTTCTAAATTAGAATAAATAGTAATACACCTCAGGTCGGAGTCGGTGTTAAAGTATTAAGGGGCTAACTGTACAAGGATGTTTTTACATGTTTTTTGATTACGAAGGGTAAAATGTAATATAATATAAAACATCAGGGGGTAGTTTTTGTACTTTTGAAATATGGTTTGGCATTTTTAAATTATGTCAAACCTCAAGGGTAACTTGTGTAACTTGAGGTCTCCTCCTGAGATGACAATTTCACATATTCTGTCAAATTGATTTGACTAATGATTGCTATTGTGAATTTTTTTTTCTTATAAATAGTGTTCATATTGTTGTGTTTGTGCTCTTTTAGTATTCTACTATTGCTTATACATCTTTTTTTGTGAATTAATTAAATGAATATCCCTTTTCAAAGATGATTCCATAACTTGTCACAATGATATTTGATGGAATTGATATTTATGTACTGTTTGAATAAATTTTTATATTGTTGAGGGAATTATGTCAGAGTTATATCTATAATCACTATTTATAACGCTTCACTACTAAAATTTTCTGTGGTTTCTCATATCTTTTTTTCCCGCTCTTTCTAAGATGGTTCTTGCAATGGTTTACAACATTATGCTGCTCTCGATAGAGATAAGGTAATGTCTTTATTTTGTCTATGATGTTATTAAAACCCTCTATGTCAAAGTATTAAACTATTAATACCACTTTTAGGGTTTCAACAACATAGTATTGTGTTTCATATTGCTAGCCGAGATTTCTAGAATTATATTGCCAAAAGGATGGCATTTTAGATATAAAATTAGTGGATTGGCAATGTTCGGCGATGTTCTTAGGGATGTCTTAATCAGATTGAATTTATCATGTGTTTACTGTGATTCTTGTTACATGCTGAGTCGCTATTTGTTTTCCATTATTAGTCAATGTTTGTCTAAATGTGTCCCATAATCATCGATTTAGCTTTGGAACAGCTGCTATAAATTTGCTACTATTAATCGATAGTTGTTAATATGATATTTTTTCTGTTATTAATTGATATATTTTTTTATTATTAATAGGACGATTTTCTCTATATAATATTTGTATTTAAAAATTTAATATAGTTAAAGACTCGTTGATTGAATCAACGATTTTTTGCTGATCGCATATTTTACTTTCGTGGAGGTGTACTATGGCCTAGTTGAATTTTGATTTAAGTTTAAAATGTAATTTCTGGATAGAAGGGTAGCTAGTAATTGTGTGTGTGTGTGTATATATACTAGTTTAATACCCGTGTATTACACGAGGTTTATAACTAAATATAAAAAATATTTGTGAAAATTACAAAGTTTTAAATTTAAAATAAAAAATTGAAATGATGTGTTCTCAACTCGTGTCCTGTTCAATTTATTAATTATTATAATTATAAATTAATTTTTAGATTAAATTCATTAATAACTATATTTACATACTTATAAAAGTTCAAAAGATGTCATATTTTCAACCTGTCTCTAAACTATATTAATTAATTATTATTAAGTTATTTTATATTTTTATGTTTAGATTAATTTTTTTTTAAATAATTATAGTTACATACTTTGAAAAATTCAAGAGGTGTAAAATATTTTCAAGCCTTCTCGCATTGTGCTATTGTCTAATAAATATTAATTAATTATTATATAATTTTATTTTTTTATATTTAGATTGAATTCATTACTAATATTTGGATAAATACTCAAATTATTGCAAATATATCATAATTTAACCTATACACAATATTTAAAAAATTTCAAAAATAAATTATTTCAACTTTTATTATAAATACAATTTATTTAATTGTTTTCATAAATAAGTTTTTTTTTGTAATTAATATTATTTCATATAAAGTAATTAATTTAGATTATTTTTACTAATTATATATGGCTTATTTATATTTTTTTTATTAGAAGTATAAAATAAAATTATTGAATTAGACAAAATATAATAGAAGAAAACTATGAAGTTAGGCTAAAAATAATAAAAATAAAATATTAAATTAGTCAAGTTACAATAAAAGAAAATATTAAATTAAGTATATATTAGGCTTGAATGACACATAAACAATCGAAACACCAAATTTTATTATCAAATATATTAGGAGGATTTTGCATTAATATATATATATATATATATTTTTAACACTTGTGTATTACACGTGAATTATCAAAAGATAAATATAAAAAATATTTGTGATAATTACTGAAATTAAAATCTAAATAAAAATTAAAATAATGTATTATAAACCCGTGCCTTGTACATGTCTAATGTATTTATTAACTATTATAAATATTAAAAAATTATGTATTTGATGTTTAAATTAAATTCATTAATAATCTTAGTTACATACTTAAAAAAAATCAAAAGGCGTCACATTCTAAACTGTCTAATATCTATGTTATTAATTATTATTATTAAATTATTTTATATATTAAAAATATGTCATACTTTCAACCCGGATCGCATTGTACTGGTGTTTAATCAATGTTTATTAATTATTAATATATAATTTAATATTTTTATATTTATATTGAATACATTACTAATATATAATTATATACTTAGATTATTGTATTAACTCATATTTTACCTATTTAGAATATTTAAATTCCAAAAATAAAATTATTTAAATCTTATTATCAATAAACCTTGTTTAATTATTTTCATAATAAAGTTTTATTAATTAAAATCATTTCATATGTAGTTTGTCTTTTAATTAAAAAAATTAATTTAGATTGTATCTACTAATTATATATGACTTATTTAATAAGTAAGAATATATTAAAAGAAATAAATTAGGTAAATATTAGGCTCGAATGACACATAAACAAACGAAGCACCAGAATTTTTTATTTGACAAACGAAGCATACGAAGCAGACACATAAGTTGGGAGGATTTTGCTTTAATATATAAGAGTGATATATATATATATATATAGGTATAAGATCATGTGGGAATGGATCCGTAGGTGAGAAATGAGAATGAATCTTGACCAATCATTTTAATATATATATATATATATATATATATAGGTATAGGATCATGTGAGAATGGATCCGTAGGTGAGAAATGAGAATGAATCTTGACCAATCATTTTAATATATATATATTATTTGGCTCTAACCGGTACAATGAACCATCAAGCTAATAGACTCGTCTCGATTTAGAATGCAGTGGAGCTTGGTGTGATCTCGACCCGATTATTACAACCCTACTTTAGACGTGGCGGAGAAATGTATCCCATTCTCCTTTGAACTCACGAAGGCTGTTAATGGCGGAAACGAACCAGAAGGCGCTAATCAATCTCAACCCCCAAACACTCGATGAATGGCAAAGCTCCTTCTCTTCAGAGCCCTTCCATTTGCGCACCCCTCTAAGCAATTCTTGCTTTTATCTCCCTCTGTATCGTCTTCTTCGGGCTAGAAATTGAAACAGGGTCAATCTTTATCCGCCATTATCACAAATCAAGCTCTCCACCTCCTTAACCGCTGCAAAACCTCAACCCACCTATTTCAAATCCAAGCCCACTTAATAACTTCCTGTCTTTTCCAAGACACGTCTTTCTCTGGTCGGGTTTTGAAGCTCTCGTCGAGTTTAATCGGTGATTTGTGCTACACATTCTCAATTTTTAACAGAATTGATTTTCCCAAATTATTTCACTTTTCCTCCATTGATTAGCGCTTGTTCTAAATTGGGTCGTTTGAGTTTGGGCCAAATGTGTCATGGCCATGCCCCGAAATACGGGGTGGACTGTGTTTTGCCGGTCCAGAACTCTCTGGTCCATTTCTACGCTTGTTGTGGACTCATGGATGTTTCCTGTATAGTGTTCGATGAAATGCCGACGAGGGACTTGGTCACCTGGAACACTATTATTGATGGTTTTGCAAAAATTGGTGAAATGGGTCTAGCCCATAAGATGTTTGATAAAATGCCTTTGAGAAATGTGGTTTCTTGGAGTGTTATGATAAACGGGTATTTGGATTTCCAAAACCCGGTTAATGCGTTGAAGCTTTTCATAAAAATGATGGCCCGTCGATTTGTTAGTGATACAACTGTGGTGAATGTGATTGTAGCTTGTAGGAGGTCGAATCGATTAAAAGAAGGGAAACCGGTTCACGAGCATCTTTTTAAGACGTTACTCGGCTCGAATTTGATTATCGATACTACAATGGTTGCTATGTAGATAATATCTACTCGTCTAATGATTCATGACAACTGCAAGATCATTAATGGAGTCGGATTACAGCTTGTCCATAGGATCTCAAATAAGCAAGCAGTGTTTGAGAAATCATAATATAGTCCCTTATCTCTTCAAGTCTAAGTGAAATAGCCATCTCTTCCAAGAATGTTGCTCTCTTAAGAAGAGTTCGGGCCACAGTTAGCATCGGTTCATCGTCGAAAGCTGGACTCGCTCATTTTAACAGTCTTCAGATGCAATAAGTCACAATCCAAATCACCCATTACAGTCTTATCCCAAGTTTCCTAAAATAGCACAGACAAGAATTTAGGTCAAATCTGGCTTTGAGAAAATCAAATAGTCAATTTGTCTAATATAAACAATTGCAAATATGAGGTGGGCACTCGGTTAAAAAATTTCCACCATGCAAAACCCAAAATTATACATTCCAACATGCATCACGTTATAGCAGGGGACTAAAAGCTACTGGTGCATGTAATCTCAAGTATAAACTTCCATATTATGATGGAATGGCTGATGGAGAGCATTTATCCATGTTGAAAGATTATGATTTTTTAATACAGGTTGTAGTAAATTTTAATTGAAAGATGTTGAAGTATCCTATTTGGATTTTTTATTAAAGAACATATTCAAGCGCTTACTTCCAATTCATGATCCTCATTTGCTCCAGGAAAATATTTACCATGCAAAGCTTATTTTTCCAACTATAAAGTCAATGTGGAACCATGGTAATATTAATAATAAAACTTCTATTAATAAAAAATATACGGTATTATATAAGTTATTCTCTTTATTGATTTATGATATATATGATCTAGGTAATAGTTTTGTACATTACCCAACTTCTTTGCCATGCTCAATTGCGTGCTTAACTTTTATCCGACGATTATTATATAGTAATAGTTCATATTCAATTGTTTTCTTTTCTTTTTTCTTCTTAATTGTAAATTGTTTTGTGCACTAGTGAGCATAATTCTTGTGCAAACCGTGTAATAAAATTTGCACAGTAGTTTAATAAAATCTACACAGTAGTATTCATGAATTCTTGTTTAAGTTATTGATCTATTAGACTTTTGGTACTAAATATGAGATTGAATTATGGTTTGTCCGTGTTTCAAAATCCGTGTTTCAGAGTTAAGATTTTTTTAACTTTTTATCGTATTTCTTTGGTTTGTTTATTGATATGTAAAACCATAGTTTATTAAAGTAAAATATTTGAAATTGTAACACGTGCAAAGACATTTTCCTATTGCACGGACGTGCACAAGAGAACACATTAATGTGAACAAACTGACACTTAATTGTGCACAAACAAATCACGCTTGCATCTGACGACAACACGCACAAAATTCTTTAATTATAACAGGCCAAATACTATTTTGCTACTCCACAGACGTGCACAAGAGAACACATTAATGTGTACAAACTAAAACTTAATTGTGCACAAACAAATCACGCTTGCATCAGACGACAGCATGCACATATTTCTTTAATTATAACAATCCAAACACCATTTTGCTACTGCACGTACGTGCACAAAGGAAGACATTAATGTGCACAAATTGAAAGCCAAGAATTATTTAAATTTTGTTATGTTTGTTCATAAGTAGAAGAAGTTTTTTGCTACTCAAAATAGCTGTGGTTTGCATATTTAAATTTTCTAATAATGGTCCTGGTGAAGGAAAGACAAATATTTAAGTTTCCAAAATTTTAACTTCGATGGTTGCACTTTTGGTTGGAGATATGTTATTGCATTACTTGTGTAAATGATATCATTACAATCCGATCATCGGGTTGGATTTTTCATTATATATTTTGTGGTAATTGCGTTGAGTATTGTCCGATGCACGATAAGGAAATATGTAAACATATTTAAATATAAGATAACAAGCAAATAGAGAAAGAAAACGCCAAAAATGTCTTATTTCTGAATCTCAGACAAAACTATAGTCAAATTAATTTGTACGAAAAGACCAAAAGACCATCACCTAAAATAGGGATTTATAAAATACCATTGTGCATAAATTATTTCATTATTGTGCAAAATTTATTGATCGGTTGTGCAAAAAATCATACTTGTTTGTGCACAACCTACGTCGCAAAATTAAGAGTAATAAAAATAAGAAAATAATATGAAGGGTCTTGAACTCTGCCAATTGCTCCTTTCTTTTACATAGTCTTGAACGCTAAAAACAAGAACTAGGTGTCATGACCATAGTTTGTCGAACAGACTCACAATTGTGGGAAGAACATTCAACATCACCTGTAAAAGCTCGCATTAAATCAGTGCACAAAACAATACATTCCACATATAACACGACAGAAAAACAAATCACATGACAACCACATCAGACAACAACATGTACAGATTTTTTTAAGACTTCACGACACGTTATTAACACCATTCAGTACGGACGTGCACAAGGGAATACACTAATGTGCACAGAATGACACTGAATTATGTACAAAACAAATCAGACAACAACCACTTAGACGACGACATGTACAGATTTTTTAAGACTTCACGACACGTGCAAAACACCATTCAGCACGGACGTGCATAAGGTAACACACTAATGTGCACAAACTGACACTGAATTGTGCAGCAAGATCATTAATGGAGTCGGATTACAGCTTGTCCATAGGATCTCAAATAAGCAAGCAGTGTTTGAGAAATCATAATATAGTCCCCGCTAATCAATCTCAACCCGCAAAACACCCATGAATGGCATAGCTCCTTCGCTTCAGATCCCTTCCATTTGCGCATCCCTCTAAGCAATTCTTGCTTTCATCTCCTCCGCTATCGTCTTCTTCGGGCTAGAAATCGAAACAGGGTCAATCTTCACCCGCCATTATCACAATCAAGCTCTCCACCTCCTTAACCGTTGCAAAATCTCAACCCACCTGTTTCAAATCCAAACCCACTTAATAACTTCCGGTCTTTTCCAAGACACGTCTTTCTCCGATCGAGTTTTGAAGCTCTCGTCTAGTTTAATCGTCGATTCGTGCTACACATTCTCGATTTTTAACAGCATTGATTTTCCCGATGCGTTCTGTGTCAACGTTGTTATAAAGAGCTTTTCCTGCAGCAATCATCATGGAAAAGCAGTGAGTTTTTATGTTGAGATGCTGACAGACAGTTATTTTTACCCAAATTCTTTCACTTTTCCTCCATTGATTAGCGCTTGTTCTAAATTGGGTCGTTTGAGTTTGGGCCAAATGTGTCATGGCCATGCCCCGAAATACGGGGTGGACCAAGTTTTGCCGATCCAGAACTCTCTGGTCCATTTCTACGCTTGCTGTGGACTCATGGATGTTGCCTGTATAGTGTTCGATGAAATGCCGACGAGGGACTTGGTCACCTGGAACACTATTATTGATGGTTTTGCAAAAGTTGGTGAAATGGTGCTAGCCCATAAGATGTGATAAAATGCCTGTGAGAAATGTGGTTTCTTGGAACGTTATGATAACCGGGTATTTGGATTTCCGAAACCCGGGTAATGCGTTGAAGCTTTTTCAGAGAAGTGATGGCCCGTCAATTTGTGAGTAGTGATACAAATGTGGTGAATGTGATTGTAGCTTGTGGGAGGTCGAATCGATTAAAAGAAGGGAAATCGGTTCACAGGCATCTTTTTAAGACGTTTCTCGGCTCGAGTTTGATTATCGATACTACAATGGTTCATATGTAGATAATATCTACTCGTCTAATGATTCACGACAACTCGGCCCGATTCCTTATGGTCTGGTTCTTGTCAAAGTAATTTGTGGAGTAAGCTTCCAATGTCCTGGCATTACCCCTATTTTAATTTGTGGAGTAATTTGGAATCATTGTGGTAAATTGGCATGGGACAAGGCTGGTATTAGACATATCATCTTCGTCCCAGGTAATTCATTTATTTATTAACTTTTTACTGCTCAATCCTTATTCTCTTGCAATCATCCATAATTAGAAATATGTATTTTAATTTTATTTTATTCGTATTATTTTTTTCCATATACAACAAGAATCTGGATAATAGATGATTCATGATTTTGGTATATGCACCATGATAGGTGCATTAGAAAGTATACTTGTTTAATTTGTAAAATGTAATGTCTTCTCCTTAGAGGGATATTTTCAAACCATCCTATCAAATTTCTCATTTAATTGCCTTTTTGAAGAATTTGACATTATTGGCTTACTAATCCTAACCAAAAGATGCAGATAGCGATTTTGAGGTAACCACCAAAAAGAATGTTATTATACTACTACAACTAATAATACAAAAAATAAATGAATAATAATAATATTATTATTAATTATAAGAAAATTCAAAAGTCATAATGAAATTAATAGGGATAATGCCAGCGAACATAATAGTAGTCTGTATATAAATATAGGGGTAACTTATTTAGTATGGCCAAGGAGTGTTATTGTTTGAGTTCAGCATAGTGTCGTTGGTTAAACAATGGGATAGAGGATGTGAACTTGGTGCCGTTGGTGACGATGCTTATTTTTAATTAAAGATGGTGGGATATTCTGTTTTATATATATGAAAGATGTTGTAATACTAGCGGGTACAGTTTTGAAATAGGAATTATGCAGGCATTAACAATTCCAGGAAGTGGTACGAGAAGTGTCAGCAAGCGTATGTATATTTGAGGTGCTGAAAAATCTCTTGAAAAAAGAATGAACGAGGAGCAGAGATGTAGAAGTACTGGAAATAAGAATGCTGGAAACAGGGAGTCTGTACAGGTATTTGATGTGGCTATTTTATATATAGAGGCTATTTTGTGCATGTAATTATGAGCTAATGTGCAAGCGCGTATGAAATAATGTGCAATTTGATGTGCATGTATTATTTTAATAGTTTTGTATATAGTGGCTATTTGTGTATGTAGTTATGAACTAATGTGCATGAGTGTATTAACTAATGTGCAATTTGATGTGCATGTATTATTTTAATAKTTTTGTATATAGTGGCTATTTGTGCATGTAGTTATGAAMTAATGTGCACGAGTGTATTAACTAATGTGCAATTTGATGTGCATGTATTTTTTAATTGTTTTGTATATAGAGGCTATTTTGTGCATGTAGTTATGAACTAATGTGCACGCGCGTATGAACTAATGTGCAATTTGCTGTGCATGTATTATTTTAATTATTTTGTATATAGTGGCTTTTTGTGCATGTAGTTATGAACTAATGTGCACAAGTGTATGAAATAATGTGCAATTTGATGTGCATGTATTATTTTAATAGTTTTGTATGTAGTGGCTATTTGTGCATGTAGTTATGAAATAATGTGCACGCTTGCGTGAACTAATGTGCACGTAGTAGAAACTAATGTGTAATACATTCACTTTTTTTTATGGCTAATGTATATTTGTATCTAAATGTTGTCTATATTAGACATATATGGGGGTTGGATTGAAGGCCAACTGGGTGTGTGAAATTAGAAGCGGAGATAAAAAAACACGTAAATTGTATCCGTAAGAAGTATTGTCACACCTTGGCATGCGCAGAGATAAATGATTTGAAGGATGTAAATATGAAAATTGCGAAACAATATCTCCCAGTTTACAAGGCAAAGAAACTAGAATGAAGGCTGAATTGAAGAAGTGATCAGCATGGCGATGAATTTTATTTTTTGTTTGGCATCTGTAGGAATACTTGTTTAAGTAGAAAAAAATTGGAATGGAATGCTTAATTTATTTTTTTTGATGTCTATTTTGTTGTGTAAGAACTCTTGTCTAAGTAGAAGAAACAGGAACATAATTTTTATTATGTTTTGATGTCTATTTTTTGTTGTTCTATTTGTTCATAAGTAGAAGAAATCTTTTGCGACTCAAAAAAGCTGTGTTTTGCATATTTAAAATTTTAAATAATGGTCCTGGTGAGGGAAAGACAAATATTGAAGTTTTCAAGTTTTTAACTTCGATGGTTGCACTTTTGGTTGGACATATGTTATTGCATTACTTGTGTAAATGATATCATTACAATCCGATCATCGGGTTAGATTTGTCATTAGACCCAAATTAAGCATTGTCGATGTACGATAAGGAAATATGTAAACATATTTAAATACAAGATAACAAGCAAATAGAGAAAGAAAATGCCAAAAAGGTCTTATTTCTGAATCTCAGATAAAACTATTGTCCAATTAATTTGTACGAAAAGCCCAAAAGACCATCACCCAAAATAGAAATTTATAAAATACCACTGTGCATCAATTATTGCACTATTGTGCAAAATTGATTGATCGGTTGTGCAAAAAATCATACTTATTTGTGCACAACCTACGTCGCAAAATTAAGAGTAATAAAAATAAGAAAATAATATGAAGGGTCTTGAACTCTGTCAATTGCTCCTTAACACATTAATGTTTGTAGAGTTAGGTGTCATCTCCATAGTTTTTCGAACAAGCTCACAATTGTGGGAAGAACATTCAACATCACCTGCAAAATCTCGCATTGAATCAGTGCACAAAACAGTACATGCCACATATAATACGAAGAAAAAAAATTATTTAAGACTTCATGCCACGTGCAAAACACCATTCAGCACGTACGTGCACAAGGGAATACATTAATGTGCACAAAAGGACACTAAATTGTGCACAAAACAAATCACACGACAACCACATCAGACGACGACATGTACAGATTTTTTAAGACTTCATGACACGTGCAAAACACCATTCAGCAGGAACGTGCACAAGGGAACACATTAACGTGCACAAACGGACACTAAATTGTGCACAAAACAAATCACACGACAACCACATCAGACGACGACACGCACAGATTTTTTTAAGACTTCATAACACAATGCAAATCAGCATTCAGCACGAACGTGCACAAGGGAACACACTAATGTGCACAAACTGGCACTGGGTTGTGCACAATACAAATCATACGACAACCACATCAGACAACGACATGTACAAATTCTTTTAAGACTTCACGACACGTGCAAAACACCATTCAACATGGACGAGCACAAGGGAACACACTAATGTGCACAAACTGACACTGAATTGTGCACAAAACAAATCAGACAACAACCGCATCAGATGAAGACACTCACCGATTTTCTTAAGACGTCATGACACGTGCAAAACACCATTCAGCACGGACGTGCACAAGGGAACACACTAATGTGCACAAACTGACACTGAATTGTGCTCAAAACAAATCAGACAGCAACCACATCAGACGACGACATGTACGGATTTTTTTTAAGACTTCACGACACGTGCGAAACACCATTCAGCATGGACGTGCACAAGGGAACACACTAATGTGCACAAACTGGCACTGAGTTGTGCACAAAATAAATCAGACAACAACCACATCAGACAACGACACTCACAGATTTTTTTAAGACTTCATGACAGTGCAAAACATCATTCAGCACGGACGTGCACAAGGGAACACACTAATGTGCATAAACTGACACTAAATTGTGCATAAAACAAATCACACGACAACCACATCAGATAACGACACTCACATATTTTTACCAGGTTAACTCAAAAAAGTACAAAACCAAAAATCCAAAAATCAGATCAACTCCATTAATTTAAAATAAAACATTACCTGATTCGTTCAAAATTGAAGCCATCAGTGTGCAACCAAAATTGAACAAAGAAAAAATCAAATTGAATAAGGGACTAAAATCGAATAGGAACCTCCAAAATTGAACAGGATACTCCGACCTAACCCTAAATCCGAACAAGATTGTCACGCCAATTTCTATTACTCCGGCCAAAACATAAATTCGAACAGGATTTAAAGGAATATGAATGAATTTCTTGATAAAATTACTTTTCGATTGAAGGAACAGAGCTAATGAATCGAGTAGGAGATGAATCGAGAACGGAGATGGATTGAAACGCGGAGGAGATCGAATTTTTCTTGCGTATGTTGTAGTTTTCTTGCGTGAACGGGTTCTGGCGTCGTGAACAGGGAGGTTTTTAGGGATTTCGCGTGAACGGGTTTGGGTTTTTAAAACTTGCGTTTTTTTTGCCTATATTAGGGATTTCAGCTTGTTTGATTAATTCTAATCTATGAGATTAGATATAATGGTTAGGATTTATTCTCATTTCTCACCCACGAACTCATTCTCACCAGAACCCAACTCTATATATATGAAACATACTCATTTAAAGTTTTAAACAAGCAATTAAATAATATTTCACTTTTAAAAATAGAATAATTACAAAAAGCCCGAGAGGCCGGTTTGAGGTATTTAAAAATAAATTCCTTAAGGAGGTTTTCGAAATGTTTATGTTATTGAAGGTAATAGAGTGTAATACAGAATAAAATCTCAGGGGGATTTCATTTAATTTTCACGAATCACTGTTTTTTTTCCTTTAAATTAGTCCAAACTTTAGTGTTTTTTCTTTTTTCTTTTCTTTTCTTTTCTTTTTTTTAATAATTTTCCCTTGTAAGCTTTATTAATCATGGCTAGACAAGAAAATAACAAATCAGTAGATATTATATTTATTGATTTTGTAATTAGTTAGTTTCTTGTGGAGTTTGATGGGGTTGTAAAATGATGCTATTTGGTTAAAAGTCCTGATTTCTTTTAATTTTCACAAACCACTGTCTTTCTTTTCCTTTTAAATTAGTCCAAACTTTAGTGTTTTTTCTTTTCTATTTTTTTTTTTTGTAATTTTCCCTTGTAAGCTTAATTAATCATGGCTAGACAAGAAAATAACAAATCAGTAGATATTATATTTACTGATTATGTAATTAGTTAGTTTCTTGTGGAGTTTGATGGGGTTGAAAAATGATGCTATTTGGTTAAAAGCTAACATATATTCCAAGGTGACTTAATGGCAATGCTATTGAGATTTTTTGACAAAAGGACAATTAACTAAATATGCCCGGTTTTCACACAATGGATGCAGTGGGTAATAGAATTCAAGATAGACAATATGCCTTTTAAGGCTTATGTGCAATATTGTCCAGAAGAATCTATTTAATTTGGTTCTAATTTTGGATTTTTCTGTAATTTCTTGGGTTCATGTGCAATATTTTTTTCCTTGCCCAGTTTGATTGAATCAATGATTTTTGCTGATTACATATTCTACGTATGTGGAGGTGTACTATTATAAAATCCTGGTTGAATTTTGATATATGTATAAACTGTAATTTCTGGATACAGGAGTAGTTAGTAATTGTGGGTCGGGTTGGGCTGAGAAAGAGATTGTTCAAATTATTTCTTGTAATCATAATTTTTGAATCAATTATCATGATTCAGTTTTCTACGTACTCGTATAGTTGCAAATTCGGTTCAGATTTTGGTATAAGTTTTAATTGTTTTTCTAGATACAGGGGATGAGAATATGTTTATTCTAATAATTATCTGTTCATGTTTGTGTAGGAAAAGGGAAAAAAGGCACAAGAGATCCAAAAAAAAGAACATTGCCCCACATATATGTCTCGTGGAAGTTATGATTTGCTGGAGGAGAAGATCTTCAAAGATAAACGAAAAAGACGTCGAGAGGAGGCAACACAAACTAGGTCGGATATAGTTATTGATCCTCCATCTCCTCCTCCACCTCATGAGTAGTTTATATTGTGCAGGGTTAAAAATCGGGTAGCATGACCTCTGATGTAGCACGTGAGATTGCTAAAAAATTGTAAGTTTTTATCGTGAAATTTCAAATCCAATAATAAATTGTAATTGTGTAGTGATTGTTAATCGTAATTTTGATGAAACTGTACCTTGTAGTTCGATTTAAATTGTTAACTTGTATTTTCGGTGGATGGATATTTGGATATATTAAATACTTCATGTTTGATTGGATGAATCGCCGGGTGTGCTTGTTGTTTGTTTGGTATGTGTGAAAAATTAATTAAATTTACGGGTTGGGATCCGCCTAAAATGGACAAATCTTTTTTTTAAAGCATATTAATATCCGTTATACAACAAATCGATGTTAAAATAAATCTCCTTTACATCAATTTTTCATTGACCGATGTAAATGTGCCTACATTTACAATAGGTGTTTGACGTTCAAAATATAATTTTTACTTTACGCTTCATTCTACAACGGGTCAATAACTGATGTATTTGCTGAAAAAAAAACCCGATGTAAAAGGCCCTTTTTATAGTAATGATACCAACTATTTTAACTAACTTTTTGGACACCACGTGAACTGTTACAGTACTCTATGGACTCCTTCCTAATAAGAAAATATGCTCATACAAAATCATAAGTTTCAATATTCCAACGATGTAGAAATATAGACTGGAGTCTTGAATCTAATTAATAAATAATATAAAATATAGGCTTTTGAGTTTTTCAAGATATTCTTATATGTATAAATACTCGTGCTAAATCTTATAAATATAATGAGACATAAGATCTATACATATACTCATAAGTCGGTCTCCTCAAGGAAGCATATATTTTTATGAACCGTGACTTGGGCCAGATTTCAGCAAACTGCCTTCATTATAATTAGAATCCAAGTAAGATTCAGTTTCCTTCGACTTTAACTCAATCAGATATGGAAAACCTTCATATGTCGGTTTCTCAACTCTTCATGGAGGAACACGAAACTTTCCATAATCGAGTTTTTTTTCCTTTCCTAGCCGAATTCTGCCTTGTAGACCAACTACAATCCTAATAAATAGGATTTTATTTCCTTCTTCTTTTCTTTCCTTGTGTAGAATTCAGATTTTATAGGATTCTTTGACTTTTGTGCACAATCCCGACTTTCCATATCAATTGATTTCCCCCCTCTTTTGTGGGTGTGTAACTACACCTTCCAGTAAGAATATAAATATAAATTTGCTTTCTAATTAATATTTAATACTCGGGCAACACTCTTGTCAGGCCGAACTAACGAATCATCCGTTAGGCCAAGATTTCATACCGCTACATTATAGTATAAAAACCAATACATTATAGTAAAAAGTCAATACATCATAATACTAATACAAAAACCAATACATCATAACACGTGTCAGATATTTATGAAAAATCAATACTTTTGAGTATAAAAACCAATACATCATAGTTCAAAAACCAATACATTAGCGTATCGGGTCAGATGGCCTAACGGGTCATGGCCAGTCAATCTGGCCTAACGCAAGTCTTTGCCTTAATACTCCTCTCGTTTCTTAATAAGTGTCGTTTTAGAGTTTTTGTCTAAAATTAAGGAACATAATATTTGACCAACATATCCTCAATCAATTAATAATATTCTCATTTAATTACTTCCATTATTTTCCTTTAGTTACTCTACTAGTTTAACACCCGCATATTATGCGGGATTTGAAATACAGGAACACCCATTAAAAATATTAAAAGAATAATATTGAAAATGGTACACATATATCGTAACATTATTTTTCTATTTAACACGGAGATTATTTTTACAATAAATAGTTTTTACACACAAATCGGAGCATTGTTTGTTCTAATTACAATTAGGTAGATTTTCACAATAAAGATTTTTTAAGTATTTTTACCCGAGAATCACGAAATTAAATTAGTTGTAAGATATATCAAAATACTCTAAACTTGAAATAAAACCCATAGAAATTTGATAACATACACACCGGCGTGTCACATATGAATATGCGATATAAGAAATTAAAATTTATAAGACACTGATAATTTTATTAAAAAACGTCGTATATCTAACTTATAATGTATCTAATATTATTTTATTATTATTTTTTGTTTCTTTTTCTTTCCTGCGTAATACGTTAATTTATTCATGTATGTATGTATGTATGTATATGTGTGTGTGTGTGTGTGTATATATATATATATATATATATATATATATATATATATATATCAATACATTATATTGGGATTAGATAATGAGATTTAAGATATATATAGTATTTATTTTTCAAGGTGTAATAATTTTTTATTATTATTTTTACACTATAGTCCACATAAGTGAATGCTACCTACCAGTTGCATTGCTGCAAAGGTAAAGTGTCCAGGCGGGCTTCCGCAGTACCCAGTGCTTATGATCCACTCATAGCAMTGTGCTACGCGTGAAGAGACAACTACTCGCCTAAATGACCTGAGTATACTACCTTACTTGTTTCCTACAAGGGAGAAAGCTAATTCAAGAACCCGCAGATATGTGCAAAGTTGAATTGTTGTTGTTGTCTCGCTTTTTTTTTTCTTTGGCGTAACAATAGTTTTTCATATAGATTTTTAATGTTATAATCAATGTGTTATATTAGGATTATATATCCAAATTTAAGTTTATATATTTCATATTTATTTTTCATTTGTAATTATAACTCGTATTTTTCTAAATAGAATATTTGAAATTCTAAAAATAAAATTATTATCTTTTATTATAAGTAAGAATTAATTCAACTTATATAGATCTTTCTTAATTAAATATGACTTTATTTTATATTAGTGGAATAAAAGTAAAATATCGAATTAGGAAAAATATGATAGAGAAAATATTGAATTAGGTAACATATTATACTGAAAATTAGATAATGAGATTTAGAATATATTTAATATTTATTTTCCTAGAAAAAAATATAATAATAGAAAAATACTAAATTAGGTAAAAATATATAAAGGGAAATTATTAAATTAGGTTTGGTGACTCCGAAGCACCAAAATATTTTTCGAAGCTAAGAAATCATGGGAAGCAGACGCATAGGATAGGAGGATTTTGCATTAACATATAGGGGAGATTACCATAAACCTGTTTATATTTCTTAAATTAGGTGGGGATAAAATTGGAATAAAGTGGTAAAATTTTCTAAAACGACACTTAATTTGTAATAAAATTGAGTCTCTAAAACGACACTTATTTTAAAACGGAGGGAGTATATAAGAAAATTATATGTAGATAAAATCTTCCCTTAAATACTTGCATGACCCATAAGTAATAAATTACTTAGTTTTCATGAAACCTCCAAGAAATAATTTAATTAAACAATTAAATAGATTAAACAATTAAATAGATTAAACTGATGCCAATTATCATTTTTATACAATCTCCCCCTTTGGCATTCAGTTTTAAAACGTGTTTCTTGAAGACTTATAAAAAGTCAAAAACCAAAAGCAAGTATAATATGATGCAGAAACATCTGATAGATCATAAACAATCCCTGCAAAATCAGCAAGCCCAATCATATGTAATGTATCAAAGATGTAATAGAGTTGACGAGACAATTATGACCTATATGAGTATCGGAGCCAAAGCAAGACAAACTTCAAGTATCAACCAAAGCAATCAAGTATAAGGTTATCATGCAAATCATCTTATCCTAAAAGTTTACCATGCAATATGATCTTATCCTAGAACCTTAACATGAAATATCATTATCTTATAACCTCTTCAGAAAACATCCTTATTTGACTAGATGGCAAAGGGACATGCCAATAAATTAAAATAAGATGTTGCTACAAAAAACCTCAGATAGAGATTCTAAGTTCTCCCCTGATTTTTTGCGGCAATAAAATCAAATAACACTATGAAAAATGGTTGGATGATAGCTCTGAAGACGCCATAAATGGATCTCTACTCTTTCATGTCATCAAAGACTATGTAGCTACTTTCCTCTTGTCTGCAGTCTTTATGTTCACCATCTTGTGTTTTATTAGAAGAGAATCGAATAGATGTAGCAATATAAAAATAAAAGTTCAAAGTTTTGGGAAAAATAGTTTTGCTCTGCAATTTAGAGAAGACTGGAGAGATAATCAAGAGAAACAAGAAGGTTGGACAGGCTTTTTGTTGTCAAGTGACGGAGGTTATGAAAAATCAAGGAGGTGGAGTAGTGAAGCAATACTTCATTCTCACATCCCACCAACTCAAACCTTCACCTTTTCACTAACACATGATCTCAAAAAGAATTAAGACATAAAATAATACACCAAGAATAATATTCCAAAAACTATTTTTTATAGCCCGTCAATCGCTTTTAGAAGGAAACCACACAATAAAATGTCTAATTATGCATGTAAAACACATCAAAAAAAAATTAAAAATCAAGCAAATATAAAAATTTGATGTTTATACAACCCATCACTTAGCAAACCCTTATACCTTTTTATTACTCCTCCTAAATTTCCTTTTAGGATTATGGCAACGCGTAATATGTAGGATTAAAATAAAAGTATTTTAATGCAACATCATATATCTCCAAGTATTTGATTAGATGTCACTACATGACTTGGGTTTAGCCGAAAATACAACAACAACAACAACAACAACAACAATAATAATAATAATAATAAACTTATCACATGATTGAATAATCAAGGATCTAAAGAAAGTAAAACCTGTTGCACATTTTTGAAAATAATGATGACCATGCGCACCAAATGAAATAATAGCACCCCAAGAGTGAATCATTGATTAAATGATGTCATGTTAGTAGCTTAGCCTCGACTTGCACTCATTTTCTGTGTATGAATATCTTTTCCATAGCAATCTTTGAGACATAGCACTATGGTAGCTACTGTTAGAAATCTATTACAATAGAATTATCGAGCACAAACAGGTATGTAATGAAATATCTCGAAACTGGAAAAGAAAAATAGAAGATAGAAACTGTAAGAATAATTCAAGTCGAGTCAAAATTTAATCTCTGTCCGCAAGATGAAATAGCCCCGGTAGTGCCCTTCGGTTTTGGCTATTCATCTCCAAAGATAAAACGACTTCGTCTCTGGTATTACAGCACCGTAAATACCAGAGCTCCAGCGAACTGGTTGAAAATGGACCGAGCTACGTACAAAGAATAATGCAGAAAAACTATGTATGCTGTATGGTTCAAGTGTTCGTATGTTTTTCAGGTGCTATTCGTGTATGGAAAGTGAAATGAACTTGAGCTACTCACCCTTTTATAGGGTTGCTACCTGGGAGTTTACAGCCTACCTGGATGGGTTCATCGCGCAGATACATTGCATATTTGAATTCAAATGTTTGGAAACGTTTGAAACGTCTGACTTTTGACCTGATTGGTCAGGAGTTACAAAAACTGATTCAGGTGTTAAACCCGCACGTGGCTAAAAGGTTAGCTAGGGTTGAACCAGAACCAGGACCCCACACGGACCATCTCAATCGGACCAGCCAATTCGGACCAATTACCCAAGACCCAAGTCCCAAGTCCCAGGCCCAGAGCCCAGGACCCAGGACCGAGGTCCGGAACCGGGCTCGGGCTCGAATCCGCTCGGCTCCGCCATCGGCTTCGCCGAAGGCAGACTGGCGAACCCAAGTCCAAGAGCCCTATAAAGGTGCTTGTTTCAAGCCATATAATGACTTAACCAGTTTGCACACCTTTCTTTCTTGTCCAGGTTTAATAAAACCTTCGGGTTGTTCCATGTAAATTTCCTCTTCTAGCTCGCCATTTAGAAAAGCTGTTTTTACATCCATTTGGTGAATCTCTAGATTGTGCAAAGAAACAATCGCTAGAAGCACCCGGATAGAGGTAATCCTCGTAACAGGAGAGTATGTATCAAAGAAATTATAACCCTCTATTTGGAGAAATTCTTTCACAACCAAACGAGCTTTATACTTATCGATTGATCCATCAGCTCTGAACTTTCGTTTCAGAATCCATTTACTTCCTAAAGGTTTACAGCCTTCAGGTAAATCAGTTAGGATCCACGTATGGTTCTGCATGATCGAATCGATTTCGCTCTGAACAGCTTCCTTCCAAAATGAACTATCAGTTCGTGAGAAAGCTTCTTTCAAGGAATTTGGTTCTTCATCCAACATGAAAATCACATAATCGGGACCAAAATCCTTCGCAACTTTAGCTCGAGTACTCCTCCTAGGAGTTTGAGCATCAAGTTCTGAACCAGGTCGTTTGCGAGACTTAGGTTCAACCCCCACAAGTTTGTGACTTGTGGTTCCTTCAACATCACCAGTATTAGAACTGGACGCAGCTTTATCCTTACAAGGATAGATATCTTCAAAGAATATTGCATTTCTTGATTCAATAGTGGTTCCGACATTCATGTCTGGAACATCCGACCTATGGATTATAAATCGATAGGCGCTGCTATTCAGTGCATAACCAATAAAGATACAATCAACCGTTTTGGGTCCGATTGTCACTTATTTCGGTAAAGGCACTTCTACCTTCGCTAAACACCCCCACACTTTGTGGTATTTGTAAGAAGGTTTCCTTCCTTTCCATAATTCATAGGGAGTTTCATCCCTTTCTTTAAGTGGAATTTTATTGAGGATATAGTTAGCTGTTAAAACAGCTTCCCCCCACAAGTTCTGAGGTAACCCAGAACTAATCAACAATGCATTCATCATCTCTTTCAAAGTACGATTCTTGCGTTCTGCTACTCCTTTCGATTGAGGTGAGTACGGAGCTGTAGTTTGATGAATTATGCCACTTTCATTGCACTACTCCTCAAACGGAGCTACGTATTCCCCTCCTCTATCACTTTGGATAGATTTGATTTTGCAGTTAAGTTGATTTTCGGCCTCATTTTTGAAGTTCTTAAATGCTTCAATAGCCTCATCTTTATCTCTCAAAAGATAAAGGTAACAGTACCTTGTGCAATCATCAATAAAAGTAATAAAGTACTTTTTACCACCTCTAGTTTGCACAAACTTCAAATCACATACGTCCGTGTGAATAAATTCTAGAGGTGTCGTGCTCCTTTCTACCGATTTAAACGGTAACTTAGTCATTTTTGCTTCTACACAAATTTCGCACTTACTTTTATTCACAAATTCATTTACCTTAAGTAAATTGAGATTTGACAAATATTTTATTGCATTTAGATTAACGTGGCCTAATCTACAATGCCATAAACTAGAGCACTCAGTCAAGTAAGAGGAATCAGAAGAAATTTTATTAATGACTGGTTTTGGGCGTATAGTCAATACACTTAGTTTGAACAAACCATCCGTAAGGTAACCCTTACCTAGAGGTGTCCCAAGCTTTAGACAAAACAAACTTATTAGCCTCAAATACAAGTCTAAAGCCACGACTAACTAGTATTGAACCAGAGACTAAGTTCTTCCGGATGTCCGGAACGTGCAGCACCTCATTCAGAGTGATCTCCTTGCCAGAGGTCATTTTGAGAACAACCGTACCAGTACCAGCAACTTCCGAAGAAGCTTGATTTCCCATGTTTAACTTCCTTCCCTCACAAGGAAGGTATTTGGAGAACAAGCTCCGATCAGCACACACATGGGCGGTTGCAGCAGTGTCGATAAACCATTGACCACGGTTCTCGATCATGTTAGCTTCTTCAGTGATAACCGCAACGAGGTCATCATTAGTCAGATCTCTCTCGGCAATGTGTGCACTTGGCCTAGCCTTCTTTTGCTTTGGCTTGCGCTTTCCAGCTTGGTGGAAGCTTGTCAATCATGGCAGCGGCCGTGAAAGCATCCGGGGAGAATCATCCCCTCGGCGTGGACATCATTCACCAGCAT
>BMAC01000071.1:1866304-1903584 GCA_014905375.1 Phtheirospermum japonicum
TATCATTGTGAGTTTATTCTTTTTTTGTAGAGTTTAAACAAACAATTAAGAACTTATCAAGATTTGTGAGCAAAATCTTGTGGCGTTCAAACATACCAAGGTTCTTAGGATCTTCTATATCCAAAGGGGTCAAGGTTCATATCAAGCTCAAGGAGGGATCAACTAGAGTTTCGATCTAGGTGATAGCTTTCTTTTCTTATAATTATAGTTCTTGGATCTTAAATATTCAATGGGTTATAATTCTTCTATCCTCATTCACATCATTTGGTATCAGAGCTAATCTAGCTTGAAGATCCTTTGTGGTTCAATGAAGAGGGACACCAATATGCTAAAGGGAATAGAGACTTGGGTCAATTTTGAAGACAGTAGATCTATTTTTAGTTGAAATCCAAAACAAGCATCCTTCGGTTTCAATGCCTCTTTAAGTCTCTTTCCTTTAGCTCTCGTAATTGGTCCCTCTCGAACCACCAAAGGATCTTCAAGCTCGGGCTCATTCTCATCATATTTATACCCCTTATCTTCACGATATCATATCCATCGTTGATCTCAAACTTTCAAATATCTCCAAGTAAATCGTCAAGATCCAAAGTTTACTTTGAAAACTTTCTAAAGAAGTGATCTTTTCACGATATCACTTAGGGAGAGTCCTCATATCTTTTGTACTTGTCTAGTTTACGAGATTTCTTCACCAAGCAAGGCACTTTGGTTAACAAGATCAGAAAATATAGTGTAGTATATTTTGATTCTCTCATCTTCCTTCATCATTATCTCACCAAAAGCAGTAGTAAAATTTTGAAGTTTGGAAGGACTAATAGAATTTGTTCCTTCAAATTCCCATTCGAGGATTTCCCATGTGTCTTGAGCAGTTGTGCACCTAACCACCATCTTATACCGAGTGTGATCCACAGCCGTCAAAATAGAATATAGAGCCAAGAAGTTCGTCTTTTCTGTGTTGCTCCATTGATTTGGGAACAACTTCCTTCGTAGAGGTATCTTTGATATTGAGACATAACCATCTAGAATTAATGATCTCCCAAGCACCTTGTCCTAAATAATGCAGAAAGATCGCCACCATGGATTCCACTTATCAGCCCTACTGCATCTTTGTCTTGAAATAAAACAACAGAAACTTGCTCCGGTGCCAATTGGAATAATAAGGTGGCTTATTAATATTTTGCGTAGAAATGATATTATATGTGGTTGAATAAAATAAAGTGGAAGCAATAAATAATAACACTTGTTTTCCATGGAGAAGCATCCCACTTCTCCTCAGAACTCTTTCATTAGAACACTTACTGCCTCTCGCAAGCACAACTTGAAATTTATTCTAATAATACTTCTTCGAGATGAACCAACACTATACCATCTATTCTAACTAATCTTCTGGCCAACACATGAACTACTACAGTACTATACGGACTACCTAAAAGATACTCATCCCAAACACCAAATTTACAGAAAACTCAAAGTTTTAATATTTCAGCGATGTAGAAACATAGACTGAAATTCTAAATCTAATTAATAAATAAAATAGAATATAAGCTTTCGAATTTTCTGAGATATGCTTATATGTATTAAAACTCATGCCAACTCCTTCTAAATACGATGAGACATAAGATCTATATATATAACTCATAAGTTGGTCTTTTCAAGGAATCATATATCTTCATGGTCCGTGTTGAGCCGAATTTCAGCAAAATGCCTTCTTTGTAGGTAGAATCCTAGTAGGATTCAGTTTCCTTCGACTTCAACTCGATAAGCTATGGAAAATCTTCTTATGTCATTTTTTGGACTCTTTCCTGGTCGAATTATGCCTTGTAGATCCACTACAATCCTAATAAATAGGATTTTGTTTCATTTTTCTCTTTTTTCCTTGTGTAGAATTCGGGTTTTATACCATTTCTTAACTTTTGTGCACCAACACAAACTTTCCATATATGAAGTTTTCGAATCCAATCTCGAGTTTTGCAAATCTTTCAAAATCTACCTGTTGAAATCTTGACTTTCCATATCTATTGATTTCCTCTCTTTTTTAGGCGTGTAACTACACATTCTAGTAAGAGATATAAATATAAATTTATTTAGTAATTAATATTTAATATATAAAAAAGTTGGGCAACACTCTTGTAAGGCCGGACTAACGGATCATCCGTTAGGCCAAAATTTTATACCATTACATTATAGTATAAAAATCAATACATTATAGTAAAAAGTCAATACATCATAATACTAATACAAAAACCAATACATTAAACAATACTTTTGAGTACAAAAACCAATACATCATAGTTCAAAAAACAATACATTAGAGTATCAGATCAGATTGCCTAACGGGTCATGACCCGTCAATTTGGCCTAACGCAAGTCTTTGCCAAAAAAGTTATATGGAATAGAATCTTCCATTAAATACTTGCTTGATACATAAGTAGTAAAGTACTTAATTTTCATAAAATTTATTAAAAGAATTTAATTAAATAATTATATATATTTGAATGATGTGAAATTTATTTTCTCATACTTTCATTAATTAAGCCATCTCTCATCAAATTTCCAATTCCAGTTTTCGTCTCACCCTTTTAGTTTGGTCAAAAACTAACGTGGATTATAGATTAATTTAATGCCATCAAATTTAGATAGAATAACCATGTCTGATGCGTCTCTTTCGGGCTCATGTGTACCCATGTGATTGCATGTGCATGTTTAACTTGTATGTCTCAATATAGATAGACACACATACATACAATGATACAATGTTATACACAAAAATTTCTTTCATACTTTTCAGAATCTCATACAAACAAGTATGAAGGAAAGCCGATCCTTTTGCATTTGTTGCATTCACAGTACAGCATCTAATAGTTATACTCTCAAACACACACGTATATCCAGAGCTTTTGTTCGGAGGTATTAAAAACTTTAATAAAATTGAGACAGTCTAGTTTAATGATCAATTATAATTTCAGTTTTTTTTAGCCTTTTCAACTATAAAATAAAGATAAAGCCGTTTTGCTTAAGAAGAAAATATTCATTTTCCTTTGAAGCAATAATTTTATGCTTTTATCATTTTTTTTTTTTGAGGCGAATGCTTTTAGTATCAATGTTGAATATACATATATATAAATCAAATAATCAAATTATTAAGCTGGGGGCCTCAAGTATATATATTATATATGTCCAAAAAGTTTGGCAACTAAGAACCGGTTTGGGTCGAGCTGCTTCCAATTTCCTCTTCAGCTCAATCGACCTGCAAAACAAGAATCAAGGCACTCCCGTTGAATACACTTCGATACTCAAGTCAAAAAGTGTATCGATCGATATATGCATATAAAATATGTAAAAAGTAATTGTGATTAAAAAAGGGTCGGAGTCCCCATTTATAAAAAGTACAAGACTTGATCACCAAGTAAGAAAACTCATTTTTGCATGAAAACGAGGTCTCCTCATACCAAAATGAGATATCTTTCTTTTTTGAGTTCCAACCCTGAGTCCTAATAGTTGCTGGGCCTAAATGCCCATAGTTCATGCACCGGGGCGGCCATTTGTCAGACCAATCTCGCAAATTATCGAGTCGAGCTACTCTCAATAAGATTATTCCCCAACACACTCCGGGATAAGGAATGTTAACTCGACAATGGTTCAGTTCAGTCAAGCCGATCCGACCGAACCAACATTATTTACCATATTATTAGGCCTCCCTCACCCCCTTCTATTCTCGGTCGAGGGACAAGAGAGAGTACAGTATATTTAGAAGAATTCTCAGCCTATACAATCAACATGTGTGTCATGATTGCAGGGATGATTCGGATTTTGTGTAAAAAGCTACAACAAAGCAGGCATTAGGCGACAAAAAGGACTTTTAGTCTTCCAGCAATCGTGGCTAGATACAAATTATAACTTTGAGATTTCAAATTTCAAATCACTAGGTCACTCTTTCATATTCTACCCTATTTATAATAAGATGCCCATGCATCCAGCCTCTAATTTTACTCATATTTCAAAAACTGAACCCTAACAAGAAAACACCCTCCTCATTCATATTTCATCGTTAACCAATTCATCTCTCGAACAATATCATGGGTATGTCTCTCTAATCTTATTCTTCTTTTCTATTAAAACATTCATCCTTTAGTTGAACAACATAACTCACACGCCTCGTCCTTCTCTTCTCTAAATCATCTCTCATATTGTCAATCCTTCGCATCAACCATGTCTACATTCTCATCTGAGGCATTAGATGACTCCAGTCAACGACCAACTTCAGCCCACCCTTATTGTCATGAAGGCAAGCTTGAACGCAGTACTTCTCGGGCCGACCGATGCTCAATGAATCAAACTTTTTTGTACTTACCTTTTATTTTATAAAAGTTCATCCGCAACGGAGCAATTGTAAGTGGAAAGCTTGACTCGAGTCGAATCTCTCGATGAAGACTAATCGGAAGTAATTCTCGTGTTTGGTTCACGAATAAGTAAATAAGGAAAAAGTTATTCTAAGCACATGGTCAAATGTTGGATTGTAAAGTTTTAATATCTAAGACGATGATTTAAATGATGAGAAATAAAATCAATAACTTTGAAAAGATTTATAAAATGGGGGTCTAAGGTTCTAGAATCGTCTCCACGATCAATTGGCATTTCATCGAACACTTAATCTACGAATTGGGGTTGTCGATTCCAACTTGTAAGTTGAACACCCAACAATGCCGATTGATAGTTCTAAACTCATCCAAGCACTAGACCCATGAATTCTATCCAACGATCATCAAGTAACACAACAATTCATACTCAACGCAAACATGAACATGATCAAATATAAAAAGCTTAAAATAAAACAACAATGGAAAATAAGCTTTGAATAACAATAATTATAATCATATGAATTCCTAAGAATCAAACATCTAAAATCATGAGAAGTCTCATGAAACATTACAACGAATCAAGAACATCAAAAACCCAACAAGAAAATTCATAAACAAAGAATCAAGAAATTAGAGTAATAAAACAAAGAGAAATGAAATCTTACTAATTGAAATTGGAGGGTTTCATCGTTCGAACGAGAAGAACACGAATTGAAACTAAGCTACATCCATCATCCGACCAATGCTTGAAAAAATCTTTACTTTATTAAAACTAAAGAGCTGAAATACTTGAATGAAGAAAGTGAGAAAATGAAGAAGAAAATGGAGACATTGTTTGGGCTGTCAAACCCTAAGGGGTTCAAAAGCTCTGGTTTTCAAAAATGAAATGTTATATTTATAGGGGTGAAGTGAGGGCAAAATAGTCGTTTTGCCCCAATGGTCAAAATTGACCTGACCACCGATGCTGGAAAATGGACCCATCAATGTCGCGTCGATGGCGATGACACATCGATGGCGTATTGACTTGGCATCGATGGCGGGTCGATCGATGACTGTGCTTCACGGGTCCGAGTCGTGTTTTCATCAAATTGAGCCGGTTATGATCCTCGAGAACGCTCCTAGGCTTGATCGACTACCCTAAAACAAAGAAAGTCAAAATAACATAAAAATCTATAAAAAGTAAGAGAGAAATACGAAAAGTACTAAAAAATGACAAAAGCTACGAAAACACAAAAAATAATGAAAAAGGGGATAAAATACGACTAAAACCCGACTAAAGCACAAAAGACACGACACAAAAACATACAAAAACCACACACAAATATGTAAAAATCAACTCCCCCACACTTAGTTTTTTGTTTGTCCTCAAGCAAAATCGAGCCTAAACATAGACAAGGAAAATTTAACCACCCAATGAACTAAAAACTAATGCATTCAAATGATTTGAGGAGTTATGCATTAAATCAATTGGAAGTTCAACTAAAAGGACGACACGATACATTGAGATAAGAGGTTTAGATTCTCTTCCGAATGCTTAAAAGTGATGTGTTGCCCTTCATGCACGTCCCCCATCCATGCTTCGACCAAGGTTTATTCACGCTCAAACCGCTAAGTTGGCACCCAACTAGCCCAATCATCTATGCACCTCTTTAACAATAAAATCTAAAAAGTAAAAATAAAAATGCGTAAGAGGGTTGCACGACTTATTATTCACTTCACTTGTACAAAGATTTCTCTTCTTGTACCATTTCCTTTTCTTTTTTTTTTCTTTTTGTTTCTTTTCCTTTTCTTTTTTTAAGTACCCATAAAGGTGAGGTACTAGACGAATACGGTATTTACAACTCAAAAATGAGAGTTCATTGACTTCAATCAATTGTTGCTAAATGCAACTCACAATATTTCCCGATAAGCACGTGGAGTTTTTAATGTCTCAAAAAATAAAATGGAAATTTTACAAAAATTCCTATAGAGTGCATTTGAAAATGGGGTTAGAGAGTATTCGACTCTCGGAAATTGCACAAATAGAACAAGGTCAGAAAATCTCATAGGTTTTCTACACTTCATGCCCCACAATTACACTAATGTCGAACGAAAATCTAAACAACCTAACCAAAGCATCTAACCACGTCACTTCGTCAAAGTCCCAACCAATATCAATCCACACGAATCAAATTATATACACAAGCAAGCATACGAAAGAAACTACTAAACAAGGACAAACCCCCCCACACTTAACCATGCAATGCCCACATTGCACATAGAATATGATAAAGTACGATTAAAGAGAAGAGAGAGAGAGAGAGAGAGAGAGAGAGATACGTCCCTATAGTCGCACTTGTGATGATGAGTTGAGCGTGAAGTGAAATTAAACGGGCAGTGGAGTTTAGAGAAACCTACAAAAAGGGGTAAGTGGAGAAAAGTAAACACAAAAGACACAAACATAAAAATAAAAACATCAAATTGTACAAAAGAAAAATAATTTTGTATTTTTGAAAATTTTCAGTTTTTTTTATATAAAGAAACAAGAGACCAAAAGATTTGAACAAAAATAAAAAAAATACAAAGGGAAAAAATTAGATTTGATTATTATTTATTTATTTTTAAAATTCAAAATTGTTTGTAATTTTTTATTTGAAAACAAGATAAAATGAGGGAAAAACATTTTTGAAAAAGCAAGTTTTTGGAAATTTTGTACTCTCTTATTTTTTTAAGGACCGGGTCGAAGTGAGCGGGATGGGTCTGGGTCGGTGTCGACAGGGGCGTCAATCAATGGCCAATCGATGGTATGGATAGAGAGTTCCATTGACCAAGCATCGATCAACGGCCTATCGATGGGTTGGACAGAGAGTTCGTCGACCATTGTGAAGATCGACGGACCGTCGATGGTCTGGACAGAGAGTTCATTGACGATGGCGTCGACCGACGCATGTATTTTGCATTTGGTTGACGTCGTCTTGACTCACTCATCGATCGATGGGTATTCTGCAGGGCCTCATTTTTTCTCATTTGAACGTCGTTCCTCGAGCAAAACCTTAGATCTTTCAAAGTATGCCTCTGGGTATGCATAAACGAGCCTCAAACTTTGACCAATCCTCTCATAATATCAAAAATAAGCTAAAAGAAATGCAAGAGCTTGGGTTACCTCCCAAGAAGTGCTTGTTTAACGTCTAAAGCTCGATAAATTATACGAGCGACGCTATTCGGGATCCAAGAAAAGGTGACGATCGTGCTAAGCCTAGTGTTTTCCATGAGCAAGAACGGGCGATGATAATCACCAAGGCGGGCACGACAAGGAGGTTCTAAGATGAGAGAAATGAAAACTTTAACTAGCTTCGGAGGCCGAAAACACGAGTAGTCTATCACCAAAAAGAGATCGAAAGTTAATCAAAGCGTGGGCAGATGCTCGGTCATCGAAATAATTAGAAAATTAGTCGAACAAAATGAATGACCATCAACCAATCCAAGCTCTTTCATTTCTTTGATCACCACCTCGACGCCTTCAAAAACATGTAATGCCATATTTGGGCTTAGGGGAAGGGGATCGGACTTCTTCTCGATTGTCTCTTCTACCATCTCAATCTCAAATCTGAACAAAGCTTCGGGTGCCACAAGAAGAGGCTCGACCATCTCAACATCTCCTAAATCTGGCACCACTTCATCATCCTCAAAAAGATTGAGTAAACTCAATTTTCTAACACCCACCGGAATCTCCAACATCAGCACCCTTACACTCTTGTCCAAAACTTCATCAAAATAGCACAAGAGGGGTGATGCATTCAACCAAATACCCAATATCAACCTCCTTATACACCTCTATTAAACGAGCATTCAAGATCGAGTTATCAACATCCAAGGTGGGCTCCACCACATCAAATATCGGCACCTCATCTAAACAAGGTTGGTTTACCTCATCACGCACTTCATGAACTTTCATTGGTGAAGTGGGTATGGACTGATGGTTGTAGTATGGATAATTACACGAAGGAGACAAGGGATAATAATCATAGCTTGGATTATAAGAATATGATTCGCGAGGAGTATATGAATTATTATATTCCAAATCATGATATTCGGTTGGGGGACATAAGGCTCGAAAATCAGATCATAGGAATTTGATGTAGGAAGAGCAAACTGGTCGTAGCTCGAAGAATAAGAATGGATGGAGCATACGAATCATGGATCGCGCTAAAATAATTGGAGTCAAGCGGGGTGTATGAGGGGAAAGCCCGGATTATAAGAATGTTCAAACGGGGCATACAAGTCATTGAAGATCGGGTGATAGGAATCATGTGGCGGGGCTTGAGGTCCAAAATAAGAACCGTAATCGAATGGAGCATATGGATCATTGTGGCTCGAATTATATGAATTTGAAGATGGTTCCCATTGATCGCTGCATTGATGATCTCTAGGTTCAGGTTGAGGTGAGTGGAACGTCCACATGAACCGATCTTAAACTTCCTCCTATTTTTTCAAGGAGTCGGGCTCCAAGTTTGTCAACAAAGTTCTTGCCCGATCCTTTAACGTGTAGACGAAAAGTCGCATCATCACGATACTTCGTAAGGCCTTCAAGAGGGAAAGTTTGTGTGCCGGCATCGTATTCACGAATGAACTTAAGTGGATCCTCGCTCAGAAGACCATGGAAAACCGGAAGTTGTTCGGAGTAGAAATTGTTAAGATTGTACTCCCGCATCGCGGGACTCAATGGAATGGTCGGTCGAGGGGCACGACAAGTTTACAGATCTCCATACGGTGGAGATGCTCAATAGTTAGACATTCTGTTTTTTTTTTCCTTTTCTTTCTTTTTTTCCTTAGTTTTTCTTTTTTAGGAATGGCTCATTGAATCTCAAGCCTCAAGCGATGCGGTTGAGGTACCTTGCATACACAACACTCAACACACGAGATTAAACGTACCAATAGAAAATAACAAAAAAAGTTAAAAATAAAAATCACAAACAAACATTATGAAAAAACAAAAAAAACAAACACACAAACAAAGGTCACGAAGAGCAAACACAAAAATCACAACCTTTAGCCTTCTCCAGCAACGATGCCAAATTCTTAATCATACTTTTTTGCACTTACTTTTTATTTTATAAAATTTCGTCCGCAAGAGAACAAAACAATTGTAAGTGGAAAGCTTGACTCGAGTTGAATCTCTCGAGGAAGACTAATCGGAAGTAATTCTCGTGTTTGGTTCATGAATAAGAAAATAAGGAAAAAGCTATTCTAAACACACATTCAAATTTTGGTTTGTAAAGTTTTAATATCTAATATGGTGATTAAATGACGAGAAGAAAAATTTACAACTTTGAAAAGATTAATAAAATCGGGGGTCTAGGGCTCTAGAATTGTCTCCACGATCAATTGACATTTCATCGAACACTTAATCTATGAATTAGGGTTTGTCAATCCCAACTTGTAAATTAAACACCCAACAATGCCAATTGATGGTTCTAGACTCATCCAAGCACTAGACCCATGAATTCTAACCAACAATCATCAAGTAACGCAATAATTCAAACTCAATGCAAACATGAATATGATTAAATATAAAAAGCTTGAAATAAAGAAACAATGGAAAATAAACCAGGGCGTATGAAGAAGAAGACTACTCTAATAACCCAGGGTAAAGAGGCCCTCAGGAAAGCAGAGGACGAGCTCCAAGTTTCCAAGGCGAAAGCAACGTCGGCCAATATAACTATAAAAAGACTTCGAGATGACCTGAAGAACTCTAGGGCTAGTAAGGTAAGATGGTATCTTCATCGATGATTGACAAAGAGGCAGCCAAAAAAGAAGGCGTCTTAGAAGGTCAGAGGACTTTCTTACTAACTAAAGTGGGGCAGGACTTCTTAGATTCTTAACGGGAATAACTCTAGAAAGATAACAGATCTCGATAGTCTTCCTGTTATGACTCATTCCTAGAACGATGGACTATTTGGATTGGACTCATAACAAGGCTAATGCGTAGGTGGTGGCCCTGGACTTCCAAGGCCCCATTAAGTTAGAGACTGCCCTCACTGGACTTCCTTATCCCTCCAACTGGAAAGGGAACCTGGATGAAGAGGCCACCTTTGCATGGTGGGAGCCTGAATTGAAAGATGTTATCTAGGATTCTGAACTTGTATATGCGTTCAACCTTCCCATATCCATAAATAAACCTATAAATAGGTTAGTTGTACAAGAGATGATCAATGAGTTGGATGGCAACTTCGGACGAGGACACTATTGTTGATGATACTCCTCAGGTTTAGCCGACCTTTCTATGTATCTTATTCGTTTTTCATTTTTTAGTTTCTCAATTACCATGGGGTCCTGACACGTGGGGCCCCATTATCATTCTTTCCCTTAATTAAAAACATGTTCACAAACAATCATCTATTTTGTTTTTATATCAATCATCTCATATTGCTAAAGTTCATAATACACTCAACGTACTACATCAAACTAACCCATTAACATTACATATCAACATGATAAAGCAAAACTCATTCAAACCAAGTAATGAAGAATAAATATTAGGTTATCAATAAATGTTTAATGCATGTAGATCATTCTGTTACGCATTTCACTTGATTCTGTTTGCAAGGAATCTTACCATAAATTAAGTTATGTGGGTATTCATCAACTTAGTCATTCATAAGTACGCATCTATCATCCTTGCTTGCTGATATGCCATACAGGTCGAAGGACTTACCCAGCTTGGTCGCATCTTCACACTAACTGTAAATAAGGAAAGCCTCCAGCCAGGTCATAAGATGCACAAGATAGAGTCCCTTGACTATTCTGGATTCATCATTAGATTAGAAGGAATGCAATGAATAAATTGCTCAAGTGCCTGGCCCAGTTATAAGCTACGCAAGCCGAGATCTTGTATTTATTAGATTCACCATCGAGCCAGTTGAAAACAGGGGGAGCACATCCTGCGCAGTCATAGGGTGCATCGGTTGTAGCTCCACGCCCAGTTTAGATTCATCACCTAATTTAGAAGGAATGTAATAAATAAGTCATTTGGGGAAATCTCGTCTAGCCAAGCCATAAGCTGCATAAGCTGAGGACCCCGTGTAACTTGAATTCACCATTAAGCCAATTGAAAATAAGGGTAGACCATTCATAAGTTGAACAATATTGAGCCCCTTTCCCAATTTAGATTCACCAACAAAACTAGAAGGAATTCAAAAAATAAATTGCTCAGGCGAAGCTCACTAAGTCCAATGATATTATGCACAAGCCGGGGACCCTACCTGGTTTATTTCACCACTAAGATAGTTGAAAACAAGGGGAGCATGTCCAATCAAGTCATAATCTACGCAAGCTAGAGTCCTTGCCCAGTTTAGACTCACCACCAGATCCAGAAGAATGGTCATGGATCAAAGACTATAGGAAGTTTAAAACTTATATGATATCTGCTTGCTCTATAATAATAAATGTTTTAAAAAGAACAACTATTTATTCATAATAATAAGATATGGAAGGTTAAAATACATATTCATATATCTAAGAGCAGCAAAATGCGCCTCCCATTGTCATTTAGTATTTTCTCCTTATTACTCTCCTTCTTTAGTGACCGCCTTTAAAGCCCTATTCTGCTGTAGTGAATCTCCCTGGGCTCATATCCACCCTCCAGTAGTTGCACTAACTCTTTCCCTAACATCTCAACTTACCCATCTAGGTTCTTCATATTAACTTTATAAGCAGTCACTGTTTCATATTAGGTATCACATATTCTTTTTTTAGATCGTATTCCTTCACGTACATACATCTTATAGTAAGAACACAACAGGTATTCATCTCCTACTACTCTTCCGACCTCCCTCTTTACCAGAAACTTGAGGCACATATGATAGTTAGAGACCACATTCCGGAAAGCATTCAGTGAAATTTGTCCTAAAATAGTGTTATAAGATGATGCAGTATCCACCAACAAGAGTCTTACCATCACTACTGTTCTTCGTGGGTGCTCTCCCAAGACCAATGGTAAGGTAACCTCACCCACCGAGAAGATCTTCACCCAGTAAAACCATAGATGAATATATTTACTACTTCTAGCACTATATCCAACTTCATTTTAAAAAAAAAATCGTAGAACAACACATCTACTGAACTTTTTGTATCAACAAATACCCTTTGTGCACCATACCTCATAATTTTTGCATTAATTACCGATACATCATTATGGGGATCCCGAATGACCCTCGTTTCCCCAAGGCTAAATGTTATAATTAGGTCACCTCTTCTAGCTTGTATACATAGAATTCCTAGTCTCCTTAGCTTAATTTTCCGTAGGAGAGATTTTTTCGCTCGGTTAAAATCTCTATCTTTTGACCCCACGTAGATCATTTGAATTTGTCCCCTCTAAGAGGGGAATCACCTCATGTTTTCATCCTCCCCGCGCATGCTTTCTTCATTCTCGTCTTTTGGTCCATCTTTGTAAGTCCAAGGCCACTTGGTGTAGCCTCCTAACTCTTTTTCCACTATTTCAAATCACTCACATACGTTTTGAACCTAAGCTCACGATGTGTTATTTACTCCACTATCTCATCCTTATTCTTGATCTGATGCTCGATCTTTGATCTCATACTTCATGTATTCACTCATTTTTTCTTCCACTCTTCCTGTTGAGTCATTTCTATTTCTTGTTTACAAAGTCATCCGCTACATTTCTGCATGGATATACTTAGTATACTAAGTTAGAGCATTCGATAACATTTTGGTAAGCTTATTTTACGAGCGAGGTCCTTTCGTAGCCCAAGCTCGGTCCTTAAGATAAGGTGGTGGCTTTAACTATGTCCACCGCATTAGGCACCTCTGAACTAATCTTGTTGAAACTCACAACATAATTTGTTAGTGATTCTCCTGGCTTCTGATGAACGTGAAATAAGGACGTAAATTCCTTATGGTGTGCGTTATTATTGGAAAGTGTGCTATGAATGTTTCACCAAATGCATAGAAGATTGTAATGCTCCTCGTTGGCAACTAGTGGAAACAATTCTGCACATAATCCACCAGTGTTTCCAAGAAATCTCAACACCAAGATTCATCATTATAACCGTGCAACACATCTAAATTATCAAATTGTTAGAATTGCCCGTCCTGATCTGCCTACCCGACGTACGTGAAGTTCAAATCTCTCGGTCTCAATGGACCGCAGTGATTTTGCGTGGCCAGCGAGAAGATCTCTTCCTCTTCCTCTTGTTTTCCTAGATTTTTGGTGGTGCCCATTAGTTTGTCTCTAATCGTCTCCTTTATTCTGGCAGTATTATCATAAATCGGGTCACTTCACCTTTTGATGTTGCAATTGCTGCTGCAAGTAATTGGGCTAGCTTCTCCTCCATGAAGGTGAATATCGCCCCTTGAGGGGGAGTATTCTCCACCTCTTCATCTTTTTGTCCATTGGGATCATTCATCTTGTCTTTGTTGTTACCTCTATATGTAGAGTTGTCCTCTTCTTCCACATCTACTTCCACGCCTACTGGTATTTGATTCTCCTGCATAGAATCTTCTTGGGCATCCTTTGATTTTTATGCCGCATCTCCAAATGTTTTCTTAAGACTTCTCCATATTCTTCGATTTGCATCCATGTTTCTCCGAAAAGTAAAACAAAGGTTGTTTCTCACGTCTCAGCTCAATGACTTAATATCACTCGACTTTTCATAAACAATGCTAATTGATGTATCTAAAAGTTTTAGTCACCAAGAAATAGGTCGATCCACTTTCAATCTCCTCTTCAGCTCTACTAACCAGCAAAACAAGCAATAGAGCACTCCAGTGTAAACACTCTAACGATCACATCATAAAGTTTATTAATCAATCGATATATGCATATAAATTATGTACAAAGTAATAATTTTTAGGATAAGGATTTGAGTCCCTATTTATAAGAAGTAAAATACTTGATTACCATGTAAGAAAATGCTTCTTGCAAAAAAACTAGGTCTACTCATACCAAAATGAGATATCTTTCCTTTATGACTCTTTTCTGACTTCCATGTTTCCATGTAAAATAACATGTTTTAAGGGTATATTTCCTAGAATCTTATAGTCTTAACATATGAATTTAATTTCATTTGCCTTGTATTATGGATTTCCTGGAAAATATTACGATTTTCTCGTATTTGTTGTTTTTATAGCCAAATGATAGGTTTTTGAGCCTTTCTAGAGTGAGAGGGTTGTCAACCCCAAGTTAGACGACCAAAGGATGCACAAGGATGGAAAAAGTTAGAAAGTGAGTTGAAATGGGCCCATAAATACATAGATATAAGGCGTAGAAGGAAAAGGCAAGAATGCAACAATATGATAATTTTTGCACAAAAGATGGTTCGGGAGCAGTTTTCGTATTTAGGCCATACCTTTATTATATAAAGTCCAATTAAGGTGATTCGAGTGGCCACAAAATCTAAGACATAGGGTACAGTTATTATGAAACACCTAAGCCCAATTAGGTTTTTTTTTTAGGGCCAAAAGTCATTTGTATGACTGCAAATAGTACCAATTTGGGAAATTAGGTCTAAAAACCTTAGGAAGAATCCTATAAATGACTCTCTTATTCCTCCCCCGATCCGACTCTCTTGGCCATTTTGTAACAATTGAATTCGTTGACCACTATGTTGGCCTCATATGATGCTAAGTTAGATGCTCTTGATGCTACGATGGACCAATTCGCAAGCTATGTTGATATGCTTAAACGAGCTCATGCGGATTCCTTACTCATGGACATGCTCCGAGAGTTAGTCAAAGAAGCTTATATGATGGAAACGAGCCTTGAGGAGGAGGTTGTCTCGGATGTTGATATTGAAGGATGTTTTAAGGATGATGGCCCCCTTATTCTTAACGATGAGTCCGTTGTGCCTCTATGTGCCCCCGGTTTATGTGTAGACGATTCTTCATGTGTCGTTGAGGGCAATGACAAATTTTTAGAGGGGGAGGTGGGGGTTATTATGATAGGATTGGAGAATTTGAAGATTTTCTTGGGGTGGAAATTGTTGATGTAGGGTTGGGAGTCGATTCCATCGAGAAGCTTGAAGATTTTCGTGGTGTGGAAATTTTTGATGCTAAGATTAAAGATTACCATGAAGGTATCGGTGATTTGTTCAAGCTAACGCATATTTATTTAGAGGAAGAGGAGATCAAACCGAGTACCATCTTGGAAAATTTGAACTGAGGTGAGGAGGAGAGGACGGTTGAAGTGCTTAAAGTTCTTAAGAGTGTGATTGGGTGGAATCCGGGAGTGGTCGAGAGAGTTAGCCCTTTGAATTTGATTCTTGATGAAATGAGGAGAGCCAGTATTTGGAGGTTGTTATTGGAGGTCTTGATGTTCGTGATGTCCAAAAGCGAGTGGGTAAAGCCCATTGACTTGGTGCCCAAGACGAGCGGCTTGTTAGTTCATAAAGATGAAGAAGGAGGGTTGTTGGCCACGAGGGCTACAATGGGTTGGAGGACGTTGATCAATTTTAAGAAGTTGAAAGTGGCTACCAAGAGAGATCATTTCCCTCCCCCATTTTTCGATAAAAGATTGAACAAGCTAGCTGACCAATATTTCTTTTGCTTCCTTGATGAGTCATCGGGGCACTTCAAAACCACCATTCCACCCGAGGACCTAGCCAAGATGAGCTTCAATTACCCGTTTGGAACGTTTGCCTTTTGGCGGATCTTATTTGAGCTATGCAATGCGTCAAGGACGTTCCAAAGAGTGGATCCTCCCAACAAGGAGGAGATTGTTTTGGTAGACCCTACCGTTATCTTCCCGCCTTGACCAAAAAGGGAGTACGTCGAGCTAATGACGTAAAACAAGCGCTTCTTGGGAGGCAACCCAAGTTCTTCTCGTTTATTTCTCTTATTTTATTTCTTTCTTCTTAAAATGAAAATCCAAAAACATTTGAAAATTTGAAAAACAAAAAAATATATATATATATTTTATTGAGATTTATGTACATATTTCCTTGTGTTTTTGAATTTTATGTGATTTTCTTTTCTAGGTTTGGTTTTTCGACTTCAACCTTGGGCGATTTGATAAGTTAGTAGCGTTCATGAAGCCGGGAGATACTAGCCATGCTCGGTTTTTGCTTGGATTGCTTAGATGCCTAGGTAGACCCTACTGAGCTCGACTCAAACTCGCTCGGTTAAGGAAGTTTCTATTCCCCCTCTTTTTACTTGGTTTTCATTAAAATGAGGATAATGCATGGTTTAAGTGTGGGGTGGGTAAGTAGTTAGGGTCTTGGGTTTTTATCAAGCATGTTATGTTGTTCTTAACTCAAGCCTTGGCGAAGTGACGTATTCTTGGCGAAGTGACGCTTACTATTTGCGCTATTATATGGTTGAGTCATTTCGTGTCGTTTTTGTGTCATAATTACATTGTTGAACAACTCCACATACTTGGAAGTTTGAATAGTTTACTCGTCGGGTTTTTGCATGTATATATCCTATTATGTAAGGAGTTGAATTTTTGTGCTTCGTCCAAAAGCCGCCTCTCTCTATATATATATAATCAACATTTTCTCGTGAAAAGATTGCAAAGCTCTAAAAGCTCTTTTAATTTTGCTCCCAAATTCGGTGCAAACTAGTGAGTAGCCTTGTGTGATTTATCGGCTTACTTGCATTTTTTTGGAAATTGCATTGAGGAGGTTTGACTTTACTCGTACATGATTGAATTTGAAAATGACTTCGAGGCACATATATCACCTTTATTCCGGCCATATCCAAATATATACGCTACTTTAAAAATCCCAAATGAGCCCACTTGAGCCTATGTCCCATTTCTTGTTAGTCGAGCTCGATTTTAGCTCTTATATCTTCATGAGTAGTGAGGTGAGAGAGTATGTTGTTAGTTGACGAGAAATGTGAAGGAAATCGATTGTGGGTTTCGGGTTTTGAGCTTCTTATACAAAAAAAGAATAATACTCCAACACAAATCACGAAAAGTGATAAAGCGTGCGTTCAAGTCAAAAGCCTAATTTAAAGGCTAAGTCTAGTAAAAAGAAGCCAATTCAAAAAGCTTCGAAGTGTTGTGAAAATAAAATCGGAAAAGCGTGTGAAAGTACAAAAGGGTTTCGAATGAAAGTGTGGTAAATTGGGAAAGGTGAAGGGATTATAAGCTTCGGGTTTTAAAAGTTAGGGTTTTTTTGTGTTATTGATCATGTTTGATCGTGTGTTAGCCACTATATCCAAATATTACATACCTTACGAAAGAGCAAACATTACAACCCATAATAAAGACCTCTTTCGATTCTTRTTTGGTCATGTACTATGAGCAATTTTGAGCGTTCGATTTGTGAAATCTTGACAAGGTGCATGTATTGACCGACTTGAGCGTAAACACGTCCTATATACTATACACTTGAGCGAGTTGAGCGAACACCCTCAAAATTCCCTTGGAGAGGAAGTCGTCGATTTGGCTTGCATTTGAGAAAGAGTAATACGAGCAATGCTTGACGATAGCGAGTCTATGTTGATAATCCCATCATATTAATAGGGATAAGCACAAGGATTTTTCTTCTTACATAATGTTCATTGCATGTACACTCTCGATTCTTTTCGTTGTTCGAGGACGAACAAACCGATAAGTGTGGGGTAGTTGTTTTACATGTAATTTTTGTGATTTTTCTAGTATTTTTAGTTAGAGTTTAGCATTGTTTTTAGTCATTTTGAGTCGTTTATTCTAGTTCTTAGGTCATTTTCTTGTTTATTTGCTTCTAGTCTTAAAATGCACAAAGAGTGAAGATGTTTGAGCTATTTTTAGGTTTTTAAGTCTGAATTCTTATTTTGTAGGTGGCTAAAAGGGTTATATTCACTCGGCGGACATTTTGGACCGGAAAATGAGAAATTCGAGCCGAAAGAATCCAGGATCGACTGAAAAGCTCCAAATCGACTGCCCGATCGACTGAAAGAGCTCCAAATCGACTGCCGGGCAGTAGCTTCCCCCGTTTTGGCAATGCAGTCTATATACTGCTTTGCGGTCAATCGACCGCGACGCTAAGAGTTCGGGAATTTTGAGTGTTTTTGACGATTTTGCCCCTACAAACAACTATAAAAAGCCTACATCTTGCATCTATGAAGGATCACTCCCCTCCCAACCCGAAATTGGGTTTGGGATCAAATTACTCTCAAATCTCTTGGATAATTTCTCTCATAGGTTTTAGATTCAATATCAAGCCTTGATGTACTTTCATTTCTAGTTTTAGATTTACTTTCATGCTTGGCTTTGGGTTTGTAAGCCTAATAAGAATCCAAATACTCCTTTGGATTGTTACTTTTGATGCAATTACATTCAAGCTTTGTTTCATTTCTTAATTCAATTAAGTTTCCTTTCAATTTCATGTTTTATGCTTTATTTTCATGCTTTGTTCTTCATTTTCATGCTTGTTTTTCATCTTTTGCCTTTTGTCTTAGCACCTTGAATTCATGTTAGATCTTAAGAATTGGCTATGGAATATAGATGAGTGATACATCTAGATCATAGATCAAGTCTTAGATCGTCTTGGTTTCAAGTTTTTCCTATGCTTTATTTGCAATTTCATTTTCATGCATAGTTTTAGGTTAAATCTTAGATCTAGGCTTCGTTGCTTGTTATTTTCCTTAAAGTTTTAAACTCTGACGTCAATTTTCATTGCTCTTTCCATTCATGCTTTCAATTTTTACTTATTTGCATTATTTAGAATTTTATTCATAGTTGTACCTTGTGCATGCATGCGTGTACTTCGTGAAACATTGCATTTTCTTGCTTATTTTCATTATTGTTTTGCATTTTCAATTAAGGCACACGACCGAGGCATCCTACCAACTTGCTATTTTAATTTTTAGGATAGTTTAGATAGCTTTAATTGCTTTATTTTCATTTTCCTTTACTTTTCAAAGCTTGAAACACCTTGAAACTTAAAATTGAATTGATTTCTGATAATACCAAGCCATGAACCCGTTGATTTATTTCAACACCACGAGAAATTTTCTAACAACGACCGTGCACAATTGAAGACATTATTGTGCACAAACTGACACTTACGTGTGCACAAACACATCACACTTGAATCGGACGACAACACGCGCATAATTTTTTAATCATAACACGTGCAAATACCATTTGCTACTACACGACCGTGCACAACCGAAGACATTATTGTGCACAAACTGATACTTACGTGTGCATAAACACATCACACTTGAATCAGACGACAACATGCGCAAAATATTTTAATTATAACACGTGCAAACACCATTTGCTACTGCACGACCATGCACAATCAAAGACATTATTGTGCACAAACTGACACTTACGTGTGCACAAACACATCGCACTTGAATTAGACGACAACCACATCAGATGACAACACGCGCAGAATCTTTTAATCATAACAAGTGCAAGCTACTGCCCGACCATGCACAATTGAAGACATTATTGTGCACAAACTGACACTTACGTGTGCACAAATATAGTGACGAACGTAATAAGTTTAAAGCGGGCTAATGTCGCCGACGTGGGAGATTAAAGTGGGCTTGTCGCCGTGGGCTTCGATGTCGCGGTTTATCCACTTGATGGTGGCGATGCTTTATTCTTGTATGCGGACGAAGGTGGAGTATGGTGTGGGGGTACCCATGTCTCTGAATAGGAAAGCGATTGTTTTGGTTGAGTCCTTAATCGAAGAGATGAAGGTGTAAGTTGTGGTCCAACCGCCCGAATCATTACCTACCTGCCAATTTATATTTGAAATGAAAATGTGGGCATAATTATGACAATGCAACAAAATAAAGATGAATGCACAATAGCTTCAAGCCCAAAATTGATCCTAAATGTCACTCCTAAAGGAAACTAATCCCAACATTGCATCCAAAATTTTACAGTGAAAAATCAGCTGGAACTGAAAAGATACTCAACTCGGTTCAATTCAATACCAAAATCCATTCTACTCCATGGAACATTTAAACTTCCAAAAATAGTAATAAAATTGATAGCAAGAATAATAAATTACCTGATAGTAATATCTCTTCCCTTCTTCCAAACCAATCATCACGCAATCATGTATAAACCCAGGATCCCTCCATCCAACGCTCTCACTGGCCAGCGCATCACACATATCTTATCTCTCATACCTAGAGACTCGGATACCCATGACCCTACTCAAGTTATCCTGGGTCAATACGTAATTCACTGAGTTCTTTTTCCCATCATGGGTCACGAACATGACCCGCATCTCCCCATCCTGGCCCGTCAATGCCAGGTGGACCTGCTCAGGTCCATGACCGGGTTCGAACCGGACCATCTCCGATTCGGCCAGGAGATGTTTAGTCCCCGGCAAGGGATTGTGATCGTGGTCTTGCTTTTTAGGTTGATTTCGGACTTGGTCCAGTGGAAGATCCGGAACTGGTAATCAGATCGCAAGTTGATTAGCGGGATTGTGGTCGAGCCCAACCTAGATTTCCATCCGGGCGACAACGAGAGAAAGATGTAACCGATGAAGTCCGTGTGGGAGGAGTTTGAAGGGGAGTAAATGCCGAGACAGCCGAGCTGGGATGGGGAGTCAATGCCGGATAATCGGATCATAATCTGGTTGGGAATGGATCTGGAGCTCACAGTAATGGCGACTGGTGATGAGGAGGATTATTGAGTTAAATCGAATGAGAGGAAATGAAAAGTAGAAGATGGGCCGATGACATGGCGTAATAAGTTTTCTTAATTCGTTTGATTAAATTAGACCATTAGATTAGATTAGTTACAATGGCTAGAATTCATTCTCATTTCTCACCCACGAACCCATTCTCATCGGAACCTAACCCTATATATATATATATATATATATATATATATATATATATATATATATATATATATATATATATATATATATTTGTGTGTGTGTGTGTGTGTAATCAATTGCAATAACTCAATAACTTAAGGTGCAAATTGCAATGTGATGATTTTTCAAGATCTAAAGTAATACTTTAGAGCCAAAAGTGAAATATAAAATGTAAACACGACTTTATTATCTTTTACTTACTTAAATGCTTGATTAATATATAAAATGACCTTTCTTATATAAAAGTTACACTTTTATTGCTAAAAGTTACACTTTTATTGCTAAAAGTGACAGTATTAATGAGAAAAGCACATTTGTCACACAAATAATATTTCGTGTGGCGATCACACGTTAGACTTGCTCTAGATGAGTATTTGAAGAATCTTAATTAAACGGATTTGTACGGAGGGATAACCTCTCATTAGCTTATCCACCTTTTCTTTTAATGTCTAGTTTTACTTTTTGTTTCATTTAGGGTTGTAAACAAATCGAATCGACGCGGATATTAAATTATTCAATTCGAATTCAAAAAATAATGACAAATATTCGTATTCGATTATTAATCAATGTTCAATATTGATTTGTATTCGGTTTGAACAACAGATTCAAATATATTCAATTTGATTTGGATATTTGCATTCAAATATTTCTCCTAAATTTTATTTTATTTTGGTTCATTTGTATTTGAATTTCTTGATTTGTATTCGATTTGACCACAACATTTAAATATATTTGTATCTATTCAGTGTTCACACACACATACACAAACACAAACACACATAATTAAACTAAATATCTAAATCGAATTAGAGTATTTGTATTCATATTCGAAATTCATATGAATATAATAAATATTTCTTATTCAGATCTGAATTTAAGATTTTAAGTTCCAATTAAGCTAATTGATAGAAATCACAAATCAAATCAAAATTATTCGATTATATTACACCCCTAGTCTCATTCAGTTGGATGAATGCACATATAGACCTTATAATAGGTTTATTCAGTTGGATGAATGACATATATATAGACCTTAAAATAAGTAGCAACTCGAATCTTCGTATCATCCAGTGGTATAGGGCATTTTTTCCAAGCAAGTAAACCCGAGGTCAATTCCTATGGGTTGTGTGTGTGAAATCTTATATTTAGATCATATCTTTTTTTTTTTGTATTAGCCGAATATTATAAAAAAAAACCCCGGCTTCACATGAAATTTGATCCTCTCTATAGCCATACTAATTTTACAGCCACGTGTCACGCGGATTTTGAGAAATAAATTATCAACTGATAATATTTATTTATTGATATAAACAATACTATTCTCGTCACATAAAATAATTTTTGTATAAATATTTTGTATTTTGTAAAAAAAAACCCTCAATTAGTTTCGTGGCTCATTTTTAAATATTTTTATTTGATAGTGTTTTTTATTTATATTATTTTATAATATTTTTCATATTTATAAAATCATTATTTAGAAGTCAAATATATTTTATTATATTTTTATAGAATAATTATTTAATTACTATTATGGAGAACATATTGGAATACAGTGTACCATTCCTCACAGCCCTCCCGAAGCTTCCTACACGGATTTGGCTTTATGCGGTAGTTTTTTTTTTTTTTTTAAAAGACTTATATTATTTTACATATTTTTTCTTTTTTAGATTTATAAAATAATTATTTATAAATTAATCACATTATTATATTTTTATAGAATAATAATATTATAAAATAATTATTTGAATAATTTTTATATCTAATTTAATTTATTTTATAATTTTTAACGACTTAAGTTGGATGAATAGCATATATATAAACCTTAAATAATTAACAACTCAAATTTCCGTCAATAACACATAATCATTCAGTGGTATAAGGTATTTTTTCCGGGTCAATTCCTATGGGTTGTGTGTGTGAAATTATATATATATATATATATATATTGTATTAGTCGAGTATTAAAAAAAAATAGGGCTTCACATGAAATTTGATCATCTCACTAGCCATATTAAACGTATTTTTAATTACACCCATTCTAGAATAAGCAAACTGTGTGTTACATGTGAGTAGCTTACGCAGTCGAAATTGTGCGTAATTAATTATGTAATGTGGTTAAGTTGTAGTATTAATTAACATTAGAAAAACTAGCTTTCGATCAGAGGGTTAAACGATAGATAGTTAACACATATACTAGGCAATTGGGTAAAGCTTATCAAAATAATAATGTGATATGACTAATGATGACAATTGACATGTAAAAAGGGATATAATAGTACCAAACTTTTTTTTTTTTTTTTAACATCAAATTTCAAATCTCATAAAGGGAGATAAAAGTGATTTTTTGGTGAAAAACATTTTAATTTGTGGGCAGTACTTTAGTAAAACCCACCAAACTTTATTTATATTTGTGATTTTGCTTATCTTATATTTGACTGATCGATGAAGGCACATTTCAGCCTGTTTACCAATACAAATATTAATCTAATCACATTTATTACTAATTAACTAAGGAGTGTCTCTAGGAATGGGGTTGGTCTTGCCGTCTTTTTTTAAGCTCATAATTATTATTATTATATTTTTCTAGAAATAATTATAAAAATGATCTTGGTCAAAAATTCTTTATACTATGTCATGAATATGAATTACAAATATCATCTTTAATGTATTGTATACCTAATCTACTCTCGACTCTCTTAAAGGGTTCGTCTTTATTTACAAAGTATTGTCTTTGTCTCTATAGAGAGGTGTTCTCAACATGCATTTTTTCGATGAATTTTTTAAATTAGAGAATTCAATAAATTTGTAGAGAGTTTTATGGAGTTTCTCATGTACACATCATAATCGTGGAGTTTTATAAAGTTCTACAATATGTAATTGTAAAGATTTTAATAAGATTTAATGAAATGTATTGCATTATATCAAAAATATATGTAATTTTATGAAGATTATTATCTAATGATCGTAAATGAATAGAAAGAAGTGTAATATTTAAATAACATAGTTAACAAAAAAAAAAAAGAATAAAAATAGTTCCAAATCTCTATATAAAATTTGAAATAGTCAAAATATGAAATAATTTTAGAAAAAAATTCAAACAATAATATCGATCATCAAAAATTTATCATATAAATTTAATTCATATTTTAAAAATAATAATAACGCGTTTGTTCAGACGCTTTAATGAAAACGGACCAATTATATAAAATAATCACTCTTCTTACTAATTTATTTATAACATCAAGCATGTTAGCAATTGAATTAGGTTTACAAATCAATACGATAATGATTCACAAAATTGAGAATTAACTATAAAACACAGGAAAAAAAAACCCATAAATACAGAATAATATTAATTATCAAACTATTGTTGTAGAAGAATGACAATCGATGTAAAATATATGTTGAATCATGTAATGAAGGAAAAAGAATTTCTTTGTTTTATTTAGATGATCCAAATCCAATACTAATCCATGCTGGTTCGGGTAAATGAGTGCTGCTATCCCATATATAGTCGTATCTTTGTAAAAAAAGCAAAAGAATAGAATAGAAAAGAAAATTAAACAAGAGAGACAATGCCCAGAACCAAATCACATAATAGTTATCCAATCAGAAGTCATTCTTGAAAAAACCACAAAAGCAATAAGTACCACATTTTGTACTAAACTCCGTCACCCACTTGTGCCAAATGCCACATACACACACACAAGAAAAAAAAGGATAGAAATTTATTAGTAATAAATAAATACAATGCTCAGTTGGTCCCCCTCCTAGCAAGCTGTTTCAGGCCTGTCCAGTCTTGGAAAAATTTATATATACACATATACGTACACAATATACACACACACATGATATGTCAGGCCACACACATTAGATTAGACAGATAAAGTTGTACAAACTGTGGATCAATCAGTGTGTGTTGTGCGTGTGATTTTTGTTTCGCAGCTCGTGATGAGTGATAGAAAGTGAAAACATTGGAAAAGAGTTTTTTATGAGTTGTTGAAAAAAAAAAAGAAAAAAGAAAAAAGAAGGCCTTTTTGCTGGAATCTCCAAGGTCCCTTCTTTCTGAAAAAAATAATATTTTTTTCTTCTTAATTTTAGTTTCAACATAAAAGATTCTTCATATCAATTCTTGAATTGGGGAATCATTATTTCTCCCTCTCTCACCCCCATAGAACCCAGATAATTTAGAGTGAGAAAAATAAATTAAAGATATATTATAAGGAATGAATGGTGTTGTTGACCTTGATTCAGATGATTCCGAGTTTGTAGAAGTTGATCCTACTGGAAGATACGGAAGGGTATGTGTGTATATATATGTGTGCCTCTTTTTTTTTTTTTTTTTTTTTTTGTTTTTTTTAATTTAACTATTTCTGGTTTTCCGATTAATGTTCTTTTTGTCAGTTATAGCCCAGCATTTCATGATTTGAGTTTGGTTTTTTATGCTTTTTTTCCTTTTCTATTTCCGATTGCAGTACAATGAGATTCTTGGAAAGGGGGCTTCAAAGACGGTGTATGTATTTACTTATTAATATCCTTTAAAAAAAAAAAAGATCTTTTTGATTATTGTATCATAATTAACATTAGAGAAAGAGATGTTCAGGCAATTTGCAATCAATTAGGATTGTCTGAGTTCTATGATTTCTGGGCTTAGATTAGTTTTTTGTATTTCTCCTTTTTATTTTTAATTTTTGTAGAAATGTTGCAGATATAGAGCTTTTGATGAGTATGAAGGGATTGAAGTAGCCTGGAACCAGGTGAAGCTTTATGATTTTCTGCAAAGTCCCGAGGATATGGAGAGGCTCTACTGTGAAATTCATCTCCTCAAGACATTAAAACACAACAATATCATGAAGTTTTGTACTTCTTGGGTCGACACCGCTAATAGAAACATCAATTTCGTGACCGAAATGTTCACTTCCGGTACTCTTAGACAGTAAGTTGCTCATTAATGTTGTTCGTTCCGTCTTAGATTCTTGTATTTATGTCCGTTCAATTGGAAGTGTTTGCAAAAATTACTAATTTTAGAGGAAGTGATTTATTGCGCACGAAGAAGAATAAAAGAATCAGAATCAGAGATCTAAAGCACTCTCATCTACACAATACCAGAAGCCGAAGTTGACATTTGAAAACACTGAAAACTAAGTTTACTTGTTTTCTTTTTTAAATTTTGTTTTTTCATTAATCTGAAACAGGTATAGATTGAAGCATAAGAGGGTGAACATAAGAGCAATCAAGCATTGGTGCCGACAAATTTTGCAAGGTCTCCTTTATCTCCATAGCCACGATCCTCCAGTAATTCATAGAGACCTCAAATGTGACAACATTTTTATCAATGGAAATCAAGGTGAAGTCAAGATCGGTGACCTTGGCCTTGCTGCGATTCTTAGGAAATCTCACGCGGCTCGTTGTGTAGGTAAATTTTGTATGTTTTAAAGATATTTTCGAATGGTCTTTGAAACATTTTTGTTCATATTAAAATAGAGCCATAGTTACCACATTCTCAAAATTGATTTGAAAATAGTGTGAAAAGTTTGTTACGGGAAAATAAATATAAATTGTTGAGTGTGATTGAATGTAGGATTAAAGTATAATATGAACATTCATGTGATGGCTTACTACAAGAAAAAACCAATTTAGCTACAGAAAAATTTTCAACTGTAAATTGTAGGTAAAAGTGTTGTCTGTGAATATTCACCAACAAAATCTAAAATTGTTGGTAAACACCCACAATATTTATGTCGGTAAATTGCAAAATTGTTGGTAGTTGATCGGTTTAGTTTGGGGAAAAATATGTTTTATTCTGTCGGATATTCTGTAAGTAGTTGTAATATTTAGTGATAAAATCATTTATGTCGGTAAATTGAGCGAGTTTTTTGTAGTGCGGACTTTATTGAGCAATAGTAATTGGATGTGATTGGTGACCGGAAAGTAAGAGTTGATAAATAGCGCATCCGTAAAATAATGTGTAATAGTGAAAGCTGATATAATTTTTTAATTCTTTTTCTTTAGAAAAAAAGTAGACTGAATAGCGTACTTTCTGTAAATACAGACATTCCTATGTTAGAGAAAGAAAAAATCTTGTGAAAAATTTGCATAAATTTATTGTTACTCCCTCCGTTCCGTTCTATCTATCGTAATTTAGAAATTTCCAAGTTCCATTCTATCCGTCACATTTACATTTTTCAGAGAAAATCATTGTTACTTTTTTACTTTCCCAATAAGAATTATATGTTACTTTACTGATTTTACCCCTACCTTTAAAATTTACTAGGAACACCCGAATTCATGGCACCGGAGGTGTATGAAGAAGAATACAACGAATTAGTCGATATTTACTCATTCGGCATGTGTATCCTCGAAATGGTGACGTTCGAGTATCCGTATAGCGAATGCACCCATCCCGCCCAGATATACAAAAAAGTGATCTCTGTAAGAACGCAAACGCAAAATTCCCGTTTTCCGATTTAGAATCTAGTGACGAAGATTTCTTTTTTCAGGGTAAAAAACCCGATGCACTTTACAAAGTTAAGGATCCTGAAGTGCGCCGATTCGTCGAGAAATGTTTGGCAACCGTATCCGACAGGCTGTCAGCTTGGGAGCTTCTCAACGACCCGTTCCTCCAAATCGAAGATTATATTCATGATTTGAGGCCGTTGATAAATTACCAGAGGGACTACGATGAGTTCGGCCCAATACTAACGCAGCGTCTGTTGAGTGCTCAACACAGCACCAACAGCTCGATAGTCAACGGCTACGCAAGTTATCTCGGCTACGAACAGGAGAACGACTTGGATTGCCGCTCGGTCGAATACGAAGGGAACGAGATCGATTTGTTCACGGGTCACGAGGACGAACACTTGGAGAATGTGGACATTACGATTAAAGGGAGGAGAGGCGAAGACGGAAATATCTTCTTAAGGCTCAGAATTGCGGATAAGGAAGGTAATGAACTTTTTGCCTTCATTATCGATTAATTACTAGAGATAGCATGGAGTTCGGTCTAATTATAGAAAGCTCTAGCTATCTTTCATAATTACAAATACCCCTTTATATTTGTTTATTTACAAATTGCACCCGTAAACACGACTTTAGTGGGGTATATTTGTAATTTTGAAATTGACCTGTACTTTTTTGTAATTGAATGAAATTTTAGCGGTAATTTTTGTAAGGGATGATTACAAAAAGTATGCTCGAGGTTTGGCTTAGTTAACAAAAAATCGAACTGACTTTTAGAATTACACAAAATATCCATGAGGTTTTATTCAGTATTAAAATTGAGGGGCTAAATGTACTGTATTAATTCAGTATTATAAATGTATACAAAGTTTGAATTACACAAAATACCCTTGAATTTGCTTATAAAGGGGGGTAATTGTAAGACAATCAAATCCCAGGGGTATTTTTGTGTAATTCTAATTTTTATTTTTTATTTATTTATTTAATTTTATTTTTGTTGTTTGGTCAAACCTCATGTACATTTATAATTAACGTTTCCTTATAATTAACGTTTCCTTATAATTTAACCCTTCATTTTATTCAAATGATCAAAATACAGTTTATTTTATCATGATGTCGACGCTAAAATAAATAGTTCTGAAAAAATCGGCCTTAATGTGCAGGGCCTGTCCGCAACATTTATTTCCCTTTCGACATCGAAACCGACACGGCTCTGAGCGTCGCAACCGAAATGGTTGCTGAGTTGGACATCACCGACCAAGACGTGACCAAGATTGCCGAAATGATCGACGGCGAGATCGCATCCTTGGTGCCCGAATGGAAAAGTGGGGTCCGCATCGAAGAAAGCCCAAATCACGAAAACAGCACTCGCTGCCACAACTGCGACTCGGGTGGTTCTCTTAAAGGCTATTTATCTTCTCAATGTCTTAAACAAGGATGTGGAGCTATACACGGCCGTTTTGAGGAAATCATGTACGATATCGAAAATGAGGACCCTGAAGTAAATTCCCAATATGACCCTGGCGAAGAAAATGGAAATATCAAGCACTCAACGAATGTTGATGGCTCCACAACGCCGGTTCTACTGGAGAATTATGAGAATGAGATAAGACAAGAGCTGAAATGGCTCAAATCCAAGTACCAAATGCAGTTGAGGGGGCTCCGGGATCGACAGCTAGGGGCAAAATCTTCGAATTCAGATTCCAATGACAAAGAATATGACTCAAGCGTGCGGGAACAAGACAATGATGATTGTGAGCCTAAATCTTTCGTGTCTGCACATAATTCGTGGGGTCCAATGCACATGGGCACAGCCAAGGATTTTTGTTCGGGTAATTTGCACCCGAATTCACTTCACCGGACAACTTCTTTACCTGTTGATGCAACGGGTTTGTGAAAATTGTCGAATAGTTTATATACTAATTAATGTATTTTTAATTCAAAGACAAAATCTCAAGCTGACTAAGGTTATGAGAGTTTGCCTGTAATTTGGTGGTCCAGTTTTTTGGCAGCTTGTAGATTTTATCAACTTCAAGTGAAAGTGACTTTCACTTGGGTTGAAATGACTGAATGTACATTATTACATTACTAACTTATTTAAATTTAAAAATAACAATATGGGTTCTGATATTTTTATGTGTATTCCCAGAAAATCAATGGTAAAGTCTAATCTTGAAGTTTGATTTTGAACTGCATGTTATTTTCTTGAATCTTTTTGTCACTTCCTCATCCTATGGTGGTGCTTTGTCAAGGAAATAGTTAGGTCTAAATGTATGAGTGATCGTTCAAACCATTTGGCTTGACAAGGAGATTTGTGTTGTTTCATTTAGATATACAATGCTGAAATTGTGTTTAGTAAAGTCTCAACTTTAATTTTCTTTCTATCTCTATTTTCTTCCCATTTTTAAGAAAACCAAACTAGATTTTCCAACATAAGACATAAATTTGCCTTTTGAAATTAGACATTACTTTGATATTAGATTATTTTATTTTGATTAGCTTACTATGATTCATGCTTTTGTCACGGAGAAACCCAGTTGTTGTATTTTACATGTTATAGGCAAAATTTTATTTGCATCCTGGTCCAACCCACTAAGCCCTTTTGATGGCTCCACTAGTGGACTATTGACATGACGACAACACCTGCCTAATATTCGCAAATCCCAATTGCCTTGTTGCCTTTGCCTACTTTCATGCTTCTAGTAGGATAACTTTGTTCTTTATTGAAGTTAACTTGTCGATGTGCTTATCTTGACATGTTACACGAGGTTCATGTTAGGGGAAATAAAACTTTGATTTAAAACATGAAAAGGTCTAGAAATACGGAAAAGGACTAGAGCGACACTAGCATTTGGCAGCAAGAGAAGATGGACATAGAAGGTGTAACGAGGAAATGAGCGAGAAAGGATATAAAGTTTTAGCAATCAACCAAGCAGATACATTATTGTCAATGCCCTTGCTTGAAATGGAGATTTGACTGAGATTAGAAATCCACCGAGATCCTATTACTCTAGTTAAATTTCCAAGTATTCCGCGTCCCCTTGAGTATCTCCAGTGCATTGTCAATTGAAGTAAAATATTTCCCACATAAACTAAAAAATTTTATGTGACAAAAAAATATGTAGACAATGTCTAGCACACCATCTACATCAATATAGTGTGCTAAACATTGTCTATTTGATATCTTTCCTAATTTTTTGATCATATTAAATTAATTAATTGTTTTTTTCCTTTATTTAATCAATTAATAATTAATTATTCCCTAAAATCCACATTTATCATTTGAGAAGTTTTTTTTAATTATTTCTATTCTATTTTCATATCATTGACAATTCATAATGTAGCATTGAAGATGCTCTTATTCAAAAAAATAATCAATGTATTTGACATACATATATTTAGCCCAATTTGGGAGTGTATTTTAGAGAGAGATAGAGATATATAATTATTTCAATGTAAGAAAAAATGCAAAGATGGGACAAGAAAAAAGAGAAGGAAATGTAAAAATGGTGACGAGAGAGATAGAAACATATATAAAAATAATAATAAAATTGTAGTGGAAAAAGTGTTAAAGAGAGTGTATTTGTGGACTTGGAACGAGATATGATTTAAAAACTTTGAAAGAAAAGTGAGATAAAATTGAAAAAAAATATTTTAAAAAAGTAAAAACTGAAAAAATATGGGACCCACTATTTCTTTTGTATATATGTCTCAATAAAAATGGACTTGCAAATGGACAATGGCAATGAAGATGCTCTAAATGTACACTGTAGTTTTCTAGAAAAGGTTGTAATAATGTCATGGATATTTTCATTACCTAAACTACCTTTGCTCACATGGTTGTGAACCTTAGACCAACCAATACGATGTATAGTAAAAGGGGAAGAGTTCTCGTACATGCCTTGTTTTATGTGGACAAAATCATTAATTATTTCGTCTTCTTGTACTTATACCGAAATAAGCATAAAGATGAGCTATAAGACCAACTTTTTTCGTGGTTACTCTTCACATATTTTCAATGAATAATCGTCAAATACAAATTCTCTCATTAAAGAGCATTCTAAAAATGACCTATACCTGAATAGTCGCATTCTTGAATTCCGAATGAGCAAAGAATTGTATTCGTGAGAAATAGGTATTTTTATCTTGAAATTGGATTTCCTATCAAATTTGCTTCCATTGAATTTAAGTGTAGTTCTTCCTTTCATTATGATTGGTTACATAGTTCCAAAACTCGGTACAATCACTGACAAGTATTTCTTCTATTCCCATGATTTTCATGTGATGTGACTCGGTCTTAAATTTGTCTCTATCTAATTGTTCTATCGCCAGACTCATTCCCCAATTGGAAACGTATTCCCATCTCTATGCATGAGCTCTCTCCTTCATATGATAAACTTATCCCAACTCTCAATCAAGAAAGACTTACATCCTCATAACTTGAATAAATGCTCGAACTCGTCTTAAAAAAGAGCTAACTCTCGTAAGTAGTTAAAATCCACAAATCGAGTGAGCATCATATTGCGCATACGTATCACTCAACTTCATTTCCATTACTTCATTTTCTACAAATTAAAACTCAAAAACCCATCCCAAACGAACAAAGAATAATCCAAATAAAATGAACCCAAAGAGAGAATCGTGTGATCTACAAATCCATACAAAAATTAATGCTTAAAAGGGTGAAAATAACTCTTCAATCAAAATTCATAAGATAAAGTCAATCACCAACCCTAATCATGCTTCTAATAATCTCCAAATTAGCAAGGAAGTTCTAAAAAGTTATAACAAATAATAAGCATAGAAATGGAGTCTATAAATTTAAACCCTACTTTTAAAAACTTACTAGTTTTTATTCTTTCCCCCAAAACTTGAATCCTTAAGAAATACTATTTCTGATGTATTAAAAGTATTTAGAATGTAAAACAAACCAAAACATGTATTTATATGTGCAAGAGATATTTTGGAGTCAAGGGGTAGAAGAGTTATAAAGAAAATAGGATTTCTTGCGAAAAACGCAACTTCCATTTTAAAATTTGCTTTGACATCCTACTTGATAGCCTACTTACAAGTCAGGTGCTAACTCAGGTACACTCTTAGGATTTTCAAAAATTTACACTTACAACTTTGGGGTAAACTCAGGTCCTTAACTCGTGTAAATTGAGGCTACACTTGACCTCACAACCAACTTATAAGCTCGGGTGCTATTTTTCAGATGATATATTGCGAGATGCAATGCCCAAGGGGTATAAGGCGTTGGAGTTTCAATATCGCGGGATGACAGACCCAGTGGAACATTTGCAGCTCTTCGAAAATGAGAGGATGTTACATGGATATACAGATGTTGTGGCATGTCGAGCCTTTGTGTCTACCTTAAGGGGAATCGCGCAGAGCTGGTTCTATCAATTGCCGCGAGGAAAAATTACCAGCTTTCAGGTGCTGCGAGCTGCTTTCTTGAAACAAATTTCCAGTGTGAGGCAGAATGCGAAGACTGCACAGTCACTCTTTACTATGTTGCAGCGACCTGACGAAACCTTGAAGCAGTATGTTAACAGGTTTACCAGTGCCACACTAGAGGTACCCACCGCTACAGACGAGATGAAGGCGGGAGCTTTACATCAAGGATTGAGGAGAGAAGACTTACGCAAGTCGTTGGTGAAGAAGGAGACATGAACATACGAAGAGGTCTTGGAAAGATGCCATAAATACATACAAGTGGAGGAAGCTGAGGAGGAACATCGTGAGCGATTTAGCAGGGAGGTCGCAGATACAGGAGGCAGTATTTCTAGGAGGGAGATCAGAAGGGAACCCAGAAGGGTAGTGCATGGACTCCTAACTCCGAGTCCCATGGTGAGAGAAAAACCTGAGGTAGATATGCGAAATTGGAGGAACGAGGATTTTACACCACTGATCTATCCGCGGGCTAAGGTGTTTACTATCATGGAGCGCCTGATACCTAATGACATAAAATGGTCGGAAAATCGCACGCAGCTCCTTACTAGTACCAAATCGGATTTCTTTTGTTTGTTTCATAATAATTATGGTCATTCCACGGAGAGATGCAGACACCTTAAGGAAGAAATTGAAAGACTCATAAAGGTTGGCCATTTGAAGGAAGTTATTTACAAAGATAGGGAGCCAAGACAGCCATTACCCCCGCCGCCACCGAGAGATCCGCCTCAGGATCAGGTTGAGAAGCAGCCACAACAAGGAAATCAGGGACATAATGGCCCAAGAAGAAACAAGTGGAGGATAAGTATGATTTCAGGATGATCGAAGGATGGCGATACCAATAATGCAAGGAAAAAGCATGTTAAGTCAGCTCGCTCAGGAACGTGGGAGGTCGCTAGTGTGAGTCGACGCCCTCAAGTATTCGGACTAATCATCTCTTTTGGTCCTAATAAGCGACGCGGGCTGCAGGAAGATCATAATGACGCGTTCGTAATTGAAGCGGAGATAGCAGGGTACGAGGTCGACATAATTTTTGTGGACAATGGGAGCTCGATTAACATAATATACATGGATTGCCTTGAACAGATGAAGTTGGAGACCAAAGCGCGACATGTGAATACGCCCATATACGCGTTTAATGGGGCGCAGGTGATTACGGAGGGGGAGCTAACACTGGCAGTGGTATTAGGGGAGGATGAGTTGCAGGTAAGGAGGAATATGAGGTTTTTGATAGTTCGAGGGAGGTTGGAATATAACGCCATATTAGGTCGACCTGCCCTCACCGCATTCCAAGTAGTGACGTCAACATATCACATGAGTATCAAGTATCCGGTAGGAGATAAAGTGGGAGAAGTTATTTCCGAACAGCAGGTCGCAAGGTCGTGTTATCAAATGACGGTAAGAAAAGGTTTAAGTGAGAACAAACACGATACAAAATCAAATTAGAGACCCTGCATATGAGGCGGTTTAAATTAGGTCCGCCTCGAATAAGATAAACGAGGTGGTTGTGACATCTAAACTACATTATAATTATAAAAAGAAATCGCAGGGTGGCGGTTCTTGACATGAACCACATCATATAATAACTACTGAGGCGGTTCTATAAAAAACCGCCTTTTAATTCAATGTTCAGGTGGCGGTTCATCTACGAACCGCCTCAGGACATTTTGACCGGCTTGTATTATTCTCCATCCTTTTTGAAAAAAGTTACACAGCTTGTCAGAGGCGGTTCTCTAACCGAACCGCCCCCAGGAGCCAAAACTTAAACTGCCGCAATTAAATAACCTTTATACCTGCGAACATTAAAAAAAATTAAAAAACTCCCCTTTCGCCAGAAAACTCCTGCTCCGCCTGCGCGCTTAATTAACGTTGCTCCCACCTTTGTTAATCTCCGTCGTCCCTCTCATCTTCACCTTAAACTGAAGTGTGGCCCTAATTGCACCTCCCAACCCTAACTCTTCGCCATCTCCATCAGGTATGTATGTTTAATTCTTTCGTTATTTATAGATTATTAATTTTTCCCTACTTTTCCCGCTTCGTTTTTTATCCTTCTGGTTGGATTAATCACTGTAGAGAGAGAATAATTTGGATTAATGACAGGATATGCCCTGCGATTATCTATTTCAATTTTATTTCCAGTTTTTTGTATGAATTTGTGTGATTTCTGAAAATTATTTTGCTGGGCTTTTTTTTTTTTTTTTTTAATTTTTCAATTATAATTTGTAACTCCATATTAACTGTATGTGTATTTTTTTTTTCCTTATGATTGTTATTTATAATATAATAATTGAGATATTTGGAAAGTCTGGTATTATTGAAATGATGGATGCGATTTTCTTGAAAATGAAGCATCAAGGTTTGAAGCCTAATCGGATTACTTACAGCTCTCCTGTGAGTGTTTTCAGTAAAGTGGGGCTTTTGGAAAAAGTGGTTTGATTTTAAGGCTAGTGGAGAATTCTGATGTGGCGCTTGATACGCCTTTGTTCCAACTGTGTTATAAACGCCTTTGGAAAATTCTGTGATATAGAGAAAATGATGGAGTTATTAGAGGCGATGGAGGGGTTTGGATGTAAACCGGATAATATAACATTTACTACGATAATCCAAGCGTGTCGTGCGCAAGGGTGGTTGATACTGCTAAGGATTTGGAACATTTGAACTTGGTGAATATAAATGGTAATTATAAATTCGATACATATTGGGAGCATCTAATGGTTTCCAACTTGTTGATAAGTGTATTGATAGCAAATAATTTCCATATATGTGTGTCAGGCGGATTCTTATTTTCCCAAAAGGGAATAATGCTGATCATCTATCCATGTATCTGGATGTAGCTGATTCTGCTACTTTACCTTATGGATGGAGTAGATATGCCCAGTTCAGTTTGACAGTTAATCAAGTTCATGTCAAGTACTCACTCAGAAAAGGTATTGAAACTCCTTTTATAGTTTCATTATCTGAATGATTCCACTATTAAGTTTTGGTTTCACACTATTAGCAATTGTATTGGTTGCTAAACCCTTGTTCTAACAGTAAATTATAAGGGGTGGAATGAAGGAATTTATATGGTTTGTTAAACCTGTATTTTTTGAGCACCATAAGATAGGGATATGGAGAAGCATGTATATGGAGATTGGAAATCATGTGTTGGGTAAAAAAAAATAATAGTCCTTTTTTTTTCTCTTATTTATTTCTGCAGCAGAGGAATTCGCTAGGTCATTATGTGTATTATTGAACCATATCCTATCTTAATTGCTGCTGGGCTTTATGTGATTTTGCTCTTAAGGGCTACTACTGATGTTTTGATCATGAAACATATATGCATCTTGGTTTATTATATGAGTAAATTGTATCTCTTTCAGTACCTTTTTGAGGAGTAGTATTACTCGGAAAGCAATGTGATATATATTTCCAATTGTAAAGAAAAGGTTAGAAATAATAAACGGTGTGTACGGTGAGTAGTCTACGCGTTATTACTATATATATAAAAGTGAAAGGTAAAAAAATAAAAGGCAGTGTTGACTTTTATAGAAATATCTTTTTAATACTTCCAAACACGAAGTTATCTGAGAGAGAAACTACGTCGTATACATATTGTAAATGAAATGGCTCTGGCACTTGAAAATAAATAAATAAATTTAATAATAAAGTTATTGTGATGTGAGAAATTGTAAACACAAATTTGAACCTACATTTGATTTTATATTTGCGTGACTAGTCCCCCAAGAATAATAATATTTATTATCTTAATATACAATTTTTTGTAGATGTTGGTAATTAATTAAGTGTTTGGGATATTTAGTTAGGAGGTCACATTATTGATTCTGTCAATAACTGGTTGCTGTTTTTTTCTGGTATCTAAGGAAGGTTAGAGTTTTTACTATATATAATCATATAATTAAAGGCTTCTCTCTCCATAATTCATTGTAGTGATTATAATAACATGTTGTTTATTTGACCCATCTAATACAAAATATTTGAGTTCAAAAATATAATTTTGATTTTCCCTCTATAAAAATTGCTTAAACGTAACAAATAAATATATAAAAAAAAATCACAAATCAAGACATTTGGCATGTTAGAGAAATTAATTGTAATTAATTCAATCACCTACTAATTAATGTTGTTGTTGATGGTACGTATGTGTAGCCGGAAAATTGCCCAAAACAACGGTACCCCATGGAGAATGGATTCCGGGTTACAAGACGGGTTAAATCAAACTGGGTTTAAAGGA
>BMAC01000071.1:1929213-1974331 GCA_014905375.1 Phtheirospermum japonicum
AATTAATTATTAAAAACGAAATCTAAGGTTCAAAGCTTCAGCGATTCAATGGTTCAAACGATTCTAATTATCAAACGGAAAGCAATAAATACTTAAAAACATAAATTAACTAAGAATTAATCTAAAAGAAATAACTAAAGTTTAGAAAACTTATTATTGACTAAAAAGTGCTGAAGGATTGCTGTAGATACGGACTACGAACGGTTGATCTTGGTCGAGAAATTCGGAGCTTGAATGAACGTCTTCGTTTCGGTGCCTTGGATCTTGAATCTTCGACGTAGATCTTGAAAATATGTTGTAGGGTGTTGAAAATAGGTTTCTCAACCCTAGGTAAGTGTTTTGGGTCGTGGATGTCTCTTTAAACCGAAGTATTAAGGGTTTTATATAGTTATTGTAAGTCTTGGCGCGCAAAGAAACCTAAAAATTTGGGAAACTGGGCGTCGCGTCGACGGTGGCGTCGACTGACGCGTGCCAGTTGCTCGGCATCAGTGCTTCCTTGGGCTGGCGCGTCGACTGGCGGGTGCGCTCGATTGGGGTGCGTCGACATCGATGCTTCCAGCAAGTTGCGTCGACCATTGCGTCGACTGAGGTGGGTCGACATCGATGCTTCAGCTTAGTTGCGTCGACGTTGCATCGACTGACGCAGGTCATGGCTCGGCGTCGACTCGAGCAGCTCGGCCGGCGCGCGCAGCGCTCGACAGGCTCGGCCGACAGCGCTCGGCAGCACTCGGCAGCTGTCGGCAGCACTCGGCAGGGGGTCTCGGCAGGCGCCCGGCGTGGCTCGGCAGTGTCGGCATGGCTCGACAGGTCTTTCTAGAACGGTTACAGGTAAAAATCCGTTATAGAAAGTCTGACAGTTCTAAATTCTTCAAATCATGCCCCGTTTTCGCCGAAACTCCAATCGTTGGCCCAACCTTGACTACGTCCAAACGCTTAAACAGTTCTCCCTTAATTAGGCAAAACCTRGCAGCCCTGGTTCGTATTTTCGCCGCCTTCTTCCTATCCTCCGGCAAGAACTCCTGTTCCAAGTATGCCTTTATAGGAGAGCGCCAGTCCTCTCCTTCAATAATTGAGCATACCTGCTCTGTTCCAAATTCTCCATCCGCCTGTAGTAGAGTAATCACTCTTTCTTGACAATCTGCAGCTGAGCTGGCCACCTTTGCCAAGAAATCAGCTCTTCCGTTTTCCTCTCTAGGGATCTGAAGGACTGTTAGGCCTTTCATACCTTTAGCGAGTTCTCTATACTTAGCCAAATATCTCTGCATATTTTCTTCTCTCGTTTCAAACTCTTCACTGATCTGCTTGCAAACAAGCTCAGAATCTACCCTAGTGCACACCTGCTCTGCACCTAGGTCTTTCGCCATCTGAATTCCTCGTAGAAGGGCCTCATACTCAGCAGCATTATTAGAAAATGTTGTGCTCAGACGAATGGCAAACTCATTGGATGCGCCCGCTGGATCCATTAAAACAATTCTAGCTCCACAGCTCTGGTTACAGACAGAGCCATCCGTGAAAATCGTCCATTTCTTCAACTCTCCCGGAGGACCGGTCATTTCTTGCATGAAATCAGCTAAGGCCTGGGCTTTAATTGCCGTTCTGGCCTCGAAGATAATATCAAATTCGCTTAGCTCAATTATCCACCTGACCAGTCTCCCCGACGCCTCTGGCTTATCCATGACGGCTTTCAACGGCAGGTTCGTCCGCACGATTATATTATGCGAAAGAAAATATGGGCGCAATTTCCGAGTTGTGCCTACTAGAGCTAGGACTACCCACTCTACTTCTACATACCTCATTTCGGCATCATGTAAGACCTTGCTCCAGTAGTAGACTGGTTTCTGCACCTTTCCTTCTTCTCGAATCAAGACCGAGCTAATTGCCTGTGGCCCAACCGATAGGTACAAGATGAGGGGTTTTCCTAGGACAGGCTTTGTTAGCAAGGTCATGCTGGCCAAGTGTTCTTTCAACATTCTAAAGGCCTCTTCACACTAATCACTCCACTGGAACTTGGCTTTCTTTCGTAAGGCCTGAAAAAATGGCAAGCTCTTTTCTGCAGACCTGGATACAAACCTACTCAAGGCATTGATTCGTCTCGCCAAGCATTGCATTTCCTTCACGTTTTTGGGCGCTTGCATTTCCGTAATGGCCCTTAGTTTCTCAGGGTTAGCTTCAATACCCTTCTCTGTGACCATGTACCCTAGAAACTTGCCAGCTCTTACCCCAAACGCACATTTTTTAGGGTTAAGCTTCATTCGGTATTTTCTCAGTGTAGCAAAGGTCTCTTTCAGATCGTTCACATGGGAGGTTGCTCTGGTGCTCTTGACTAAAATATCATCCACGTATACCTCCATGTTTCTCCCAAGCTGATTTTTAAACATTTTATCTGCTAACCTCTGGTATGTGGCGCCAGCATTCTTTAACCCAAAAGGCATGACCACATAACAGTAGGTACCTTTCGGGGTGATAAAGGTGACTCTTTTCTAATCCTCTTTTGCAAGCCTGATTTGATGGTAACCTTGTGAGGCGTCCATCATACTCAGGAGTTCACATCTAGCAGTACAGTCAACTAATTGATCAATTCTCGGAAGTGGGTAGTGATCTTTTGGACAAGCTCAATTAAGGTCACGGAAATCAATACATATTCTCCAATATTCTTGGGTTTTGGGAACTAATACGGCATTAGAGATCCATTCTGGGAATTGGATTTCCTGGATATGTTTGGCGTTGAGTAATTTTTCCACCTCTGCTTCAATTATGTCCTCCTTCTCAGGTCCGAAATTCCGCTTCTTTTGCTTTACCGGCTTCACATCTGGGCTGATGTTAAGGAGATGCTCCATCACTTCTGGGTCAGTCCCTACCAAGTCCTGAGGAGACCATGCGAACACATCCGCATTCTTTCTTAATAAAGCCACCAGGGCTGTCAAGACCTCTGGGCTAAGCGTCGTCCCCACGCGGAGAACTCGACTCTCATCACCCGGAACGACCTCTACAAGCATTAGTCTCTCCTCTCCTTGAGCCTGAGCTGTCCGTGGCTGCTCTATCCGAGCCCTCTTACTCTGCCTCTCATCCTCAGTATTCCTCTTGATGCACTCAACGTAGGTCTGTCTTGAGGCATATTGGTCACCTCTAACCTCTCCTGTTCCATCCTCCACTGGGAACTTCATTTTCATATGAAAAACTGATATGACGGCCTGGAAATGGCTCAAAGATGGCCGACCCAACATGACATTATAAGAGGAGGGGGTGTCCACCACCAAGAAATGCACCGTCCTTATCACCCTATATGGCTCCTCTCCCAACGTCACGAGGAGCCTCACCGCTCCCAAGGGCTTCAGGGCTCCTCCTGCAAATCCAACTAGAGAGGTGGTGACCTCTTCCAGCTCAACCTCCAACTTCAACTGCTGGAAGCAATCATAAAACAAAATGTCGGCGGAACTTCCGGTATCCACGAAAATTCTCCGTACATTATAATTAGCGATGGTTGCAGTTATAACCAGAGCATCCATGTGTGGGGCTAAAATGCCATCGCCATCTTCTGACCCAAAATAGATGTTAGGGGTAGAGGTTATTTGTCCCACGTCACGCGATTTTCGAACTAAGTCTTTTGCAGCTCTAACATAACCGTGCTGCGTCCGCTTAGAATGCTCCTCCAGCTCTCCTCCGGTAATCATCTGGATTTCTCCATGGATGAACTGGGCTTGATCAGATCTTCTTACTCCGGTTCGCACCCTATCCTGGTCTCCCTTACCTGACAGAGACCGGTTATAATTCTTGCTGCCAGATCTGGCTTCTTCTCTCCTCATCCGAACATACTCCTTCAAATGTCTAGCCTGAACCATCCTCTCCAACTCGTCTTTCAGATGCGTGCACTGGTCAGTATCGTGCCCGTACTCATTGTGGAAATGGCAGAAACGATCAGATCTTTCTTTCCTGGGTCTCTGCGAGTAGGTCTTTGGCCACTTCAGGTCTGGGTGCTTCTCAATTGCTTGCAAGATTTCGCCCTGTGGAGTTGCCAAAGGAGTGTATCTATCAAATCGAGGCCTCCCTCCAGGCAGGTCTGGCCTAAGCTTTTTCACAGCTCCTCTCTCCTCGCGGTCATTCCTCTCTCTCTTCTTTTCTCCCTCGTCCTTGATCTTCAGGGCCTCCTCCAAGTGGATATACTTCTCGGCCCGCTCCAAAAGCTCTCCAAACTTCATTGCTTGTTTAACAACCAATGACTGAAAGAATTCTCCTCTTCTCAAACCCTGTGCCAGAGCATTCACCAACAACTCTTCAGACGCAGAAGGTACCTCTAACTTAGCAGTTGTAAACCTGTTGATGTAAGCACGGAGGCTCTCGTTCTCTTTCTTCTTCAAACTGAAAAGCTCGAGCGGCATTTTCTGATACTTTCTACAGCTCGTGAACTGGTGTAGGAAGGCCGAACTGAATTCATCAAAGTTACTGATAGATCTCGGAGGCAGTTGGCTAAACCAGAGCTGGGATGATTTAGTGAAGGTCATCGGGAAGACCCGGCACATAACATCGTCCAAATATTTATGCAAAGCTACCGCGATGAAGATGGTATGAAGCTGGTACATTATACCCGAACGGATCCGTGGTTCCATTATACTCGAAGCCCAAGGAGCAATATGAAGCTGGTACATCGTCACGCATGACCTCCTCAGTGAAAGGGGTGCCCCGCCGCGCTGGCACGACACCAACATTCGTCATTTTCCTATTGAATTCTCGCACCTCTTTTTGCAAACTCTGCATCTATTCAGCCAGACCTGGATTAGTCTGGCTTGAGGTCTCGCTGTCAGAGGTGGAGAAGTGCTCTTCCCTGTCCTGTAGAGGAGTCCGATCCGTGCGCTGGCCTTGTAATGGTTCAGCTCCCACCACCGGGACAGTTCGTGCCGGTGGCGTGTTGGATGGCGGCGTCGACATCTCTGCAAACTTCTTTTCCACCGCCGTCTCCACGGCTTTGCCGATGAGCTTCGAGAGCTGCAATAGGAAGGACTCGTTAAATGAACCGCTAGTAGTTGGCACAGATCTACCGAGTGGAGGCGGCGTAGTGCCTGGCGCGGCCGCTGCCGGCGGTGCTGTCTCTTCTGGCCCCATTACTGACGTATCTGTCGACCTAGGCATTCCCCACGGTGCAGCGGAACTAGGGGTTCCGCCGAGCTCTCCCACCAAGTTCCGCCGTAAACCGTCTGAAGCCATAAAATAAAAGAAAACCTCACGCCTTAGCTTGATCGCCTTCCCACAGACGGCGCCAATTATTTCAACCCAAAAAATGACCAGCGTTGAGAACGCCTAAAACCTTGAACACCCTACTGATCTGCACCACAAACACAAGTTAGAAAGGACCACCGGGGGTTTTCCGGTGGAAACCTCTCCGATGCTTAAGTCAGTAAGCGTTTAAGGTGTTTTTCAGAAAGAAAGCAGGAATGCTCAAGAGAATAACATACCTTTATCGGCCCTGGGGCTGAGGTATTTATAGTTTTCCTAGTGGGAACCCCTTTCCGGGATCTCGGAAACACAGACAGTGAATCAAGGGCCGTTTAAGCAATAAACTCTGACAAGTGGTCCCACTTGCTCTTTTCTGGGTAAACAGGAAACCAGGTATGGCCTGGGCCTGCTCTTCCTCCACTATTCCATATTACCTCTCAGACTTGGGTATTCGTCCAGACCTGTTCTTATCTCTCTCAGCCTTGGGGCTAAGATACTTATAACTTCCCTTAGTGGGGACCCCAGTCGGGATCTCAGGAGCACCTACCGCGAAGCACGGACCGTTACGCAACCAATTCTGACAAGTGGTCCCCCTTGTCTCTTTGCTGGGGATCTAGGAAACAGGTCTTCCTTGTTCCAGGTCTTCCTCATCCTGTGCTGCCTCAACTCCCTAGGATTCCAGCAGAATTCAAGGAACCAGACCTGTCATGATCCAGCTCTCCTTTCTTTTGGTGTCCTTTCCATTCAACAGGTCAGATCCTGCTATAATGATGACAAGATCCCTCCTTTAGGGGACTTTATCAGGTCTTTCAACCAGACCAGGCTTAAGCCTAGTCCCTGGAACTTCAGCTCGGCAAAATCTCTAAGCTTTTAGTGATTTCTTCTAGATGGCTAAGTCAGGAGGAATCCTGAGCGATAACGACCTCTTCCTGATATTCGGTTTTCTCAGAAGGGTTAATTAGATCTTCCTCTAAGACAAACCTATTTTATCCCTTTTTTAATTTATCTAACTATCCTGAGTCAGAGCTACCCCAACCCAGGTCTGGCATACGTACTGCCATATCAGTCAGGTTTAGTATTGTAATATTTACACAATATAATATACACTGCCATGAATTTTATGGAATTGGGGGTCAATTGTAAAATGGGGACTTTGTACAAACGCGCTGTCTCGATGTAAAATCTGTACAGTGAGAATCTAAATCCCGACCCAAGCATCTCGTCAAAAAGGGTAATGTGGTCTGGGGAAGGTTTCATGGGTTCTAAGTTAAGAATGTAGGGTAAAACCATTTTGGCAGTTTCAGGGAGGTTGAGGGTTTGTTGGAATTCTTCAAGTTTTTCTGAGTCGGGGAGCAACCAGTAGTTATCTTTGACTGTCCTAGTTGTTAGGGGTGATGGAAGTAGGTCGGTAGCATCTACGGAAGGCGCTACATTTACTGGGTTTTCTAAAAAGTGCTCTCAAGGTGGTGGGTTATTATGTTTGGTTAAGGGAAGGCCCTCTGGTATATTCATGATAGTCAAAGGGGAAGGAGATGGATCTTCGGTATGTTTTCTAGTAGGGCTTGGGCGTCGGTATGAGCCCTGGTCTGAGCTTTTAGCTCTGACCAACTGACGTCACCTTTTGGTTCGTCGCGGAGGCCAGAGAGAGGCGAAGAGGGTTGTTTTCATCTTCTTTTAAAAATGTAGGGGTTTTCAATAGGATTGGAATCAAGAGAAAGGCTTGAATTTTGGGAATTCGGGTTGGAAGATGCTAATTTTGTCATTAATTAAATATCACAAGGGGAAACGGCAGAAAACACAACAACAACTCAGCAGATGCAACACATGTATGAATTTAAGTTAATTACTGAAAATGAAGATTTAGGGGACTTACACATTTTTGTTGTCGTGGAGGCCGGTGATGAGCAATGTATTGCTTGTGATTTTTCAGAAACCAGAGAAAGTGCGAGCTTTTGCAGAGCGAAAATGGCAATCTTTTCTGTGTTTTTGGGTAAAAGTAGTGAGTGAGTGAAGATGGAGGGGTTTTGTGTAAGTTGGGTGGCGTGAAAAGCTGATGGGACGTATTGGAGCGGGGAGTTGGTAGGGTTTGGAGGAATGTTTTTTAGGCCTTTTGTTTTGGGCCCACAACGTTTATTATACTATGAGAAAATCGGGAGGAGACACGTGTCCGACACTCTGTCAGGTTGCATTAAATGAATCTTTAAGGGGACGTGATGGGTAAAGGAACGCGTGTTTTGACTTTTAGGGATGCATATGATTACATTTTCTTGGGTTGTTTGTGCCCGAGTATGACTGCAGGTCGCGGATAAAGGGTTTATGGTTACAGGTTGATGGGGTATTAGGTTGACAGATATGGAATCTGGGGACTCATGGGCAACCTCTTATTCCTAGAGGAGCATTCTTCTTGGAGGTTGAGCGAGCTCAGCGAGCTGATCTGTTGGAGGTCGCGATTTTATAGGCATTGTGGAATGGTCTTATGGTTCGGTATGCTGAGCTGGGTTATCCTGTATTATGGTATGGTAAGCTGGCAGGGTAATTTATTTTTGATTTATGTTTGTTTTTTATGTGCATTTCTAAGTGGTTGCGTTCTTTTACCGTTTTTACATATTTTACCTGATTTCGTACCTCAATCATCTAGAATATGGGGGACTAGCTAATACGGTACTAAAAATCCATGTGTAATATGTGGGTATTTATGGTAAGTGACCTCATTTCTTGGAAGGAGCATTTCTTCTGAGAGGTGGGCGAGCTAGTTTGGAGAGTAGCTACCTGGAGTATGAGGATGAGTTCTCATATAGGGGCGACCTCTTTTGTGTGTTGGGCGCTATCTGTTAGTTCGGTCATGGGTTTTATAAATATTAGGCCCCAATGGGCTCATATGGATGGTATTGTGGGGTCCCGATGGACTGTATGGAAAGAATCACATGCCCAGGCATATTCTGGTAATTTAAGCGAGAGATCCACTATTTATGAGAACTTAGCATACAGGAGAAATCCTAATTCTAAGTCGGTCACGGTATTTATGGAATTGTGGTGGGAGAAGGGAACCCTGGCTAGGGGAACACTTCTCTTGTCTCTATAAAAGTGGTGCATACTTCTCTTTATTTCTAAGTTGTTTTATCGTGGTTTGAGCTATCGAAAATATCTCTGGAACTATCTGACTTAAGCATCGGAGGACCTTCGCCGGGGCCGTCTACCGCCTTGGCTGAGGGTGTTGTTTTGCAGGATCGATTAGGTCACCAGGAGGCTTTTTGGAGACTTATTAGGTCGTTGTGACGCTTTTCCATCAGCATTCAGGTCGCTAATTTCAGATTTGAGGTTAGTACCCCATATCTTGGTAACCAATCATTTTGGTTTTATCACTTTGCTCGATTATCTTACATTTATTTACTCATATTATTTAGTCTTGCATTCTTGTTGATTCATTCTACTTTGTCTTGTAAAGAGTTCTTGAGCTGTTGAGATCGGTCTATTGTAAACTAGGTCCGGCCATGATATAATATTGGCTTATTGTTTTGTGAACATTTCAGTTTCAATACCTTCAAGCTAATGCTATAGTGAATTTTATTTTTAAAAAAACACTATATTTAAGTTTGTTAAGAGTATCATTGTAGAAGGCATTTTAGTTTGACGTATTCTTTATTTTATCTGTTTTTTGCTTAACGGAGACAACAAAGTTGATAATGTAATATCTTACTTATGTTGGTGGTTTTACTGCTCGTGATGACAGAGTATTTGAACAACAAGTTCTGAATGTGAGCTTGACTCTGGTAACCATGCTACTCTGTTTAATTACGTACTGTTAGTTGAATTAGACTTGAATCAAAATAAACTAACATGAAGTGATATTGATTGAACCTGTTAAATCCAAATCGATTGGTTACCAAGAATATGGGGTACTAACCTCAAATCTGAGATCAACGACCTTAAGTAGATCCCAAACACGTCACAACGACCTGCCAAGTCCTCCACAAACCTCCTAGCGACCTCGCCGGTCTTGCAAAACAGCACCTCGGACGGGTCGGATTTCGAACCCGTCAAGGTCTTCCGATGCTTAAGTCAAAAGCAAGTCACAACTCAAACCACTCACACTACTATAAAAACCCAATAATACGATAAAGCCAGATCAACCTCAACTTCAACTTCAACTTAACTTTTTTAAAATAAACAGAGGTATGCACCCCTTTTATAGAGACAAGAGAAGTATTCCCCAAGTCAAGGGTTTCCTTCTTCCATCACAATTCCATAAATACCACAACACAACAACCGACTCAAAATTAGGATTCCTCCTATATGTTAAGTTTCCATAAATAATAAATCTCTTACCGTAATAGGCCTGGGCCCATTATTCTTTTCATACAGTCCACCAAGACCCCATAAACACTCATACTAAGCTTGTGGGCTTGATATTCATAAAGCCCATAACCGAGCTCAAGCACATAACACTAAACATAAGAGGTCGCGACCCTATATGAGAACTCATCCTCATACTCCAGGTCTCTACTCTACCAACCAGCTCGCCCACTTCTCCAAAAAAACCACTCAGCTCGCCCACCTCCCAAAAGAACACCCTTTCCAGGAAATGAGGTCACTTACCACAAATACCCTCATATATCAAGTAATATTAAGTATGGATATTTTGGTCCGTATCAGCTAGTCCCCCACGTTCTAGCTGATTGAGGTATGAAATCAGGTAGGACATGTAAAATAGAATCAAAAGAGCACAACCACTAAAAACAACAATAAAACATAAACACACAAATAAATCACTACTCCACTTTACCAAACTGTTCCTCAGAATCACACAACTTGGCAAATCGAGCTGTAATACCAATCATCCCACTACAAATTACCGAGTACACCTGCGACCTGCAAAAGTTCAACTCACTAAGCTCTCTTCTTTTGAGATAGCATGATCACCTCGCAAGGGACGACCTGCAAGTCCCCAGACCAAGTCCCCAACTGTATATATGACAACCTAAAACCACACAACTGTTATCCTCCAACCTGAAATCATATTCAGACTCAATAATTTCAAAAACGCAATCATAAACAACCCCAAAAGTCAAAACACGCCTTCTCTTATACATCCAATCTCATTTAAGTTTCATTAAATACAGCCTGACACCGTGTCGGGCACGTGTCACTCCCCCACTTTCTCGTAGTATAATAAACATGGTGGGCCCAAAATAAAAGGTCTAAAATATTCCTCAAACAAACCCTACCAACTCCCGCTCCAATCTGTCCCATCAGCTTTCCGCCGCCCAACACATAAAAATCATTTCACCTTCCTCATTTATCAATTTTAAGAAATCTCAAGTAAACTACCACCATTTTCGCTCTGCAAAAAAGCTCACCATCCATCAGATTTTCAGAAATTTATCAACAACGCACCACTCTCTAAGCCATACTTTAGAATCACCCAGCCGATATACCGAGCTTTAGTACCAATCACCTTACAGGAATTCATCAAATAAGCCCGCGGCCTCCAAAAGGTCAGCTCGCTGAGCCCGCTCATCCTCCAATAAGAATGGTCCTCTTGAAAGAAGAAACCGGTGAGTCCCCAGGCCGAGTCCCCAGACTCAATTCCTGACGACCTAAGACCATAAAACCTTCCCTTCGCTGCCTGAAGTTATAATCAGGCGTAATAATACAAGAAGATCCAATCATACGCTTAAAAATTCAAAACACTATAAGCCATTTACTCGACCTAAAATAGGTTGATCAAGAAAACATTCCATACCACAAGACATAATCATTACTTAAACATCACCTTAACCATAACTATTTCGTTAGCTCACCAAGACCCCATGCCATAATCCACAATAGCCCAACTCTCAATACCAACCTGTTATTATACCACTTATCTAACAAGAGCTCACCACTTAACATCATGACCTCTGAAAAATCAGCTCGCTCAACCCCCAGGAAGAATGCTCTTCCCAGAAGAAGAGGTCGCTCAAAAGTCCCCATATTTCATGTTGAACGGCCTGAAATATCCATCGACCTGTAATCACAAAAACCATCCATTCCTGACCTACAGTCGTAAGCAGGCACAATAACCCAAAATATAAACTATGTACAAAACCAAACCATATATAGAGCAAACCCATAAGTTTAACATAGGTCGTGCAAATATATAACCAATCGCAATCACACTTCTTATCTCTATAAGACCACGAGATCCTTGGAGAATAATCAAACTACGACCTATAAATAATCCAATAGAGCTAAAATCAGCTCGCATATAAAATATATTAGCTCGCACAGACATAACTATCCATAATACAAGAACACAATCTCTTGAAAAAGATAAGTAAGTCAAACATATCTCTTCCAAACACATAAAATAACACAATCACAACTTCTAACCATATAAAAACCATGAAAATAACTCGCCAAGTGTTATTTGAAAAAATCCATCCGCCCCGAAGGGTATAACGCACACAGCCCGCCCCAAAGGGTAACAAAACAACCGCCCCGCATGGATAAAAACACACAATCCGCCCCAAAGGGTAAAACACACAATCCGCCCCGAAGGGTAAAACACACAATCCTCCCCGAAGGGTAAAATGCACACAGCTCGCCCCAAAGGGTAATGAAACCAACCTCCGGTCAAGAGGGTAAAACACAAACTTCTAAAATACAAACTCCATACGGGAGAAGTGCCCTCCGGTCTAGATTTAACTTCTCCCGCCACAAAAACACAACTTTCCACAACACAAACTCCATACGGGAGAAGCGCCCTTCGGTCCGGAGTTACCTTCTCCCGCCACAAAAACAACAACTGTCCACAACACAACTTTCTACGGGAGAAGTGCCCTCCGGTCAAGAGTTACCTTCTCCCGCCACAAAAACAACAACTGTCCACAACACAACTTTCTACGGGAGAAGTGCCCTCCGGTCCAGAGTTACCTTCTCCCGCCACAAAAACAAACAATTGTCCACAACACAACTTTCTACGGGAGAAGTGCCCTCCGGTCAAGAGTTACCTTCTCCCGCCACAAAAACAACAACTGTCCACAACACAACTTTCTACGGGAGAAGTGCCCTCCGGTCAACGGTTACCTTCTCCCACCACAAAAACATAACACAACTTCTCAACACGACTTCTCATCACAAGAACACATCTTCCCATCACAACTTCTCATCACTAACTCTGTGCGGAAGAAGTGCCCTCCGTTCTAGAGTTACCTTCCCCCGCCACAGAAATACAACTTCTTATCACAAAAACACAAACACCATCGCCGACCTAATAGAAGCGTCAGCCCATAACCACAAAGACCATCGCCGACCTAATATAAGCGTCAGCCCACAACCATAAAAACCATCGCCGACCTAATGAAAGCGTCGCGATTTAACCATCATCGACCTAATGAGAGCGTCAGAATTGATCCATCATCGACCTAATGAGAGCGTTGAAATTGAACCATCATCGACCTAATAAAAGCGTCAACCCATTGTCCACAAACAAAATTCCAACTACGAGAGAGGTGCCCCTTAAACAAGGGTTACACTCTCCCGCCCCAAACACACCACAACCACCCTCTAGGCATAATACTTCTTCAAATGACACACATTCCAGCTTCTAGGAAAGACTTTTCCACTCGCATCTTCAAGTACATAAGCTCCCCCTTGCAATACCTTTACAACTGTAAACGGCCTAACCCAGTTTGGCTCCAATTTCTTAGTCATACGTAACGTATCAGCTCGCCTTCATACCAAATCGCTAACCTGAAAACAACGAGTCTTGACTCGTTTATTAAAAGCAGCTTGTATCCTTCGCTTATAATGCTCAACCCGAGCCGCATCTCTATCCCTCACTTCATCAATTGTATCAATCAATCTCCGAGATAACCTTTCATTCTCCTCCATATTGAAAGCCGTTAAACGCTGCGACCTTCTCACTATCTCTGCTGGAATAACCGCATCCATTCCATAAACCAAACTGAAGGGCGAATCTCTTGTGCATGTTCGAGGAGTTGTTCGATAAGCCCACAGGACTGATGCGAGCTCCTCTTCCCAAAGCCCGCCCATTTTCTCCAATCGCAACTTAAGTCCCTGCACAATTATACGGTTAGTGACCTCCACTTGCCCATTAGTTTGGGGATGTGCCACAGAAGCGAATCACTGCTTCATCCCCATCTCCTTACACCACTTTTGAGTTTTTCTTCCATCGAACTGGGTCCCATTATCAGACACCAACACTCGTGGTACACCAAACCTGCAAAATATATTGTTAAAGATAAAATCCATCATACGCTGCTCGCTTATGCCTGTAACTGCTTCGGCCTCTACTCATTTCGTAAAATAATCAATCGCCACCACCAGATATTCTTTATTTCCCGGGGTCTTTGGAAATGGCCCCCCGATATCAATTCCTCATTGCGCAAACGGGCACGTCGAGCTCATAACCATCATCTCCTCAGCCGGTATATGGATAACCAGGGCATGCATTTGACACTTTTCACACGTTCTCACCAGGTCGCTAGCCATACCCCGATAGGTATCCGTATTGATACCATAAGAAAATTCACCTCTCCTCGAATATCCAACTGCGCGACCTTTTTATTTTTTGGTAGCATAATTCCTCGATCACCTTTTTGTGAATGTTTGGACGCGTGACCCGGTACATGGCCTTGAATATTGGAGACCTCTTCGCATTGGTTTACTCATCTCCGAGTTACATGTCGGGCAACCCCCAAATTAACCATAAGTTAATACAAACTAAACAAGCCCTGCACTGAAATCTGTTAGCATAATCATAGAAAATATCATCCGAATATCGCAACCTTACTCGCTAATAACATGTTAATCAAACATTTTACAAATCAAATGTTTCTCTTTCCCACAAATTTAACTGCTTTGATTGGTAATGAATTAGAGAACAAACTATATATCAATGGAAAGATCTGCAAGTCTAGTTTCCAACACAAAAATCGGATCTTAAAAAGGATCATCCAAGAGTGATTTATTACCATTCTATTGAAGTATGGCAGTGCAGTGATTTCATACAGGAATTTGAAAAGATGAGCAACTCTTAATGTGTTTTCATGATCCTACTCATTGAAGTACCTTGGAAGTTGATAAACACTTATTCTTTAGTCAAATATCTAAAAACATAAGCATATCCGCATAATCATATAAAATCAAATAAGTCCTCCTCAGCCAAGTGTTAAACTACGCATATCTCCACTAAATAAAACCACATAAAATAAATCCAATTAGCATTCTCCACGCATGATTAATATCCCATAATCTCTTCTATCAAAACCGTGAAAGAATTTCAAAACCAAATATATCCAACTCCATGGATGATTAATATCTCATATAATCAAATAAACTATACGTTATCCCTAATAAATCACGTAAAATCAAATAAACCATAAGTCTATCCCCACGTAAATCAAGTCAATAAGCAAGTCCACCATATGTCAACCAAATCAATCAACCAAACGATACCATCCCCATTTAAACACATCTATAAGAAAATAAATACTTATCTTGATTTTTGATAATCTTGTTGCGTTTGACTGATACGCGACCTTACCGCCTTAGACTTCGAGCAACAACATCGACCTTGAATATTTGGACACGCGACCTCATCGCGTTTGTTTGAATTGACCATTCCCGTGTTAAATTCCAGGCAAAACATAGAGTAACCCTTAAAAACCAATATTAGTACAAACTAAATGAATAGACTTGCACTCAGTCCGTTAGTATATGATCATAAAAATAATCGATAAGTAAGATGCGAGCATCGCAACCCTTACTCGCGCCCACAAACTTTCAAATCCGATCTCCACCACCATTCATATTTAACCACTATATATCGTAAATATTATACCCAAAATTCAACTTCATCGAATAGTTAAATTGTGCATAATTTAATTTTTAAAAGAAACTAGACAAACAGTTTTGGGAAACAGGATCAGCTCTATTTAAGATTCGTTATAAACTTTTTCTGAACTCATATTCGAATCTCCACCGTTCAGATTGAACTCCAATAGGTTTAGAATAACATATCAAAAATTTGACTTGATCTAACAGTTTTGTTATGCACAATTGTACTTTGAAAAACACTGCGCAGAATTTTCCAAAAATAAAATCTACTTTGATCGGAAATTTGTATATTTTTCCTCGAATCTCAAAATACGATCTCCACCGTTCAGAATGTAATTCAAAAGGTCCTTGACGTTTTGTAAATGATTTAACACGATCCAACAATTGAAACGTTAGAAAATGAATTTTTAAATCTATAGTGCAGTCAGATTTTAGACTTACGAAAATTGTGTATCTCACGTCTTTCTCTCAAGTACTCGATGTCCCTCTTTCCCACAGACGGCGCCACTTGATAAGTCCAAATCGATTGGTTACCAAGAATATGGGGTACTAACCTCAAAGTTGAGATCAGCGACTTGAAGTAGATCCCAAATACGTCACAGCGACCTGCCAAGTCCTCCACAAATCTCCTAGCGACCTCGCCGGTCGTGCAAAACAGCACCTCGAACGGGTCGGATTTTGAACCCGTCAAGGTCCTCCGATACTTAAGTCAAAAGCAAATCACAACTCAAAACACTCACACTACTATAAAAACCCAATAATACGATAAAGCCAGATCAACTTTAATTTAACTTCAACTTCAATTTGACTTTTTTAAAATAAAGAGAGGTATGCACCCCTTTTATAGAGACAAGAGAAGTATTCCCAAGTCAAGGGTTTCATTCTCCCATCACAATTCCATAAATACCACAACACTACAAACGACTCAGAATTAGGATTTCTCCTATATGTTAATTTCCTATAAATAATAAATCTCTTACCGTAATAATCCTGGGCCCATTATTCTTTTCATACAGTCCACCAAGACCCCATAAACTACTCATACTAAGCCCGTAGGCTTGATATTCATAAAGTCAATAATCGAGCTCAAGCACATAACACCAAACATAAGAGGCCGCGACCCTATATGAGAACTCATTCTCATACTACAGGTCGCTACTCTACCAACCAGCTCGCCCACTTCTTCAAAGAAACCACTCAGCTCGCCCACCTCCCAAAAGAACACCGTTTTCAGGAAATGAGATCGGTTACCACAAATACCCTCATATATCAAGTAATATTAAGTATGGATATTTTGGTCCGTATCAAAATCTACTTTGAGGAAAATTATCTTTTGTTGAAATTTGTATATGTCTGTGTCATATAAATGCATAATACGTGTTTGTCTTGGAGACACTTAATAGTATTCCTTCTTAGGTGTAGAAAGTATGTTCGAACAATTGGTTTCTGTAATCAAACCCACTTTTGGAGGCATTTGGCAATGCGAGAACTGTAAGAATAATAATTTAGGGTATTACATGAATCTTTTTACCTTGGTGCTACTTGTATTTGTGATTGGTTCCTCTAGTATAGTGAAGGTTGTCAAATTTATTTTTCAAATTTGCTAATTTTGGAACATGGCATCTTCTATAGGGTGGTTCTCTTTCGATATATTTTAGCTATGAGCTTTTGGTTTCTGTCTCAATCCATGTAATATGTAATTGCACCTCTATATTTACCTTTTTAGTAACTAGAAAACTTAAAATGGTTGGACTTTTTTGGTTCGAAAATCCTATTAAGTGGACAGTCTTTTAAACATTCCTTGTCAAATTAATTTATTTAATAGATACATTTTCTATCAGATGGATTTGATATATCTGAAAATCTTTTCGTAGTACGTCTACATGACATACTATGACTTATTTTGGGCCACAAAGTTGGGACTTTTTAAAAATTATGTGGGAAGAATTTGAGAGTACCATTAGAAATCGATGCTTGCAACACTCTATTAATTACTTCTACTGCTTACTTTCAGTCGCTTTGAGAAGTTTGTCGAAATCCAGTTTCATACAAATGGTAGAGTTTTTGGGGTTGCCATCAGAACATACCTTTTGGAGTGATCTTGCGTCGTTCAAATATCAGATCCTGAAAGAAATCACCACTTTTTCTATCAGTTGTGTTCGCCTGGCTTGGTATGTTACTTTGAAATGCATGTTTGTCCTAGTAAATGCAATGTGGTTTCTGTCCCATCAGTATAGGTTTTAATATATGAACATTGTTACTATATTTGCCCTTAATAGTGTTGTGGAAGAGGCGAATTTATGTGGATAACATTTTGTTGTATTTTTCTTTCATAAATTGATGGTTCACATCACTAATGGCATTGTTTTTATACTCCACTGTTGGAACTCTGCCTTGAATTTGAGGTTGAATTAATAACCCGAGTTTGGTATTTGTTAGCACCTACTTTTATTTTATTTCCTAATTTTTTTTGCTACTTTCTAGAATGAGTTTAAGAAAACTCGTTCTAGATATTGTACTTTCTAGAATGGATTTATGGAAACATGTTCTAGAAATCACACTTATGTAGAATGGAGTTTGAAAAGCAGTTCTACATATCATACTTTGTAGAACGTTTTTTCAAAACTCGTTCTAGATGTCACACTTTCTAATGTATTGATGATTTTATTCTTGGGATTAATTCCTTATTTAGTTGTTTGCCTTTCTTGGGCACAAAATAAGTTAGGAAACTAGATTTAGGAGTATATTGTGTTTCCTAGTTTATGTACAAGACTTTAATTATTCCTAGATTGTGATTAGGATTTGTTTTTAGGTATTTACCAAGTTTAGGATTCTAGGATTGTCTATTTAAGACAAAGAATCCTAAAGCTTGTATAGAGGGTTTTTAGCACGGGATTTTAAGGAGAGCAGAACGACGCAAGACGCAAGGCAAAGCAAGGAAGAATACGAAGAACTACTTGGAGCCATTGATAGAGATTAACAAGCTCTTCGAAGTTGCGTGACCAACGGTGAAGATCTTGCCATTCCGGCAACAAGTATTTAGTATCAAGTTTATTGATATTGAGTTTTCATATATTACTTTATATTTGTGTATTGAACGTGAATAAGAAAGTAATATAGTTTTCGGGTTTGTACACCCAAGTTCACAAGTACTTTTACTTGTGAACTGAATTTGTTCAATCGTGTTCTCGTATTTTAATTCAGCTGCATATATTTATTTTACTCTGGTCGATGTTGTTAACCAGTGTTGTTAAACATTGAATAACAATATCGTGAATCTAAGAATTATTCTTATATCCACAGACCTTCAAATTTTACAATTGGCATCTAGAGCGGGTTACTTAACCTTTTAAGTACTGATCCTTATTTGTCTAGGTACTATGGATACTCCGAGGAAGAAGAGAATGGTTGCTACAGAGGATGTTAATGATTCCGAGTCAACTGAACCTGATCCATCCTTATTTACCAATTTTGTGTGGGACGACGATGTCCATGTTGGTTTGCTTGCAGACAACATCGTGTGCCTGAATGCCGAGACCACTGATTATTATGAGGAATACGAGTAGCTGAGTGTTGACCACCAAAAGTTGTTTGTCAGTTGGAGTAAACAGGTACTCAAGGCCAAAGAGTTCGAAAAAGAAGTAGAAAATCTAACCAAAGAAAAGGATGATCAGCTTGACATAATTGTTCGCTTGGAAACGTCGCTCACCAAGAAAGATGCTGAGATAGAAAAGGTGAAAACCGAGTTGAAGGAGGCCCAAGAAACCCTCACAAACCTCAACAAGAGCAAGGCCACGTTGGATGAGATTCTGGAATTGAGTATCCCGGATTGTTCAAAACACGGGATTGGATACAAGCATGTTCAAAAGCCAATTTCAAGTCAAAAGGTGAAGTCGACCAAACGCCACAAGAGAAGAAGAAGACAATACATGTGCCATCAATGTGGTGAACCAGGTCACATACGACCATACTGCTGGAAGCTTGTTGGCAAGCAAACTCATTTTAAAAGGTCAAAGCTGACTGCTGAATCCAATGTTGGTTTCCGTCATACCAACATCAATACCAACACCAAGTTCAAACAAGTGTGGGTCAAGAAAAATAACGTCAAGTGCATTATGATCCATACCTCCCTGAAATATCATGTCCCTGAAGCCTGGTATTTTGATAGTGGATGCTCTAAGCACATGACCGGCTCGGAAGATCTCCTCTCGAATATTTTCAAATTTCATGGAGGAAAGGTGAAGTATGGTAGAGGTGCAAATGACCAAATCATTGGCCAAGGAACTCTCCGTGTTCCCGGCGTCGTAACTCTGAAGAATGTGATGTTGGTAGAAGGACTTACTGCTAACTTAATAAGCATAAGTCAACTTTGCAACGGTGGCTTTAGTGTCAAATTCAACCGTGAGAAGTGTGAAGTCTATGAGGAGAATGGTCCGTGCATCCTCATTGGTCAGAGGACTTCAGATAACTGTTATCAAATCAACAGTGATGCCTTTTGCAAATTGTCTCAACTAAGTGATGTTGAGGTGTGGCATCAAAAACTTGGGCATGTCAGTTTCAAGATGATGGAAAATTTGGTCAAAAAGGATGCTGTGATCGGACTACCTAAGCTCAACACTAAAAACATTCCAGTTTGCGAGGCATGCCAGAAAGGTAAGCAAGTTAGGGTGCCACATCCAATATACAAAGTCTCACTACCTTATATTGTTTCAAACTCCTTCATATGGACCTTTTGGGACCACTTGAAGTTGAGAGCCTTGGTGGTAAAAGGTATGTTCTTGTGCTTGTAGATGATTTTTCCCGCTTTACTTGGGTAGAGTTTTTAAGAGAAAAATTTGAGACTTTCGAAACTTTTAAAAAACTTGCAAAAAGGTTGTGTGTAAGTTTTGGTGTGAGTATAGGTAAAATAAGATCTGATCATGGAAAAAAATTTGAGAATGCATCCTTTTCAAAATATTGTTTCAAAATTGGTATAACTCATGAATTTTTTTCACCCATCACCTCCCAACAAAATAAGATAGTCGAACGCAAAAATAGATCTCTTTTAGAAATGTCTAGGACTATGCTTATTTCAAATGGGGTTACTAAACGTTTTTGGGCAGAAGCAATGAACACTGCATGACATATAATTAATAGGGTGTATTTTATACCAGGATCTTGTGTTACTCCCTATGAATTATTGATGGATAAAAAGCCAAATTTGAGTGATTTTCATATTTTTGGGTGCATTTGTTATGTACTAAATGATAGAAATCATCTTGCTTCAAAGAGTGATAAATGTGTTTTCATGGGATACTCTCGAAATAATCATGCATATAGAGTATTTAATCTTAGAACGTGTTGCATGATTAAGTCGGTTAACGTCAAGTTTGATGATTTGATGAGTGATTTTAAACCTGATGAGGAGGATGATCTGGTTTATGATCAAAATTCTCAAAATAATGTCACACTTCCTGTAGATGAAAGTGCAGGTAGTGAAAACAGAGATGCAGGTGCTGAACCCAGAGATTTGAGTGATGTTGGTAACAATGTTGATACAGGGATAACAACATCAACTCCAGCTGCCGCAAAATCAGATTCTAATCCAAGTGTGGAGAATCCAGCTGAACCCATTGACCTGAATTAGAGAAATATTCCTTCAAGAATTCAGAAGAATCATCCTATGAGCCAAATCATTGGAGATCTCGATGAAAGAACTACAAGAAAATGACAAATAAATTTCAAAGAAATGGTAAGGTTTGTTTGCTTGTTTACGAATTGTTCTAAAACTCGAGAATCTTTGTATTTTTCCAAAACAGAGCCTAAGCGAGTAGAGAATGTTCTTAAAGCCGAGTATATTGCATCTGGAAGTGCTTGTACACAGTTATTGTGGATGAACCAAATGATAGAGGACTACGGTCTACATAGAAGAACATTGACTGTGCTTTGTGACAATTCCAGTGCCATTGATATCTCGAAAAATCTTGTCCAGCTTTCTCGAATCAAACACATTGACATAAGGTACCACTTTATTCGAGATTTGGTTGAGAGGAAGATAGTTAGCCTTGAGCATATAGGAACAGTCAATCATCTTGCTGAAATCTTCACGAAGGCATTAGATTACGAGACCTTTTCTCGTTTGAGAAGAGATCTCAGTATGTGAATTGTCTAACCAATGTTGGTTTGTGATGTTGTGACACCTCTTATCAACATCAGTCACAACATCTGTATACTTTTGCATGCATTTTTTATTTTTCTTTTCATACATAATCATAATGCATTGAGTTTGATTGAAAGTGCAATAAGGTCCTGTGTTGCAATAAAAGTAATGGCAAAAAGAACCAACCTCTTCAATTAGGTGATTGTGGGATTTGTCCGCAGAAACAGGTTTTCTCTCAGGTCCAAAAACAAGAGGTTTTTAACATTAATTGCTGAAGATTAAAAGATTCAAATCCCTTCAAGGATGAAGAAAATCTGGATACAAAATGATCCAATCTTTAAATATTAGCTTCTTGAGAGATCTTGACGTAGTCATTAACTTGGGTTAAGGGGTAAATTTCCATTGACTTCACCTGAGGCAATGTTGGTTTATAATGTTAGCAATAAAAAGCAACATTGGATCAAGTCACTGAAATCATAAAGTGTTATGTTTTAACCTTTTAGGTCATGATTTTTAGGCATCCCGTAGGACATTCATACTTTGTGAAGATGCCATCTTGTTGTGCGTTCTGTTGTTTGTGCTCGTGTCTATCTTGGATTCTCTTAATCCTCTTTTTGAATCTTGCTAAACGTGTGTTTCAGTGGAGTTGTAATCGGACGGTTGGACAGGTAATAAGAGATTAATTTGGCGAGTGAAAAATTGCTTTGCAAAGGCTTTGTTCAACTATGGTGATGGTTTATAAAAATCTAGCTCTATCTCGGTTTTAATTTGTAGTTGGGATTTATGGTTTTTATTTCCAAAATTGAGATGATGGAGTAGTTGAGTTGAGATCGTGTGTCTTATTTTGAGAAAGAGTGGGGGATTTATTTTCTTAATTTTACTTTTTCTTTCTCCAAATTTTACTGCTTGGGACACTCGATTTTTTTTCTTTCTCCAAATTTTACTGCCTGCGACACTCAATTTTTGTGTTTGTGGTTGTTTCTAATTCTCTTGCAGAATGTCGAATTCACCATCACCCAGCAAAGCTTCAGAAACAGGTTGTGCGTCTAGATAATAAGAAAATTCCACCCAAAGAGAGAGAAGAAGAAGTCCTAATCTGCCGTGTCAGCTGATGTTGGTTCTGGTGTTGTGACACTGAAATCAACATCCCCCACAGACAATCCTTCCTCTCCTCCAAGCTTCGATTCTGACAATGTTCCATCTGCCAGTGCACCAATGTCAACTTTTGCCTCCGACCACTCTGCTAGCTTTAATGAGGCCCTGTCTCAAGCCGTCGAGATTGAAGACATGGAACCAATTGCCACGAGGTTCTTGGCGAGTGAATCTGAAGAGCTGTTATTGGGATTTCAAAATTGAGGCTTGATTGTTGAGCGTCGAATCCCCCATTGGTGTTTTTGTGAAGCAGAACCTGATTAGCTTCTTTAGGCACCAAGGCGCCTCTTCGAGCTGGTGTCATGTATGATGTTGGTTCTGGTATTCCCAATATCAGTACCAACATGGTTTATTTTTCTGCTCCGTTTGTCCGAGCCCGGATTACTTTGTTTGACAACCAGGTTGCATAACACCATGCGCTTCGGGACTCGTTTGTTAAGGTCCTTTTCCTTTCAGAACAAAAAGGGGGAGAAGAATGTAGAAGACGATGCTGTGAATGTGATTAATGGTTACTTCATTTAGGGGGAGTTTTTAGTCTTTTGATCATTTTCATGCGTCTTGGGCATTTTGTCCAGAAAGGCAAAAGGGGGAGATTGTTGAGGAATTTATTCTTGGAATTAATTCCTTATTTTGTTTTTTGCCTTTCTTAGGTACAAAATAAGTTAGGAAACTAGATTTAGGAGTATATTGTGTTTTCTAGTTTATGTACAAGACTTTAATTATTCCTAGATTGTGATTAGAATTTGAAACTAGGTATTTACCAAGTTTAGGATTCTAGGATTGTCTATTTAAGACAAAGAATCATAAAGCTTGTATAGAGGGTTTTTAGCACGGGATTTTAAGGAGAGCAGAACAACGCAAGACGCAAGGCAAAGCAAGGAAGAACACGAAGAACTACTTGGAGCCATTGATCGAGATTAACAAGCTCTTCGAAGTTGCGTGACCAACGGAGAAGATCTTGCCATTCCGGCAACAAGTATTTAGTATCAAGTTTATTGATATTTAGTTTTCATATATTACTTTATATTTGTGTATTGAACATGAACAAGAAAGTAATATAGTTTTCGGGTTTGTACACCCAAGTTCACAAGTACTTTTACTTGTGAACTGAATTTGTTCAATCGTGTTCTCGTATTTTAATTCCGCTGCATATATTTATTTTACTCTGGTCGATGTTGTTAACCAGTGTTGTTAAATATTGAATAACAACATCGTGAATTTGAGAATTATTCTTATATCCATAAACCTTCAAATTTTAACATAATGCCTTTTCCAAAATTCTTTCTATCCGTTCTAAATATCATACTTTAACCTTTTGAAAACAAGTTCTAGAAAATCAATTTTAGAACAGGTAAATGTATTAGAAAAATTTGTTGCACATCTTCATCAAATCTTCTGATTTCCGCTACCTTAATTTTTATTTCTGACTTTTACTCGTCTTTCTTCCTTGATCGTTCATGCTTTTTCATCTAATCTTTGGTTGCCAACACTTTTATTCCAAAAAGGTTCAAGAACCCTATCATTTATCTATGAAAACAAAACAAAACAAAAAAAAAAAATACCAAAAGCATAATCTTTCACAAGAATTTACAAGGATACAAGGAAAATCACATGAAAATTGAACGTATGACCTATATAAAAAGCCATGGAATATACCCATAAAAGCATGTAACTATGCATGTGAACAAGCTTTAAATAGCCAAAAACTTATTCCAATAGACCGTGGAATGAGTGATTTGATAAGTTTTGTAGATATCATAACATTAGACCTGTCTAAATAGAACCAGAACCGTTGTTTAAAAACCAAAATCGTGGTCAACGCTTTGGAATCATAATTGACTTTAAAGATTCTGATTACAATTTCAAGCTTTAAAAATTCATGGAATTGGAACCAGTTTGGAAACGATGGTTTGGACTGCCGATTCCTTAATTTTTTTATGCTTTCTTTATATATATATATATATATATATAGTATATATATATATATATATATATTATATATATATATTATATATATATATATTATAATGTATTATATTTGTAAATTAATAAATATATAATAAATATTTTATATAAGATGTAAATAATATAAAAAATAAAAATAAAAATAAAACATAAAAAAAGATGGTTCCATTTAAAATAGTAATCGGAACCGAACTAGAATCGTTGTTTCAAAATCTTAGAAACTGGAACCGTAAGGCCACGATTTCGGTTACGTTCTCCCGTTATGGGGACAGGAACCGGCAGTTACTGAAACTGTGCCCATTTATACATAAACATTATGGTCATGATACATGTTAATGTACCTATTTGAGGGATGAGATAAAGATAGTAATACAAGATGGGCACTTAAAGGAGTTGCAAGAACAATCCAGTAAGCTATCAGAGGCAAAAGTTAAAAAACTATAAAAGGACGACATGTATTGCACGAAACAAGGGTGAGCTAGGAGCATTAGCGGAAAGAAGAAATGAAGCAACTGTATCTACCTAGAGGCGTAGTTCAGTTTATTATAAGGGAATCTTGGATGTAGATCCCATCATGCAAGGAAAATCTATGTTTGGGCTGTATCCCTCTTGCAGGCACAAGAGGGTGGGTTAATTGGCTCAGGGAACAAACATTTGCTTTGTTCCAGAGGATGAAAGGCGAATTATCACTCCACATACGGATGGACTGGTGGTTGTGGCTATCATAATCCAATTATGATGTGCAGCGGGTATTCATGGGACATGGAGAGTTTTACTGATATTCTAATTTACTAGTGTTACATGAAAAAGGATCTCAATATACGATGGAGGCAGTGACCTATTTGATAGGCTTTTGTGGGGGGTGGGTGGGTGGTGGGGTTATGTAATTGTGGTATTTTTCTCGTGTTTTTAATTAGACTTTTATGCTGATTTTAGTAGTTTTTAATCGAGTTTCGTTAGGTTATTTGTTTGTTTTCTCGTTTTGTTGTTTTTCATGTTTCTTATTAATTTTATATTTATTTGGGTTAAATGACTTCAATTAATTGGAGGTTCATGTAATTGTGGTGTTTTTCTCGTATTTTTAATTAGATTTTTTTGTTGATTTTAATAGTTTTTAATCGAGCTTCGTTAGGTTATTTGTTTTTTTTCTCGTTTTGTTGTTTTTCGTGTTTCTTATTAATTTTATATTTATTTGGCTTAAATGACTTCAATTAATTGGAGGTTTAGTGTAATTCTTGGGCTTTGATATTCAAAGCTCCTATTTTCATAGGTTAAGGCATCGAGGGCCAAAGTTCAAGTCAAGTCGTGCCCATTTGCATGCCCAAATCAGTGCCAATAGCAAGCTCCAAAATGGCTAACATTATGGAATGGTAGCCTAGCCTTGCCCAAATCCACGCCTAGACATGGTGCAAGAATAGGCATGAAAATCATGCCCAGGCGGCTGCCAGCATGCCCGCGCGTAGCGCCCACATGCCTGCCGAGCAGCGGGCGCATGCCTGCCGAACAACGCGCCCACGCCTGCACCCAGTGTCGCCCAACACTCCTAGCTTTGCGCAGCCACAGCGCCCATCTGCCGGCCACCAGCGCCCATGCGTCAGGCTCGGCCGTGGCTGAGCCACCTCGAGCCAAATCGACCAAAATGTGCCAAAAGTCTAGCTAAGTGTCTAGGAAGGTCAATACGGGTTAATTTTGATCAAACCCGGGAAATACAAGTCTTTTTGGCTAATTTAGCCCATTTAAACCCAATTAAACCTATTATAAATAGAACCTAATCCTCATTTTGTAAAAACACCTCCTCCCAACCCAAGCTTGGGGTTGGGACTAATTTCCTCTCTCTAGATTTAATTTTAAACCTTTCCTTGGGTTTGTAAGTGATTAGCACGAAAATGTCTGGATTTTAGTTAGTATTTTATTTAGTTTTTATTGTTATTTTTTGTATAAGTTGGATAAATTGAGCACATTTTCGTATTTTCACATTTCTAGCTAATTTTAAAGCGTTTTAATCATATTCGATATAATTAGGTGATTTTTTGTTGTTTTTCCAATACAGCTAAGTAATCGAAGGATTTCGGAGCTTAAATAGATGATCAAGGAGACGAAAATGAGATTTTCGGTGAAAGAGTAGCAGAAAGATCGAGAAAATCAGACGCAGCACGAGTAGCGTCGGTCGACGCAAGCATCGACGCGACCCTGGTCCCCGACGGTCGACACTTGGTTGACGCAAGGTCTACACAACTCTCTGTCGCGTCGATCACACCCACGTCAGTCGACACTCTTGCCCAGTCGACGCGCACACACCAGCAGCATCGACGCCGAGCCCTGTCCTCATCGGTCGACGCCAAGTCGACGACAATGCCTACGAACTCTCTGTCGCGTCGATCCTAAACGCGTTTTTAGGGTTCCTTGTTGCCTAAGACATGGAAAAACTATAAATACCCTATGTATTTCGGTTTTTTTGATACATTATCATATTCCTAGGGTTCCAAGGCCTCTTGGGGGCTGACAACCCCAAAGAGTGTCCTACTATTTTTTTAGTTACTTTTCATAATTCTTAGTTTTGAATCACTAGCTTTTAGATTAATTAGATTAGCTCTTAGGTAATTTAGATTCAAGATTCTCCAAGCAAACGCTGTCAATTCGTCTTCGTTTAATAGTAAGTATTTATTTCTTCGCTCTTTAATTTAGTTTTCATGCTTTTGATTAGTTTAATTAATTTTCTTAGAATAATTATTGCTTCCATGACGAATCGTTCTTGTGATTGCTTTGAGATTGTGAAGTAGAGATTGATGATAATGTTTATCTAGAACTAATGGGTCTAGAGCCTAGATTCGTTTAGAACCATCAATTGGGTTATCCCAAGAGATCGTGGAGATGAATCAAATCTCTAGAACCCTAGGTTTCTTAGATCGTTTTTAAAATCTTTTAATTAATTTAAATAAACTCTAGATTTAATTGCTCTTAGATAATTTAGTTATAGGTTTTAGATAATTAGTTCTTAGTTTAAATAATCTTAGATTTAATTAATTAGATCGTAGTTTAATTAAATCCTTAGTTTTAATTAGTTTAATTAATTTCTAGTTCTTGAAACAAATCAAACAAAACCCCGTTCATGTGTTATTTTCTTTAATTTCTTATTTGTGCAAAGCAAACATTATATGAACTTCCGAATCAGCTTTCCTCGAGAGATCGACACGAGTCAACTTACCCGCAAGTGATCCCGTTCTCTTGCGGGCAAGCCTTAAATATTTTGACAAAATAGTTAATAAAAATAGGTGCGTTAAGCTTGAATTAAAATTTTTGCGCCGTTGCCGGGGAAAGCTAAGTAGGTTGTGAATTTTATGTTTTCCCTTCGTGATCCTTATTCATATTTATCTTTATTTTATTATGATTTTTCTTTTCGTTGGTTTTTATCTGGTACGTTTAATCTTGTGCGTTGAGTGTTATGTATGCAAGGTACATCTCTGAAGCCTTGATTCAACGTCCAAAATAAATTAAAAATAAAATGCATTACTCGTACGATGATCCACAGCTATATTGGCATCATGCACCTCAACAACTATTCCATTGAGCGACGCAATGAAGAATTACTTTCCTGACAAATACGACCAATTGAATCTCCCGATTATTCATGAGCGTCGGAACGAAGATGCGCTAAAATTCATTCGAAAGTACGAGTTCATCACTGATAGTTCTCCTCTTCACGGGCTTTCAAGGGATCAAGTGAAGATGCGACTCTTCAGTTTTGCACTGAAGGAAGAAGCAATGAAATGGTTTGTAAGGCTAGAACCTGATTCTTTGCGTGCGTGGTATGAAGTAGGCAATAAATTCATCAGGAAGTTCTACGTACCTAATGTAATATGTGATCATTGTGGATGCCGAGGACATATGATGCATGAATGTTTGGTAACATTGAATGATGAGCCACAGGAGGAAGTTCTCGCCGTCCGAGATTGTACGAGCCATGAAGAATATAAACTAGATGATCAACTTTTGGCGGGGCAGTATGGTCATGAAGCTTAGAGCACGAGTTTTCAAGACGAACAAGTTGATGACCCTTTTGAGACCATTTGTCAACAAGGCGACATTGATCAATCCACTGTGCAGGAAGAAGACCTTGCACAATTTATGGAACGTATGGAAGAAATAATAGCTTCTTTTGACAAATCGTCGAACGAGGGGGATGGGGTACAAATGTATAACCTTTCTGAACTTGAAAGGTATGTAAATGAAGTAGGTCGTCAAGTCGATGCTTCTATAGAAAGAAGGGAAGAAGAAAGAAATAAACTTCAAAGTCACCTAGCGCTACCAATTCTTGATGTTGTGGAACCTCTATTGGAGGAAGAAATTTTGAGCTCGCCTATTTGTTTAGAGGATGTGCATAAGGAGGAAGTTTTGGAAAATTTAGACGTGATCGTTCCTCTTGTACTTGACGATGTCGTGTTGGATAATGATATAGTAGAGTTGCCATTGGAGGGCCCGGAGGTTGATGAAGTAATGCATTTAGTTGAGTTTTGCATAGATGAGGAAGACGTGGCGCCGACCTCAGAAGATGTGATTGTTGAGCCTCATGTCATGCTGTTGGAAATTCCGGTGGTTGATGAGAACTCAAGTTTACTTGATATATTTGAAGATGTTGAAGGGGATGGGCCGATTTTAGAAGAAGAATTTATTGAGCCTCACGTTATGCCACCCGAACCGTTGATGGATTTTAATTTTGAAGTGGTGGAAGAATTAATCGAGAAGAATGCGTAGGCCGAGTCTAATATTGAGCCACCCGAAGATTCGATGGATACTGAGATGGTGGATGATATGATTGAGAAAAATCCAAACCCCCTATGTCCGAATTTAGTTCTGAATAATTTCCAAAACATTAAGGGGGATTTTTACAAATTCAAGGAGATTGGATTGGAGGATGGTAGTTTCTTATGTTTGACGGATTTCCTCGTATATCCAAAGGTTGTGGATCACCACGTTCCTGAATTGATTTTTGATATGTTCATGGTGATCAATTATTCGCTTTTTCGACCTCCGAAGCGAATTGGAGTTTTGTTTCTACGACTTGCTGTGCGTGCTTGCCTTGGTGGTTTAAATCACCCATGCTTACTCTTAGAGAACACTAAGGCGTGGCATGATCGTCACTTGTTTCTGGATCCGGGATAGCATCGTTCGTAGAAAGCGTCGAGCTTTCGACGTTAAACAAGCGCTTCTTGGGAGGCAACCCAAGCTATTTTTCTATCCTTTGTATTTCTTTTTAGTATTTTTCTCTTTTTCTATTTTTCGTTTGTGTTATGTTTCTGAAATAGGAAGAAGTGTTATCGAGGAAGTATTAATCATTAGAGCGAAGAAATCAAAATGGTTGACGACGCACGGATCGCGTCGATCGACGGGAGTACCGACGCGGCGTCTACACCCGGCACCGCCCACATCTACAAATGCTCTGTCGATGTGCGTTTTAGCGGATTTTCTTCGACCCAACAGCGATCCTGCCTACGATGATTGCTTCCGCGAGTATAGATTTTTGTTCAAGACATTTTCGTTCACGTGATTGAGACGAAAGATGATTGCACAAGCACTTTTTAGAGCCGCTCGACTATTTTTCTAGGGACGTTCCCTTACTCCTTTCCTATTTGTTTTGGTTTTCTATATAATTATGACACTCGGGAGATTGTCAAGTTTTTAGGGGGGGGGGGGGGGATGGTTGAGTATGATTTATATTTGAAAATTGTGCAATTTGAAAATTTTCACGTGATTGATTGCTATTTCTGCGCTGAATTGTGTTTGTATGGCTTGCTTGTCGAAGTTAGCTATGTATGATTTGAGATTCTTGTCTTTTGAGTGTGTATAAGTGCATAAAGTTTTTTAAAATTATTATTTATATATTGAAAAATGGTACTTGGACGCAAATGATTGCGCAAAACCTTTAAAGCAGCGTCAATTCAAAGTCTTTTTCATGCAAAAAGCCTGTCAGTAGCCTGAGTGATTATTATCTTTGCATGTGCTTGAATAAGTTTTAGTTTTGATATCTCTTTGAAACCGCTGTATATAGTTGACTTTGAAAATGAGGTTAAGGCACAGATATAAACCCTATTCCGGCCATATCCATGTATTTTTAGCCACTATAAATTTCGAATGAGCCAATCATAGCCAGATAATCCATGCCTATAGCCCTGAGTGTTTTTATTTTGAGTCGACCCCTACTAACCCATTAAAAGCGTGGGGTAGGAGTTCGTCATTTTTTATTGGTTATTAGAGTTTTGGAAATTTTATTAGGGATTCATGAATTATTGTAATTAAGGATCACCACCCTCTTAAAAAAAAGATAAAAAAAAAAAGAAAGACCCCATAAAAATAATAAAAGGGGTATAAAATAAAAAAAAAAGAATAAGAAGGATGGTGAATCGTGTTATGTAATTGCCTACGCGCTAATAAAGGCTTGTGTTTTATTGTTTATTTTGTTATGAAGCCTAATGTTTAAGAGGCAAGAATTGTGTTTGAAAAAGAAGCATATTATGAGCTTCTATATTGTTTAAGTAGTTCTAGCAAAAGTCGGTTTAGAGTTACAAGTTGAGAAATAACCTAAATTTAAAGGCTATGTTATGTGAGTTAAGTGAGGTTTTTATTATTGAGCGAGGTGAAGCACATTGCTTCGCGATTAGATTAGGTTGAGTGAGTTATTGATCACGTTATATCGTGAGTTAGCCACACGACTTATATATTCCATAGCCGTCAAAAGAGCCTTACATTACAATCCGAAAAGACCTTTTTCTGATTCTTAGTTTTGACAGCACACTTAATTTGCGACTGAAAAGAGATTGATTTTCGGTTCTTGTTTATTGTGCATGTATTTATATGATTTGAGTGTATACACGTCCTATGCAGCAATGCTTGAGTGCTTTTAGCGTACATCCATATATATTACCTTTTTGAGAGGATGCATGAATTTGATTTTGAAGCGACAATGTAATAAGGGTGGAGTGTTTGAAGTTACGTGACATGTATCTATATTTTCAAAATTATGTATGTACCACGACACGACTCATTGCTTGAGCTGATTTTCTTTCTTGTTATACTTTAAAACTATCGTTTGTTCGAGGACGAACAAACCAATAAAGCGTGGGGTAGTTTGATTAGCACGAATATGTCTGGATTTTAGTTAGTATTATATTTAGTTTTATTGTTGTTTTTGGTATAAGTTGGATAAATTGAGCACATTTTTGTATTTTCGTATTTCCAGCTTATTTTACCATGTTTTAATCATATTCGATATAATTAGGTGATTATTTGTTGTTTTTCCAATACAGCTAAGTAATCGGAGGATTTCGTAGCTTAAATAGATGAATTTGATGATCAAGGAGACGAAAACGTGAAAGAGTAGCAGAAAGATCGAGAAAATCAGACGCAGCACGAGCGTCAGTCGACGCGAGCATCGACGCGACCCTGTCCCACGACGCTCAACACTAGGTCGATGCAAGGTCGACACAACTCTCTGTCGCATCGATCACGCCCACGTTGGTCTACACCCCTTCCCAATCGACGCGCTCACACTGGCAGCGTCGACACTGAGCCCTGTCCGCGGCGGTTGACGCCAAGTCGACGACATTGCCCACGAACTCTCTGTCGCGTTGATCCTAAACGCGTCGATCGACGTGATGCCCAAAAATGCGTTTTTAGGGTTTCTTGTTACCCAAGACATGGAAAAACTAAAATACCGTATGTATTTCGGACTTTTAGATACATTACCATATTACTAGGGTTTCAAGGCCTCTTGGTGGCTGACAACCCCAAAGAGTGTCCTACTATTTTCTTAGTTACTTTTCATAATTCTTAGTTTTAAATCTCTAAACTTTTAGATTAATTATATTAGCTCTTAGGTAATTCAGATTCAATATTTCTCCAAGCAAACGCTGTCAATTCATCTTCGTTTAATTAGTAAGTATTTATTTCTTCGCTCTTTAATTTAGTTTGCATGCTTTTGATTAGTTTAATTAATTTTCTTAGAATAATTATTTCTTCCATGACGAATCGTTCTTGTGATTGCTTCGAGATTGTGAAGTTTAGATTAATGATAATTGTTAGCTAGAACTAATGGGTCTAGAGCCTAGATTCGTTTAGAACCATCAATTGGATTATCCCAAGAGATCGTGGAGACGAATCAAATCTCTAGAACCCTAGGTTTCTTAAATTGTTTTTAAAGTCTTTTAATTAATTTAAATAAATTCTAGATTTAATTGCTCTTAGATAATTTAGTCTTAGGTTTTAGATTATTAGTTCTTAGTTTAAATAATCTTAGATTTAATTAATTAGATCGAAGTTTAATTAAATCCTTAGTTTTAATTAGTTTAATTAATTTCTAGTTCTTAAAACAAATCAAACAAAACCCCATTCATGTGTTATTTTCTTTAATTTCTTATTCGTGAAATGCAAACATTAAACAAACTTCTGAATCAGCTTTCCTCGAGAGATTGACACGAGTCGACTTACCCACCTACAAGTGATCCTGTTCTCTTGCGGGCAAGCCTTAAACATTTTGACAAAATAGTTTATAAAAATAGGTGTGTTAAGCTTGAATCAGTAAGCTCGAGAAGAATTCAATCATTCCCTTGGATTTTTAATTTTGATTGTAATTCCATTCAAGTTTTTGGATTCTCTTTTGAATTCAAGTAAGCTTTATTTTATTTCATGCTTGTTCTTCAATTTCATGCTTGTTCTTTATTTTTTGAATTTTGCCTTAGCTCTTTGATTTCTCGTTGGATCTTGTGAATCGTCCATGGAATCTAGATGAGTGACACGTTTATATCATAGATCGAGTCCTTGATCGTTTTTATCTTGAGTATTTCGTATGTTTCATGCTTGTTCTTCATTTTATGCTTTTTGCCTTAGCTATTAAAATTGTTGTTAGATCTTGTGAATCGTCCATGGAACCTAGGTGAGTGACACACCAAGATCATAGATCGAGTCCTTGATCATTTTTATTTTGAGTTATTCATGTGCTTTCTTTTGAATTTGATTTTCATGCGTAGTTTTATGTTGAATCTTAGATTCACTCTTCGTTTCTTGTTCTTTTCCAAAAAGAGTTAAACTTTCAAGTCAACTTCTCTTGCTCTTTCAATTGTTGCTTTCAATTTTCGTTAATTCGCATTATTTGAGTTTTTATGCATAGTTGTACATTAGGCTTGCATGCTTGTACTTATTGAAACATTTCTTTTACTTGCATATTTTCATTCTTGCTTGCTATTTCCATTAGGCATACGACTGAGGCATCCTAGAAACTTGCATTTCCTTTCACTTTAATTCCTTTACTTGCTTTAATTTTATTTATTTTCGTTTTTCCTCTATTTTCTCAAGCTAAAAACACATCGATTCATGCTAGCAATTGAATTCCGATAATACCAAGCCAATGAACCTCTTATACCACAAAAACTACAAAACAAGATGGTGCCATTGCGACTCAGCTTGGTTAAGGCTTTCGATTTGCTTGTAGTTTCATTGTGTTTTTAGCTTTCTTTGGTATTTGACGTTTTTGTTTAGTATGCAAGGTGCTTATAGCTATGGAAGGTACATTCCCAACATGGGAAGGCATGGTGCAAACCATGTCGGGAATGAAATGATGTATATTGGCCTTGGCAACATGGGAGGGCATGGTGCAAACCACGTTGCCAATGGTGGATTTGACTATGGTCAACCCGACATGGGAGGTCATGGTGCAAACCATGTCGGGTTTAATGACTTATCAGGTACGTGGTCCGTATGGTGGATATGGTGCTCCGAACCACTTCCCAAATATGCATAATCCGACATCCGGTCCATGTGGTGATTTTAATGCTTTCGATCAATGCACGAACATGTATAATGATGACTTTGGGAATCCAAATGAATATGTGAGTGGTCAAATTCTGATTCCCGGCTCGTATGGTGGTCCCCCAACTCACACTTTATCCGCTAAAGATCTCGATGCTTATGAGTTGTTTGGAGGTCCGAGATCCATTTTCGTAAGTGGTCCCCCCATCTGCACCATGTGAACAAACCATTTTTTGGGACGACTTACGATTTCAATCATGCTCCAATTAGTGCCACCAATCGTGCTCCAAAGCCCAATCCGTATGAGTTGTTTGGAGGTCCGAGCTCCATTGTCGCAAGTGGCCGCCCCATCTGCACTATGGGGGATGTTAACAAACCCTTTGTGGGGGTGTTTACTCCTCCCGAGCGAAATTCTTCTCAAGCCATGTCTTATAGTGCTAATGAAGTGAGTGGAGTTCCTTCCTCTAGGGTGCTTGAGTTGGAAAAGGAAGTAGCGGCTATGAAGGCCGTATTGATATGTTATCTCGCCCAACACCGGATCCTCCTTGTGCATGGTGTGGAACGTGTGGTCATGATACCAAGTCTTGCCCTTCAATTTCCTCGTTCAATATGCCGATGCCTCATTCGGAGGAAGTGTATGGGAGTCTTGGATATCAATCGGGACCCGATTGTGCTATGCTATCTTATGCTCCACCACCAACTCATAATCCAGTTGTTATTCCTCATGTGGGCCCGTGTCATCCGATTATCCCGGTGATTACTCCTACCCCACCTCCCGATCCAGATCTATTGGCCATTACACGACAATTCTCAAGTCCACCTTCACATACTCTTCCGGTCGCGATCTTTGATAAGTGTGGGGTGGTTGAGAATACGGGTGTCTCTCCATCAGAAGAGGATGTGGTTTCATTTCCGAATGCTTTTACTCCTCTTGACCCTTTACCTTTTTCTTCAAAAGAATATTGCAAAGAATAGGTATATATGGACTTCATCAAGGCCATGGTCGAATGGGTTTATATGGAGGATAGGAGCATTGAGGAGGATATTGTTCGGGGAACTTATTTTGAGGATTGTTGTAAGGATGATGAGCCCCTTGCTCGTACCGACGAGCCCATTGTGTTTCAATGTGCCAACGACTTGAGTGAAGGAGATTATGATTGTGTCGTTGAGGGCAAGGACCAATTTTTGGAGGTGGAGGTGGGGGTTGTTGAGGATAAGATTAGAAAACTTGACGATTATCTTGAGGAGGAAGAGGAGAGCAATCCGATTATCATATTTCAAATCCAAACCGAGAAGAGGAGGAGGGGTTGGTTGAAGTGCTTAAAGTTCTTAAGGGTGCTATCGGGTGGAAACACAAAATTGTTAAGGGAGTTAGACCTTTGAATCCTAGCCGTATGGAGATAGCGAGAGCCGGGATTTTTAAATTGTTGGAGGGATTGATGTTTGTGATTTCCAAAAGCGAGTGGGTGAAGCCCATTGACTTGGTGCCAAAAATGAGCTGCGTGTTCGTTTTTGAGAAGGGGAAAGGAGAATTGTTGGCCACGAGGTCTACAATGGGATGGAGGATGTTGGTCGATTTTAAGAAAGTAAATGCGTCTACCAAGAGAGATCATGTCTCTTCCCCGTTTATCGATCAAAGGTTGGACAAGCTAGCCAGCCATTATTCCTATCATTTCCTAGACGAGTTTTTGGGCCACTTCAAAAGCACCATTCCACCCGAAGATCTAGCCGAGACGAGTTTCATTTACCCATTTGGAACGCTTGCTTTTTGGCGAATACTATTTGATATATGCAATGCGCCGAGAATGTTCCAAAAAGTGGATCCTCCCGACAAGGAGGATATTGTTTTGGTGGACCCTCCCGTTCTCCTTCCACCTTGACCAAAAAGGGAGTTCGTCAAGCTAGTGACGTTAAACAAGTGATTTTTAGGAGGCAACCCAAGTTCTTCTCGTTTATTTCTTTTATTTTCTTTCTTCCTGTCTTTCTTTCTTCTTAAAACAAAAATCCAAAAACATTTGAAAAATTGAAAAAAAAAAACTAGAAAAAACATTTTCGAGTTGTCTTTTGGTTCTTTTTGGTCTTTAGTTTCGTTTTGTTTCGATTTATGTACATATTTTCTTATTCTTTTGATTTTGTTGGGTCTCCTTTTATAGGGTTTCATTTTCCGACTTCAACCTTGGGTGATTTGATAAGAGGGTAGCATTCGTGGAGTAAGGAAATACTAGCCATACTCGATGTTCACTCGGATTTCTTAGATGCTTAGGTGGATTCAACCGAGCTCGACCAAACTCGCTCGGTTAAGGAAGCTTCTATCTCACCTTCATTTTACTTGATTTTTCATTAAAATGTAATGAGGTCATTGCATGGTTTAAGTGTGGGGTGGGTAGGTGGTTAGGGTCCGGGTGTCACAAAGCGTGATTTGTCTTTCTTAACTCGATCCTTGGCGAAGTGACGCTTACTATTTGCACTTTTATATGGTTGAGTCGATTTTTGTGCCTTGTGTGTCTATTACATGTTTAAGCAATCTCCGCATGCTTGGAAGTTTGAATAATATACTTGTCGGGTTCTTATATATTTATGGCCTCTTGTGTGAGGAGTTGGATTTTTTGTGCTTCGTCCAAAACCCGTCTATATTTATATAATCAACATCTCACTCATGAGAAGATTGCAAGCTCTAAAAGCTCTTTTGATTTTGCTCCCAAAATTTGGTGCAACTAGTGAGTAGCCTTGTGTGAATTATCGGCTTTCTTGTATTTTTATGGAAATTGCATTGAGATGGCTTGATTTTGCTCGTACATGATTGAATTTGAAAATTACCTAAAGGCACATATATCACCCTTATTTCGGCCATATCCAAATATATAAGCTACTTAAAAATCCCAAATGAGCCCCCTTGAGCCTATGCCCCGTTTCTTGTTAGTCGAGCTCGATTTTAGATCTTATATCTTCGTAAATTGTGAGGTGAGAGAGTATATTTTGAGTTGACTAGAAATGTGAGGGGATCAATGTGAGTTTTGGTTTTTGAGTTGCTTATACCAAAAAAATAAAATAAATAATACTCCAATACAAATCACGAAAAGTGATAAAGTGTGCGTTCAAGCGAAAAGCCTAATATTCGAAAAGTTTAAGTTTAGTAAAAAGAAGCAAGTTCAAAAAGTTTCTAAGTGTTGTGAAATAAAAATTGGAAAGTATGCGAATGTACAAAAGGTTTCGAATGAAAGTTTGGTAATTTGGGATGGGTGAAGCGATCATAAGCTTTGGGTTTTAGAAGTTAGGGTATTGTGCGTTATTGATCACGTTTGATCGTGTGTTAGCCACTATATTCATATATTCCATACCTTACCAAAGAGCCAACATTATAACCCAAAATAAAGACCTCTTTCGATTCTTGTTTGGTTATGTACAATGGGTATTTTTTAGTTTTTGATTTTCAAAATCTTGTCGAGTGCATGCATTGTCCGACTCGAGCGTATACACGTCCCCTAAAACAAACACTTGAGCCAATTGAGTGAACACTCTCAAAATTCCATTTGTGAGTAAGTCATCGATTTGGTTTTCATTTGAGAAAGAGTAATACGAGCAATGCTTGATGATAACAAGTTTATGTTAATAATTCCATCATATTAATGAGAACAAGCAAAAGGATTTTTCTTTTTACAAATGCCCATTGCATGTACATTCTTGATTCCTTTCATTGTTCGAGGACGAACAAACCGATAAGTGTGGGGTGGTTGCTTTGAACGTAATTGTGGTATTTTTCTCATGTTTTTAAGTCGGGTTTTATATTGGTTTTAGGAGTTTTTAGTCGATTAGTTAAGTTATTAGGTTGTTTCTCTCGTTTTATTGTTTTTCGTGTTTCTTTTTGATTTTATACTTAATATGATTATTTTAATCATAATTAATTAACTTTATGTTTAACTTAGTTATTTTTAAGTATTTTGGTTTGGAGATGGTCGAGTGTGGGCTTACGAGTGGAGTTTTAGCGAAATCGGGCCTCGATTTGAAGTATTACGGCTGAGACTGGTACGTTGCGGACACTGCGTTACCCAGTGTCCGAGCCATCCAGCCCACACCTGCCGAGCCTACTCGGCCATACCTGCTTAGAGCTGCCGACAGCGGCCGAGTCATCCCGCCCAGCGCCGAGCTGTCTCGGCCAATGTCGAGCCATTTCTCAAAATTGCCGAGCCATTCGAGCCCAACTCGACCCAAATGGTCTAGAATGACCATTTTGGGTCAAAAATAGTCAAACATAGGGACATCCAAGCTTATAAGGATTAATCGACCAATTTACCCCTAATTTAACCTATTATAAATAGAACCTTACTCTCATTTTGTAAAAACATCTCCTCCCAACCCATGCTTGGGTTTGAGACTTAATTTCTCTCTATAGATTTAATTTCAGGCTTTTTCTTGGGTTTGTAAACCTAAGAAGAATTCAAGTATTCCCTTGGATTTTTATTTTGATTGTAATTTCATTCAAGCTTTTGGATTCTCTCTTTAATTCAAGTAAGCTTTGTTTTAATTTCATGCTTGTTCTTCATCTTATGATTTTTGCCTTAGCTCTTTGATTTCTTGTTAGATCTTGTGAATCGTCCATGGAATCTAGATGAGTGACACATCTAGATCATAGATCGAGTCTCGGATCATTTTTATTTTGAGTATTTCATATGCTTTATTTTGAATTTAATTTTCATGCATGGTTTTATGTTAAATCCAAGATTTACTCTTCGTTTCTTGTTATTTTTCGAAAATATATAAGCTTTCACATCAACTTTTAATGCTCTTCAATTATTGTTCTCAATTTTTGGTAATTTGCATTATTTGAGTTTTTATTCATGGTTGTACCTTAGGCTTTCATGCTTGTACTTGGTGAAAAATTATTTTCTATTGCTTATTTTCATTATTGCTTTGCATCTTTATTTTGAGGCATACTACGAGGCATCCGACCAACTTTCACTTTACATTTTTATCTAGTCATTTACATATTTCATTAGCTTTGCTTGCTTTATTTTCATTTTCTTTTAATTCTCAAAGCTACAAACACATTGAATCTTACATTCGAATCGACTTCCGATAATACCAAGCCAAATGAGCCTTTATTTTCAAAACCACTAAAAAATACACTTCAAAATGGCGCCGTTACATCTCGGCTTGGTTAAGGCTTTCGATTTGCTTGTAGTTTCTTTGTGTTTCTAGCTTTCTTTTGTATTTGACGTTTTTGCTAAGTTTGTTAGGTACTTGTGGCTATGGTGAATACATTCCCAACATGGGAGGGCATGGTGCAAACCATGTTGGGAATGGGGTGATGTATAATGGTTATGGCAACGTGAGAGAGCATGGTGCAAGCCACGTTACAAATGGTGGATTCGGCTATAGGCAACCCAACATGGGATGGCATGGTGCAAACCATGTTGGGTATAATGGCTTCTCAGGTACGAATGATCCGTATGGGGGATATGGTGCTTCTAATCACTTTCCGAATATGTACACTCCGAATTACGGCTCATATAGTGGTTATGATGCCCCCAATCAATTCCCGAACATGTCTAATGGAGGCTTTGCTAGTTCAAATGGCAATGTTGGTGGCCAATTCCTGAATCCCGACCCGTATAGAAGTACTCATGCTTACAATTTTGATCATGCCCCGATTGGTACCACCAATAGTGCTCATAATCCTGACCCGTATGAGTTATTTGGCGGTGTGAGCTCCAATGCCCTCCCCATCCTCTATATTTCGCTCGATGCTCCTATTCCACCCTCCGATTCGAATCTCATGGAAATTATGCAACAATTTCAATCCTTTTCCACTACGTTGGCCTCGATTGATGCTAAGTTTAATGCTCTTGATGCTACGATGGACCAATTAACAAGCGATGTCAATATGCTAAATCGAGCTCATGAGGATTTCATATTCATTGACATGATCCGAGAGTTGGTAGAACAAGCTTATATGAATGAAATGAGCATTGAGGATGAGTTTGACTCGGGAGCTTGTGTTGAGGGTTGTTGTGAGGATGATGTGCCCCTTGTTCGTAACGATGAGTCCATTGTGCTTCAATGTACCCAAGATTTGAGTGAAGAAGATTGTCTATGTGTCGTTGAGGGCAACGAAGACTTTTTAGAGGGGGAGGGGGAGGTTATTGATGATAAGATTGGAAAGCTTGAAGAGTATCTTGAGGGGATCAGTGATTTGTTCGAGTTAATCCCCAACGGACCGAGAGAAGGCACACGCCCGGGCTTAAGCCTCCTCCATCTCCCCTCAAGCATGTATATCTGGAGGAAGAGGAGAGCAAGCCTATTATCATCTTTGTAATTTCGGATTGAGAGCAACCCATGTTCTTTTTGTTTATTTATTTTATTTTTACATTTCTTACTTTCTTTCTTTCTTATTACAAGAATCCGAAAACATAAGAAAAATTAAAAAATTAAAAAAACTTGTTGTCTTTTGGTTCTTTTTAAACATAGTTTCGTGTTGTTTTGACTTATGTACATATTTTCTTGTGTTTTTGGCTTTGTGTGATTTTCTCTTTTAGTGTTTTGCTTTCCAACTCCAACCTTGGCCGATTTGATAAGATAATAGCGTTCATGGAGCCGGGAGACACGAGACATGCTCGGTTTTCGCTTGGATTGCTTAGGCGCTTAAGTGGACCCCACCGAGCTCGACCCAAACTCGCTCGGTTAAGGAAGTTTCTATTCACCCCCCCCCCCCCCCCCCCCTTACTTGATTTTCATTAAAATGCAATGAGGGCATTGCATGGTTTAAGTGTGGGGTGGGTAGGTTGTTAGGGTCCGGGTTTTTACAAAGTATGATTTGTGTTTCTTAACTCAAGACATGGCGAAGTAACGCTTACTAATTGCACATTTATATGGTTGAGTCGTTTATTGTGTCTTTATTACATTGTTAAGAAATCACCACTTGCTTGGAATTTTGGATAGTTTACTTTTCGGGTTTCTGCATGTTTATGCCATCTTGTGTAAGGAGTTGAGTTTTTGTGCTTCGTCCAAAACCCGCCTATATATATATAAAATCAACATTTACTCGTGAAAAGATTGCAAAGCTCTAAAATCTCTTTTGATTTTATTTTCCAAAACCCGGTGCAAACTAGTGAGTAGCCTTGTGTGAATTATCGGTTTTGCTTGCATTTTTATGGAAATTGCATTGAGGAGGCTTGACTTTGCTCGTACATGATTGAATTTGGAAATGACCTCGAGGCACATATATCACCCTTATTCCGACCATATCCAAATATATAAGCTACTTAAAAATCCCTAATGAGCCCCCTTGAGCCTATATCCTATTTCTTGTTAGCCGATCTCGATTTTAGCTCTTATATCTTCATAAATTATGAGGTACGATTTTATGATTAGTTGACGAGAAATGTGAGGGAAATAGATTGTGGGTTTTGGGTTTTGAGTTGCTTATACAAAAAAAAAAAAAAGAAGAAGAAGAATAATACTCCAACACAAATCACAAAAAATGATAAAGCGTGCGTTTAAACGAAAAGCCTAATGTTCAAAAAGGCGAAGTTTAGTAAAAAGAGGCAATTTTAAAAAGCTTCTAAGTGTTGTGAAATAAAAATCGGAAAAATGTGTGAGTGTACGAAAGGGTTTCAATTGAATGTTTGGTAATTCGGGAAGGGTGAAGCGATCATAAGCTTCATGTTCTAAAAATTATGGTTTTGTGTGTTATTGTTCATGTTTGATCGTGTGTTAGCACTCTATCCAAAAATTCCATACCTTACCAAAGAGCCAACAATACAACCCAAAATAAAGACCTCTTTTGATTCTTGTTTGGTCATGTACAATGGGTACTTTTGAGTTTCTGATTTGTGAAATCTTGACGAGGTGCATGCATTGTCCGATTCGAGCGTATACTCATCCCATATAAATAAACACTTGAGCGAACACCCTCAGAATTCCATTTGAGAGGAAGTCATCGATTTGGTTTTCATTTAAGGAAGAGTAATACGAGCAATGCTTGACGATAATGAGTTTATGTTGATACTTTCATCATATTGAATAGGATAAGCACAAGGATTTTTCTTTTTGCACAATGTTCATTGCATGTACATTCTCGATTCTTTTCGTTGTGCGAGGACGAACAAACTGATAAGTGTGGGGTGGTTATCGTATTTTCAATTAGATTCTTATGTTGATTTTAGTAGTTCTTAATAGAGTTTTGTTAGGTTATTCGTTTGTTTTCTCGTTTTGTTGTTTTTCATGTTTCATATTAATTTTATATTTAATTGGGTTAAATGGCTTCAATTAATTGAAGGTTAAGTGTAATTCTTGGATTTTGTTATTCCAAATACCTATTTTCACAGGGTAAGGCATTGAGGGCTAAAGTTCAAGCCAAGCCGTGCCCATTTGCATGCCCAAATCGGTGCCAAGAGCAAGATCCAAAATGGCTAACATTCTGGAATGGTAGCCTAGCCTTGCCTATTTCCTTGCCCAAATCCACGCCTAGCCATGCCGCAAGAATAGGCATGAAAATCACGCCCAAAATCACGCCCAGGCGGCTGCCAGCATGCCTGCGCGCATCGCGCGCATGCCTGACGAGCAGCGCGCCCACATCTGCGCCCAGCGTCGCCCAAGCCTGCGCCCAACGTCGCCCAAGCCGTCGCCCACGCACACACCCAACCTTGCCCAGCCATAGCGCCCACCTGCCGGCCACCAGCGCCCATGTGCGCCTACCCGTGCCCAGGCTCAACCATGGCCGAGCCACCTCGAGCCAAATCGAGCCGAAATGTGCCAAAAGGCTAGCCAGATGGCTAGGAAGGTCAACACATGTCAATTTTGGTCAAACCCGGGAAATACAAGCCATTTTGGCTAATTTAGTCCATTTAAACCTAATTAAACCTATTATAAATAGAACCTAACTCTCATTTTTTAAAAACACCTCCTCTCAACCCAAGATTGGGTTTGGGACTAATTTTCTCTCTCTAGATTTCATTTCAAGCATTTCCTTGGTTTCGTAAGCTTGAGAAGAATTCAAGTGTTCCCTTGGATTTTTAATTTTGATTGTAATTCCATTCAAAATTTTGGATTCTCTTTTTAATTCAAGTAAGCTTTTTTTTTTATTTCATGCTTGTTCTTCATTTTTTGAATTTTGCCTTAGCTCTTTGATTTCTTGTCGGATCTTGTGAATCGTCCATGGAATCTAGATGACTGACACGTCTAGATCATAGATCGAGTTGATCATTTTTATTTTTAGTATTTCATATGTTTCATGCTTGTTCTTCATTTTATGCTTTTTACCTTAGCTATTAGTATTGTTATTAGATCTTGTGAATCGTCCATGGAACCTAGGTGAGTGACACACCAAGATCATAGATTGTGTCCTTGATCGTTTTTATTTTGATTTCTTCATGTGATTTATTTTGAATTTAATTTTCATGCATAGTCTTATGCTGAATCTTAGATCCAATCTCCGTTTCTTGTTATTTTCCGAAAAGATTTAAACTTTCACGTCAACTTCTCTTGCTCTTTCAATTGTTGCTTTCGATTTTTTTTAATTCGCATTATTTGAGTTCTTCTGCATAGTTGTACCTTAGTCTTGCATGCTTGTACTTAGTGCAACATTGCTTTTACTTGCATGTGTTTATTCTTTCTTGCTATTTCCAAGGCATATGACCGAGGCATCCTATCAACTTGCATTTCCTTTCACTTTATTTCCTTTACTTGCTTTAATTTTGTTTATTTTTGTTTTTCCTCTATTTTCTCAAGCTAAAAACACATCGATTCATGCTAGCAATTGAATTCCAATAATACCAAGCCAATGAACCTCTTATACCGCAAAAAACTACAAAACAGGGGGATAATACAACCATTTGGAATAGTGACTCTATAGTTTCATTAAGAGAAGAGACGTACCAGAATAAGAATATGGTCTATTTTTTATTAGTGGATGAACCCTCTTCATATGAAACTATGCTTGATAGACCATCCTTAAGCAAGTTTCATGCGGTAGTTTCATTGTATCATATGAAGATAAGATTTCTAGTGGGTGAAAGGGTTGGAGAAATATGAGGAGATCAGCAAGCATCACGCAGATCATATATTGGAGAGCATTCGGCGAGTAGAAAGAAATGAAGGTCAAGACACTGGGGAGGAACACATTAATTAATCTAGATAAAGGGTTGCTGCATAGGCACAGCTTGATGAAGATATGATGATGGTATAATTAATACCAAGATACACTAGTAAAATAGTTAGGGTTAGGAGGACCCTCAGTCCAAAGGTTCCAGTAAATTTGGTGTTCTTCCTTCGAGCTAATACAAATGTGTTTGCCTGCTCCCCAGAGGATTTGAATGTCAATCTAACATTCGAGATTGTGAAACAGAAGAAGTGAAGATTTATACCAAAAAAAGAAGCCATCATACAGAGAGAGGTCAAGAAATTATTTGAGGCCGGGAATATATAGAAAATTTAATACCTAGAGTGGTCATATACTGTGGTCTTTATTCTAATAACAAAGGTCGATTGGCTTATGTGCGTGGATTTCAGAGATCTGAAATGCGCCTGTCCTAAATACCATTACCTTTTGCCTCAAATTGATCAGTTGGTGGAATCCACCTCTTGGTTCAATTTGCTGAGCATGATGGATGCTTCACAAGGTTACCACGAGATAAGGTTAACTCATGAATATTAGAAGCGAGTTATCTTCATAACCCAAAACAAAATCTACTATAATATGGTTATGTCTTTTGGGCTCAAGAATGTAAGGCCCAAATATTAATGGTTGGTTGATAGGATGTTCAAGCGTCAACTTGGGTGAGACATGGAGGTTTATGTAGATGATATATTAGTCAAAAGTGTGAAGGAAACATCCAATGTGGATGATGTAGAGGAAATCTTTTCCACTTTTAGGTAGGGGTGTAAACGGGTATGGTAGAGTGCGGGTACGGCTGTACCCGTACCCTACTCGCAACATTATTACTCTACCCGTACCCTACCCTATTACCCGGTTTTTGCACTCGGGTAGGGTACGGGTATTTACCCGACGGGTATCGG